>JAOTQR010000045.1:21632768-21649198 GCA_025774065.1 Solanum ossicruentum | reverse complement strand
AACAAGTTATAGTTATACTTTTTAAAAAAAAATATTAAATAACTTATATATTTGAGAATTTAAAGAATTTAAAATTTAAAATTTAAACTTAGGAGTTAGGACTTAACTTAGAAATTTCAACTTTAAAAGTTTAATTTTAAAAGAATTATGAAATATTAATTTAATATTTAAATTTTAAATTGGTTAACACTTACCAATTAATATTCAAATTTTAATTTTAAATTAAACAAATTTCAAAACTGGTCTACCGGTCCGGTCCACACCGGACTGAGATGTAACTTCCAAAAAGTTCCGGTATCGGATCCGGCTGGATTTTTGGAAAATGGTGCTAGTATGATCTGGTATTGGAAAATGTTGGTCCGGTTGTGCTGGATCCGGTTCCATTGCCACGCTTATATTGGGCTAATTATGCTTTAATAATCTAAATGAGACTTAAGATTTTTGGGGTTTGTGATAAACTTAATGTGGAGATCTCTACGAAATTCAAAGGTGTGGACTCATGGTATGTTCATTCTTAATTTTGAGAGCTCCTAGCTATCAAGAGTAATTTGTTACTCTTTGACGAGGTAAGAATTGTATTAAAAACTCCATGTATAGCACAAGACCGACAACACTTGATAAACACAATGTTTTCCCTACAATCACAATCATAATTACAATTTTTGGACTATATTTGCTCTTTAGTTATTTAGTAAATTCTTGTGCAAGAGCAAACCCCTTCTTTTGTAAATTTTTTTTTCCTTGCATCTTCTTGATGCCTTTTAATGAATCTAATTACTTCATCAAAAAAAAAATAAAAATAAAAATAAAATTACAATCTATATATCCTTATTTTGGTGGGTTCATTACAACTTGCATGTACATTCATGAGTCGATGACAAAAGTGAGTTTTATTGCAATATAAAACTTTTGAAAAGAAATTAATAGTCTTTTCTCTAAAAAAAAATGTGTCAAATAATTCCCTTTTAAATACTAATCTATAAGAAGATGTTAATGTATGAAAAGGTCAAATTTGTGAAACAATAGATTGCTAGAGAACTATTTATCAGACAATTATCTGCTTCCACCCAATTGTATTATTAGGAATATCGAATTAGATTTGACCTGATAACTTGGGCATTGAAACTTATATTATTTGTTCAGGGACGAGATCCAAAGCCCAAACTTGCTTCACTCAGGCGACTCTACTTTCTATTCCATGAATCTCTTTTAAGTTTTAACTGTTACGTTATCTTTCGAAAGCTCAATCTACAACTTAGACGACTAAATTTTGAGCAAATTTTGGTTTATGCACACTCATTGTAGTCTTTGATGAAATACTTTGGAACTATCTGTCTTGCTTAATGCATGTTGCCAACAATGTTTGACTGAGTGAATATGCTCACATGCCTACAGTATTGAATAAGGTTTTGTTCCTTCTTCCTTTTATCCCCTTGGTTATAAAACTTACATTGCACCTCTTATAGTATCACTTCGTCCGTTCTTAGCTTCCTTAAAGGCAAGAATATGAGTTCTGCATTGGGCTGTAATTCTGTTAAGAAGTTGGGGCTTCAATCAAACTATGATTGCATGGTGTTTTTTCTTTTTTCCTTTTTGTGTGTGCGGAGTGCCCTGAATGTTTGTGTTCCTCAGTTTTCTTGGTCTTTTTCAAAATGAAATTCCGTGCAGGTGATGTGAACAGTGTCAGCATTGGAGCCGGAACCAATGTCCAGGACAATTCTCTAATCCATGTAGCTAAATCGAATCTCAGTGGAAAGGTTTTGCCTATAATAATTGGCAAAAATGTTACCATAGGTGAGAAATATCTGGCAATTTAGTGCATAATATACATCTGTCATTTATTTTCGAGTAAGCTTGACGTTTGACTTTTGATATCACAATATAAGGTCATAGTGCTGTGTTACATGGATGTACTGTTGAAGATGAGGCATTTATTGGTATGGGTGCAACTGTGCTTGATGGGGCGGTTGTAGAGAAAAATGCTATGGTTGCTGCTGGTGCCCATGTAAGACAGAACACAAGGATTCCATTCGGAGAGGTTTGTAGCAGACTTTAAGTCACTTATTTTTCCATTATTGGGGTTTTTGGATGCATATACAGGTTCCTACACAAGTATTTACCAATTGGTGAAAAAGTATTATTTCTTCATACTGATGCTAGTTTCCATGTTAATCTTCAATTAATTGTTTAACTTCCTGATTATACACTTGTGGAACTGTGCATGCAACTATTGACGGATAGGCAAAGGTTTGTTAGGATTTGGATTGATACAAGCCTAAGGAAAAGTTCTTTCCAAGTTTAACCTTGTTGTCTCAGCTGTTATGAAATGTGTAGTAAACTTCTTTGTTGCAAATTTTGACTTGCTAACACTTGTAATTATGACACCAAAAAACACAGGTCTGGGGAGGAAATCCAGCGAGGTTCTTGAGGAAGCTCACAGAAGAAGAAATAGCGTTCATCTCAGAGTCTGCCACAAACTATTCTAATTTAGCGCAGGCTCATGCAGCTGAAAATGCAAAAGAGTTGGATCAGATTGAATTTGAGAAGGTGCTACGGAAGAAATTAGCACGCAAGGATGAGGAGTATGACTCTGTGTTGGGTGTTGTTGGTGAAACACCTCCAGAGCTTCGCCTACCAGACAAGGCACCAAAGGCCTCCTAAGTGTGGGTTCTGACTGGGGTATCCTGGGATTTTGTGATGTTATTGGGTAACTCTTTTTGGTTTGGGCGGATTAATGTGGAAATGCCTTCAAATAATTACGGCCAAGCTGAAATATCAAAATTTAATACAGGTATGCAGTTCTAGCATTCTTCTACTTATCATGTCTGACTGATCAGAGCCTTTTGATGTTCTTGAAAGGACAAAGTTACAGCAGGGTTTGTATTTGACTGTTAAGTAAATACGAGAAACTTAACAGATTTTCCTCCTCAACCTCAATTTCTTGATGCACATTTTCTTCTGAATAAACTTTAGAAGACACTTGTCCGGTATCACATGCAATGCAGTGTTAGCCAATTTGAAAAATCATTATCTGATTTCTGTGGTGTTGTTGTCCCCACAAATAGGTGAAAAACAGTCAAAGCAAATGCCACACGGTCTTGAATGTGCAGGAATCCCAGAAAGCAATTCAATTACTGTGTACACTTTTTAAGGAATGGTTGCCTAATCAAGACATTCAAAACAAAATGAAATTTATGTTTCTGAAAATCGTGCCGGGGCAGAAAATACCCCAAAGCTTGATACATTGGTGGACGCAGCGTGAGTATTTCACAAAGTTTGAATACAGCACGACATTTTATATAAATTCCTCTCTCTATAGCTTATTGGTTTAGCAAGATATGAGGATTTTATTAAAGGAATAATTCTGTTAAAAAAGATATGGTACGATGTAATGCTAAGCTGATAATTGGTTGATGGCTCACCTCGTAAGTGGATACTTTCAAGTTGACATGTCATTTCAAAAATCTTAAATGGGTGCACAATTTCTCTTCTTAATTTGATTGTAAATGTTTTTTTCCCCCAAAAGCAACTAGGGATCAATACTATTCAGTAGTAATTCATATTTATTTTTTGCTTTTAGCATTGTTATATTGATTGGAAATTGCTAGTCTTGATTCTTTTTTATTGCCGTATCTGTTAACTGTATTTTAGTCTACAGCCATGATGCCATTAGTGAAAATTTTGAAAAATTGAAAAAGCAATATGATTTGGCGTCAGAAAAATATAAGTAATAACATATACCTAAATGATAAATATACAGGCTATTTGTATATTATGTTGAGGACAAAGTGCTGCACGCTTGTGTTTTGTTTGCAGTTCTTGTCCATGCAATCATGCTATCTTCATTCATGAGCTTAATTAAATGTATATATATTATATATGGAACCTTAATCTACAAGATTAAATAAAGAAGTACTACATAGTACACACTGTATCCATACATGATTAAGTTTACAGACATTAATGATTGAAATGAGTATTTGGCTTTAGCAATTTATGACTTTGGATAAAGTTAACCAACATATTGGACCCAGAGGCATACACTCTTTAGCCTTTAGGAGCCTCTTTTTTTTTCCTCCTTAATGGTCTCAATTGCACAATGCCATAATTCACATTTGCCCTTCCTTTTTTGCATTATAATTTTAAATGAATATGCAAAAGCATTCATCATTTGCCCTCTTGGCAATTCATAATTGGTTGGTTGATACAAAGAGTAACCAACAAGAAGGGCTTATCTCTTCTTTTCCAGACATATTAAAGTAGTTAGAATAATGACATGTTTTGGATCTAAATCTTGTCTTTCCTATAATATGACACAAACAATTTCTTTGAATCTTTGATTAAAACATAAAGCTAATGCTGAGGGGAAAAAAAGACCTCTCTGTACTTGGAGGATACAATTAATGTTAACTTACTGATACCAGCGTTATTATATTTGATGAGTACTAAGGTACACTGTGGTTTTAGTGGAATAACAGAGTTGTCATCAACAAGAATTGGTGGTCCCATTCACCAATTAATCAAGTGAATTATATACAGAATATTATTTGAAGCAAGTTGTACAATATAGGGTTAGTACTGTTGGATCATATTTAGAAAGGGACAAAGCATAACCTAATTAGAACCATCATTTTCCATCAATTTATTTGTTGTACTGTTTATATTTCTACATCAATAACAGTTGTAAGGAGGCTATCAAAATCCCATCACCACAAATATTTAAAGCACTTATGACTCAACCAAAAACCTTTTAGTGTACATTTAAAATTGATGTGATTCATCTACCAAAATATACTCTTTCAATTGTATTGAAAAAAAAAATTATGATTAAACAATGGTGTATTCTTGTCTGTATTGTTGACAAAATAGGCAAAGGCGTGGCCTACAAATTAGAAAGGAGATCGCTTAACACGCAGATTTTTTTTTGTATTCTTCTCAATAGACTAACAATGAAGACAACCTCGAAGGTAGTGACGGAGCTATCTCAGATGTAGCAATTTTAATCGAGTTTCATGCATTTTAATTATCGAAAGAAATAAAAATGGATATGTTAAAAATACAAATCATCTCTTCAATTTTTTCTTTTTTCATTTCTGACATACAATTTTTATATTAATTAAAGAAGGTAGTAAGTTCGAATATATTATTAAAAAAAAAAGTTTGGGGGTCAGTTATATGATTAGTTGTTTGAAAATTGAAATGGGGCCAATCAAGTCTTACGTGCAATCCACAAAGTTTGAGTTGTTTCGAGTTTTTTTTCACTTTCCAGAATCTCACCAATATGGCTAACCATGACAGTTCCTTTTAAAATTGGGAAAAAAACAGACATAGCAGCTCATTAGTCTTTGTAGTTATAGCTGCTATAAGAGTTAATTATTCTTTTAAAATTAGTTTAAGTTGAACTACTCTTAGTAATCTTGTTTTTTCCCCTGTGATTGGATCAGTAATGTACTTACTCTCTTCCATGTTACCCTTTGAAATTTTTGTCCGCCCAATTGCCTATGTAAAATTCATAGATTGTTTGAAGCGTCAAACTTTTATTTTTCACAATCTAGAACTCATTTTCATCGTATTTTAACTTAAAAAGAACATAAATGACTAAAATATGAATTAACATGCGTATTATTTTTATTTAAAGTTGAAGTATTTACTTGTTAACTGAACAGAAATATGTATATCGTCCCAGAATGCTGACGGAGTTTTATCCAATGGGCGACTCTTTTGTCACCACGCTTACTGTCATCTTTCTCTTTTCCTTTTTCCCACTAACGTTAATCGCCCATCAAAATATATTTTACTAACCATAATGTTTCCTCGATATACGCAATTCTTTTTAACATAAGTTTCAAAAAAGCAAGTATTTCCATATTACCCCTTTTTCAGGCTCCATACAAGTATTTTCTTTCTGACTTCACACTGTGAACTGTTTAGCATTTCCTTCCATGGAAAATCTGTCACATTCATTTGCTAAAAAGAGTTATCATGGAAGTGGCTTCATTACAACACCAACCAAGTCTACGTACGACGACGTTTTCGGCGGCCCGCCCAAGTTCGGAGTGCCAACATTAGCTCCTCGTTACGAGGATTATACTGAGATTTTCGGAGGTTTTCACTCTTCCCGAGCTTTCTCTATTCCCGTTTTGGATCTTCCGGTTCTTGATGACGACGATGATCGGCTCTCCTTTGATGTTCACACTTCTCATTTCGACTATTCTGAGATTTTTGGTGGTTTTCCTGTGTTTGATTTTGCCCTTTCTTACGAGGATTTGGTTCGTCAGTCTACTTCTGGTTATGATTCTTCTGACGAGGCCTGGTATGATCCTCTTCTTCTTTTCTGTATTTGCCCGTTCAGTTGCTTTTTACATATAAACGGAGAAATTTTTGCTATAAAGGTTACGGGAATTTGGACTGCAAATTCTTCATTTTTCAAAAAATTAAAACACTGGTATTCAGACTTGCTTCATGTTCATGTTTTGGTAACTCTATCCACCACCACTTACATAAATGGGAAAGAATCACTTAATTTTCTGCCAGCTTTATTGAGCTCTAGGCCATAGTTGTGCGTGTGCTGGCCTTAATTTGAGCTTGTTTATGTTTTACATTCTGTTCTGACCTCCCAAACATTGTAGTGTAAATTTGGTTTTATTGGAATTTGACAAGTTGAAATTGAGGTTTCTATCCTTGGACCCTGCAGCTAAGAAAGTGAGAATTTGTAATTCTGATATATGAATCCATGTGTTGTCTTGGCAAAGAGCTAATTTCTTTAGTCAAAGGTCATAAACACTTTTTTTTTAATGGATATAAGTTGGTAAAAAATCATAGATATCTTTCACATGTCTATGTCTGAACTGGAACTAAATCAAAAGATGTATCAAATCTATTTCACTTTAGGCAGTTAGGGCGGTTTTGTTTTTTCTTCAATTTTCCTGTTAAAATTAGTAGGATCAGTTTTATCCTTCTTCAGTGCTCCCAATATGAACATGTGAAGAAAAAAAGGTGTTTTTTTTCTGTTCAAAGGGTTTATAGTTTTATGTTTCATTAATTTCTTTTTTGTTTCCTGATAAAAGGAGTCCAGTGCGAAGTGAGACCATGTCAAATGAGTCAGATCCTTCTGCTTTCTCTGAAAGGAGTCAGAGCTCTTCTAGTGCTGATGTTCATCAGTCATCTGACGACAACAAGCAGATCAACATTTCATATCACACGACTTTCCAGAGAAGCGAAGGAGTTGTATCAAATGGCATGACACATGTTCCTCATCTGCAGGCTATTCCTGGATATACTTACATGGTCAGTGGAACCCAGGCTTCTCAAAATACAGAACATGATATGACACCTGGACAGGCAACTCTTGATATCAACTACAATGTGGACTTGAGTAAACCGGTTTTAGAAGATAAGCAATTTAAAAGAAGCACGTCACATAGTATGAGCAGCAGTTATATTAAGCATGGAAGTGAGCCAAAACTTCCAGACAAATATAGCGAGGCTAGTTGTACTCCAGATAAGCCATTCTTAACTGTGTCAGATATCAGCTTAAGAACTAGGCCATCAGGGTTGCCGCCACCATCAAGACCACCACCTGCCATGGCTGCCAAGAAAGGACACTCTGATAGACTTAATTCAAGACTCAAAGCTTCTAACAGTTGTGCATTTGAGCGAAAACAAGGTGATAATTCACAACCTTACTTTGACATGGAAGTATATGCAAGTTCATCAGCAGCGGCATCTTCTGCAGCTATAAAAGATGCAATGGAGAAGGCTCAAGCAAAGCTTAGAAGTGCAAAAGAGCTAATGGAGAGAAAGAAGCAAGATCTAAATTATTATGCGCAACTCCAGTCGGAGAATGGTATTTTGGAGGAAAGACCAGGCAAGACATTTGAGAAAGATGACATGGAACAAAGCATGTGTGTTGGAAGAATGGAAGAAGTCTTTAAGAATAATGAGGTTATTCCAGGTATTATTGAAAACGGAGAATATTTCAACTTTACTGGAAAAGTTGAAGAAACTGGGCAGGATAAGCCTTATATGTCATCTCAACAACCATATAAAGCTGAAGGAAGAGTTGCGAAGGAAGGTGCGGATTTTTTTGAAGTAGTTGAAACTTACCCATCCTGTGGGGCTCCTGAGAAAGTCAAGATTGAATCTGGTTTGCTGCATAATCTGGAGTCACATGAATATATACAATCTGAAGCAGCTACTGACAGATTTGACCATCTAGAAGCTTGCAAAAATGTTGCAGCAAAGGAGGTTCCAGAGTGCATAGAGGAAAGTGAAGAAAAAATGGGTATAGGGTCCTTCCATTGGACCAATACGCATCGAAGGTCAAAAGGAGAAGATTTGTACAGTCAATTGGAGCATAAGGAGGCACTAAAAGCAGAAGAAAACTTATCGTATGGTAGTATGATTGAGAAACATGTTAACGTCCAGCAAGAGGGAACAAGTGAGAAACTAAGCAGCAGTTCTCACAAAAGTGTAGAGTACATCAGAGGAAGTGGCCCGAATGTGAGTGAATGTAAAGCTACTGTGAAACTAATAGGTGGAAGGACAAAATTAAACGATCAAACAAGATGTATAAATACTGATTCTAGGCATATTGATATAGAGCTGATAGCAGAGTCTGACATTGAAGAATGTGAGGGTGGACTTTGGAATGTTGATGAATCAGGAAATGGACAGAGAGTAAATGAGATACTCAAGCAGGAAACAAAGAAGCAACTTGATGCAGTTTCTGAAAGAGAAGAAGGCACTATTCATTGGGAAGAGAATGCAAAGAAACCAAAAGAGTACTTTAAATCAAAAAAGAACGATGAGAAGTCAGAGGTAGCTTGCAAACAAGTGAACAATGAGAGGGACAAGGAGGATATCAAGATGGACCCTATTGATCAGGATGCAAAAGGTGCTGTTAAGTGGGAGCAAGAAGAAAACCAATTTAGAGTGACTCTCAAGAAGAACGAGCATGAAGGAGAACAAAATGATGCGGGAGCAAGAGAAGAAACTGAGGGAAGACTGAATATTGCTTGTGAAGGAGAAGAAGTTGATGTAGAAATGACTCAGGTTTTGGAGCAGCAAGAAGATAAGAGAGACTCTCCTCTGGCTTCCATATTAGAATTTGAGAACACATCTGAAGAGGCCCGTGAGATTGAAGAAACTGAGCAAACAATTGTTTGTGATGTTAAGTGGGATGAATTCCACGAGAAGACTGAGGGTAGTGCCCCAATTGAAATGGTTGGCTCTGTTTTGAAGCAGAAATCAAATGTTGAAGTTCACAAGTATGCTACAGCGATTGATTGGGCTGGACAACCAAACTATGAGAATCTACTTGTGAATAAAATGTCCCAGAAGCTGGAGGAAAACATCGGAAAGATGGAAGCAACTCAATCAGCCCTTTCCTGCAAAGAAAATGAGTTGCAAAATTGTGAAAAAGAATCACAAGTTGGAGTTACCAATCTGCTGCCTAAAGATGGATGCAACTCTGTTTGCGAGAGACAAGATCTCATGGAGCATGGAGAAGACCCAATTAGAAGAGCAGATGCAATAGGGTCTACTTCTTCAAATGAGCATTTGACCAATCCAAGTGCAGCTGGTATCTACGTAGGCAAAGCATCAGATAGACTGAAGAAGACAGCCTCTGAAGTGGTTAATCATTCTGATCAAAGAAATGGAAAACCTCCAGAGCGTCTGGCAGTGAATACCAAGGGATTTGAGTCTGGCAGTAACCATGAAGTCTCAGAGGGAAAGTTTACAGCTAATAATCACTCTGACCACAGAAATGGAACAAATGCTGAAGGGCCAAGAGTGAACACCAAGGTTGTTCAGCCTGGCCCTAAGCAGGAATTTATGGAAGAAAAGATTACAGCTCATAAGGTTTCCAGGGAATGGGCCACAAATGCAAAGAAAATTGGAGACGCTTTGGCTGCTGTGCTAGAGGATGTTGAAATCCTGCCAAGTACAGACCAGAGAGCCACAACTGGAAGTTGCCAAAACAAAGAGAGAAATTCAAATAAAATCACTAGTCCTGAAGCCCAAAAGATGGATGAAAGACTGAGAAAACAAAGAGAAATAGAAGAAGAATATATAAGAAAGTTAGAAGAAGAAAGAGAGAGAGAAAGGGAAAGAGAAAAGGATCGGATGTCTGTAACTCGTGAAGCACTGGAAAGGTCTTATCTTGAAGTCCGTGGGAGAGTAGAAAGAGCTGCCATGGAGAAAAATGCAACTGAAATACGTCAAAGAGCTATGGCAGAGGCCCGAGAAAGATTAGAGAAAGTATCTGCCGAGGCTAGGGAGAGATCTTCATCAGAAAAGCCAGCTACAGAGGCTAGGCTCAAGGCAGAGCGGGCTGCTGTAGAAAGAGCAACTGCAGAGGCTCGACAACGAGCTTTTGAGAAAGCAATGGCTGAGAAGGCTACACAGGAATCATGTGACCGAGTGGAAAGATCATCTTCTGAAAAGTTTTCTGCTTATTCTAGGAGCACAGAAATGAGACAGAACTCTTCTTCTGTGAGTATCTCTTCCTTCTTAAGTGTACAAATGCTGCCAGCTGCATACTTATTGGGGTTTGTTAACAGGAACAACATGCGTATCAGAGCTCAGAAACCTCGAAATTGAGATATTCATATTCTTCAGCTCATGCTGGTATGTAGACAAGCACAAAGATTCACCCCTTTCTATGGTTTATTGTGTAGTTTTCCCTCAGGTTTCCTGATCCATTAATTAGGCATTCTAAATTTTCTGTTTGTCACTAACAAGTAACTTTTAAGATTAAATTTTCTTGTGAAGCTTCTAGTATGATTAAATGCTTTGCAGGCATTGAAGGTGAATCACCTCAAAGATGTAAAGCTCGGTTGGAGAGGTACCGCAGGACATCAGAGCGTGCAGTATGTGCTTCCTAACCATCTTGTCCCTGTTAGAAGTTAATTTGCTTTTGTATATCTAAAACTTTAAGTTAATTTGCTTCTGTACATATGAAACTTTCTTTTGGCTTGATTCAGGCCAAGGCCCTAGCAGAAAAAAATATGCGTGATTTCCAAGCTCAGAGGGAGCAAGCAGAGAGAAATGTTAGTACCATCTCTTTGAATAACACCATATATCATGAATGATATTCATTTCTTACTTGAGGGATTTCTGTGCAGAGATTGGCTGAAACTCTAGATGCTGAAGTAAAAAGATGGTCAAGTGGGAAGGAAGGCAATCTACGTGCATTGCTTTCAACTTTGCAATATGTATGCCGGCTCTTCTTATGCCTTTCTTTAGCTAATCAAATATTAAATGCTTGTTGAACTTGTGTCAAATTCGTCTTAAAGATGAAAAATATTTGATTTATGTATTACAGACCTTTGCTTAGTCATGTGACTACTTAAGTCAAAGGTGATTCATTCTCATTTATAGTTCTTTTCAACCAAAAAAGTTTAGTGTATTGAGCCATAAATCTTGAGATAAATTTATCTGCTCAATCTAGCCTTACTTGGTCTCTTCGTTTAATTACCTTTGGCAAATTGTTGGAGTGGCTAAGTGCGACTATCAACACCAAACAGTCCTAACATTTACCGACAGGACAATTGGTGCAGTTGAAACAGAAACATAAAAGAATGTCACACCCATATTTTATAACTCTTACGTGCCTCTTGGTCATTTTTATTTTGTCAAGTTGTTACATATATGGGCTGTACTATTAATCACAGCACTGGGAAAGCTCTGGCTGACATCAGAACATGACTGCATGACATGTCAGTAGTAAAGATTAATTTTGAGTCTTACCTGTAACATATAGCGACCTTTTCACACTTGTCATCATATATTTTGTGTCAACCTCCATAATTTTGAAACTCAGTGTATCAATTCCTAATTGCAGATTCTTGGACCTAATAGTGGGTGGCAGCCAATTCCACTAACAGAAGTTATAACTTCTGCAGCGGTGAAGAAAGCTTATAGGAAAGCAACCCTTTGTGTGCATCCTGACAAATTACAACAGCGAGGTGCTAGCATTCATCAGAAGTATATATGCGAGAAAGTCTTTGATCTTTTAAAGGTGTGTTTCAGATTTGGCTTCTTTACTTATCAACTTGACACAGCCTGGTCATTTTCTGTATACCAATGCAAGCTTCTGATACTTCTTAGTGGTGAATTTTTTGTCTCGTTGTTTGAATTAGCCATCAGCGAGAATATTCTGCATGGACCTATTCATTGTCTGTGAGGACCTTTGTTACAATTGATCAAAAATGTCTGGGATGTGGCCAATCTCTGCACTATAGTTTTCTCTTAACTTACATATATCTTATATGTGATGGTGCTAGAATATGGTGTATTGTACTTCTTATTGATGTAAATCTATCACTTGTTCAAGTTCTTTCCGGACAATAAATAGAGATGGAGGAAGGGAATATTTCTGATTACAAAGGAACTCCCGGAATAACACATGATTTTAGTGCTAGCTGGTTTGTCAAAGGACTTTTCTTGTTCGATTGTGCTTTTGATGGGTAGTTCTGTTAGATGCACTGAAAACTACATGACGTGCACTGTATCCAATAGTATTTTTCTTTGAATCATGCCATGTCATAGTCATTAGTTGTGGAAACATGAGGTAAATTATTAAAGGCAGAACTACTCTGTTATTATAGCTGTAAACTGACCTTCAACCCACTAGGATATTATGAATTCGTCTTATTTTTGTGCCTCAAGTTCAGAAGTACATTGTTTGTCTCCTTTGAAGTTTTTCTTCTTGCCAACTTCACCTCCCTTCTTCTTCCCACGGTCTGTTCCTTTTTAGTGGTCGTTTCGTAGCGTGTATTAGGAAAAATAGTCTATTTATTATGCATGGCATTATTTACTACAATATTTGGCAGGAAGTTTGGACGTATATTTAACTAATACATGTATTAGTTAGACATCCTACATGGTATTATAAAGTACATTACTAATATCTTTCATTGGTGGTATTAGTAAGATGGGATTAATATATGTAAAGACAAAATTACCTCTCAAATCCTTTTAATCATTATGTTTATTTTCTTGATTTTATGTTTCATATTTTTTTTAGTAAGTTTATTTAAATAAATTAGCTTACAAATTTTATTATTTATTGTTACTGATTGACACTCTGCCTAGTTACTTTATATGTTAACAAAATATTTTGACTTATTTATATTTTAGATGTAACCTATTTTAATCTCTCACTGAACACAAGTATCTCGACGCTACTTTTGCTTGTGACATTCTTATCATTCTTGCAATAACTCTTCTTAAAGAAGTTCCTTACAAGGGTGTAATCTGTAGTTGTGTAGCCATACATCGAAAAGAAAAGATTATAGATTCATGATGCATTGCGTAATAATGCTTGCGTGTCAGTACTGCAGATGTATTTAATCTTATAATAATTCCATCTTACCTTCCATCTCAAAGTTCTTTAGCCTTTTGACAAACTATAAAATAATGTGTAAGTACTTGATACACTTTTCTGAAAAATAAAAGAACAAGAAGCTTTTTGTACCAGAAAAAAAATCCCATAATAATTCAAGGGTATAATTGGAAAGTAACTTTTTGTAGAGTTTTAAACTAAATACAAGATTAGGTGGGAAGCAATGAATCAATCACTTAATAAAAAATAATTCCTGCATTACTATTATTGATCTCTGCATCAAATGACCCATTATTGTCTTCTTTGACTAATCTTATTGGTTATCATTCTTCTGTATCCACAGGAAGCATGGAACAGATTCAACTCTGAGGAGAGGTAGTTGAAGACTTGTTTGCTTGGTTGAACCTGCAATTTGCACAGTAGTGAGTAGATTATCTTTCTTATAATATTTTTTTCTTGCATGTAAGCGCAAGCTATAGAAATAGAAATCTCTGCCCCAAAATAAATATGGGCTGACATGGCTATTCATTGAAATGAAACTTTCCGTTCAAAGGCCATTTTATTGTGTTATGATGTTATTGTTCTTATAATTATTATTGTTACTATTATTATGGATATTATCATTATTCTCTCTAGTTCCTTCAATGATTATCAAAGAATGGTAATTGTTTTTAGCAAATGGTATGCAACAGCCTTGACAACAGTTATTCCATAAAATTCGATCTTGCTTTTGCAAAGCTTATAAATTGGAATATTAATGATCTTGTATTTGTATCCTGCAAAATGTACCAAGAATTCTTTTATATCCTAGCTGCCTGAATTAAGCAAGATGAGAATTTCCATCCATTGACCATTTTACTCATTTTGTACTGAAAAGCCTCAAGCAGATATCAAGAACCAAGAAGCAATCATGGTGCTAGGCAAGCTTGCCTTTCTATTTTTTAAGGTTGCAGTTCTAGATTTCACCATTGGTCAACTTTCCTGTACTATTTGCAACTGGTGCATTCTCCTTGCCACTTGCATAGTTTTCAGTAGATATGGGAATGGTTTCTTTGTCTTCTCCATTGTCTAGAGTGCTTCGGGTAGAAAAGGGAAGCAACTGCTTCTGTCGGCAAGTCTCAATGGCCCCTTGATACATATCCTCCAGAGTGTATTTGAATTCAAACCCCATATCCGTAAGCTTCTTTGATGAAAAAGACACTATGGGCAATTCCTTGTCGATACCTTTAAACCTGTTATTTTACCAGACTGAGTTACCAACCCATCAGCCAAGTATACTTAGGAATACAGAGGGGTGGGAAGGCTTACTCAGTAGGAACATAGTAATCTGGCCATTTCTGTCGCACCATCTTAGCCACATCGTAGATGATAGCATGATGGGACGAGCAAATGAATCTTCCCTCTGCCTTGGGGTGCTCATACAGGAATATATGAGCCTCACAAAGATCATCCAGATGCACATATTGGCCTTGTTTAATGATGCAGTAGTGAGCTTCATTCCCTGCACATCTCAATTCGATTAAGTACGTGATTGTGAAAAGCTGTAACATTATGATTAAATCATACCGGTAATTACTGAAAGGGCAGTGATTAAGCTAGGTGGAAACGTTGGTGTGATGAATGGACCAACAACCAGTGGTGGTATGATGCTAATGAAATCAATGTTATTCTTTTTAGCTTCTTCCATTGCAGCCTTCTCTGCCAGTATCTTGGAAACAAAATACATCTGCAAGGAAATTAAATTCACAAGGCAATATGATGAAAATACTCTGTTTTAAACATAGAGAGGGTGTACCCATCCTGTCATCTTCTTAGCATATATGAAGTCCAAGTCGCTCCAGCTAGTCTCATCGTAGAAGAGTTTCTGGTTCTCTTGGACATCAAGAGTTCCAGCAGATGAAGTGAAAACCAGCCTCTTTACTGTGTTAGCTTTAGCACATGATTCTATGATGCTCAACATTCCCCTGACTGTTGGTTTAATTACTTCATTCTGTCATAATGTCATACAGTTACGTTAAGGCAATAAGTATAGATGAGTTAACTCTGTTACTTCTATAGTACCTCAGGGTCCTTGGACTCGAAATCCATCGGTGTAGCCACATGAAATACTCCCTGACAACCTTGAATGGCTTCATCAAAGCTTTCTTCCGCATTCAAGTCTGCTTTCCACAGGGTTAAGTTCGTATCAGCTTTAGGCAATTCCAACAGATGTTTCACCTTCTTCTTGTTCTCTTCAAAAGTTCATGCATCTTTATATTAGCGTCATTGCACACAAAAGGAGGCTTTTAACACTGTCATACACCTCTCTGGATTCTCAATGGGCTTATAAATTATTTGAGTGTCAATGTAACTTGTAAATATAACAAAACATACCAGGATCACGAACAGTAGCATGGACATTATAACCGCGTTCAAGGAGTCTCATGACAAGCCAAGAGCCAATAAATCCAGCTGCTCCTGTGACGCAAACCGTCGGTGCCTCCGGAGGAGAAGGGGCATCAACAACTGCATGAGCTTCACTTGCCATTTTCAGAAATGTAAGGTAAAAAGAGTTGGAAAGATTAATCTCAAAGTAACTGAACTTAGTTACTAATATAATAATTACAAGGAGATGTTTAATGTATTTTGTTTTTATACTGCTCGTACGTACATGATGTTAGGAGTTGTAATGTCAGATGGTAACCACGTGCTTAACGCACCATTCAGTAATTTGGTTGGATTAGCCAAATATGACTGGTTGGTGAGAGGAAGAAAATGGGTTGTGGGTTTGGGAGACCTAGTGGCAAGTGTCTGCCCACTAGATTCTATAGAAAATAATTTTTTCATCGGTATATATATTTTATTCTTCTAAATTCTAAATTTGTTATTATTGTCTATTAACGATATTGAATATATTATTTCTATAGTCGGATGGAGCTAAAGATTTACTATTTTCTGAATTTGGGTATGATGGAATAACACAAAATGACTCTTTAAACTGTCTGCTCTTCTTTCAATTTGTGAAATAGCAGTTAGTCAATGCAACTTTCGACGCTCATCATGGGTCATCCGAAAACAGTCGATCTATGTTTTAAACATA
>JAOTQR010000045.1:21617093-21630996 GCA_025774065.1 Solanum ossicruentum | reverse complement strand
GATATTGAATATATTACATTGTATTTCGAAAGCTCATTATACCTAAAATCAATAATGAAACAATTAGGTTTTGATAGTGAATAAAGGGAGAATCGTATTTGGAAAGCTCATTACACCTAAAATTAATAATGAATCAATTAAGTTGATAGTGAGCAAATTATCAATGATAAAGAAAGCTTCCGTCTATCGATGAACATCAGATGGACAAAATGTTGGTATTGCTTTGCTTTTTCCTGTCCTTTCTTACCGACCAATTAATTCCTCTGCCAACTACTGTAGTCGGTTTATCAACCAAAACCGCAAGTTTAATCTCACATGGAGGAAGTACAAGTCTGCAATACATCAGCAAAACCTCCCTCTTTAACATATTGAATATACCTCGAGAATTCAGGCCTTGCTGAGTATTCGCCTGAAAATTGTCCTCGGATGTTACCTTCTTGGATATAACACCAAAAATATATACCGACGTTCTATATACTTTTCCGACTACAGTAGTCGGTTTTGCTGATGTATTGCAGACTTGTACTTCAAGTCCAACAATATTATGGCTGCAGTAAGGTGAGATTAGACTTGCGGGGTTTCATAACATATTTTGGGATCTTTTTTATAAGATCATCGATAACATTTTTATTACTAGTCATGGTTAGTATAGAATTAAATTGGAGGTGAGCATGATGTTCGTCTGTACAACAGATGAGAGAATTTAGGAATGTTGGTTTGTCTGCTATTTTCCGTTCTCACTTGATCATTGGAGACGATTCTGGGATAACTGCTGCGTGTTATTGAAAAATGTTCAATAAGAAACAAATTAAATTGAAGGACTAGAAACAGCTCAATTTTATTTTTTCAAGCCACCTTCACTACCTCGCATATTAATATCCGATATGAAACCAGAGGTATATAGCGTCTATCCGCTAACAAATCTATTGCAGCTGATTATACAATTTTATTGCGGTGCTGCTTGATTTTTGTATAGGCCAGGTTAAACATGTGGTCACGTTTATGTGGAAATGCTGATATTTGTTACGGTGTGTTTGGTATGAAATTTTCTCCTAAAGATATGTTAATGTATCTAGTCAAATGAAACCGTTAGTCCTCGTTTCACCTAACCACCACACAGCATGGGCTTTGGATATTATAAAAGAAAATTAAATAATTTAACAAAGGATACTGTAATAAAGAAAAATTAAATTATGCACCTGTTCAAAAGAAAACAAAGACAAATTATCCGATAAGATACTACTAATTTCCTTAAAAAATTCATAAATATTACTCTACTATAAGTTTCAAATTTCATTCTTGAATATATGTTTAGTTTACAAATACAGCCTCTATTATACGAATTTAGACGCTTAACCCCCTATCTTACAGGTGGTTTAAGCGCTGTAATGAGATGTTTGGAGTGACTTTTGTCTTATGACTTATAAGTCAAAAGTTATAAGTTAGAAATCTTAACTTACGACTTTTAGTTATTTTAGCTTTGAAATAAACGTTTGTAAGCACTGTTTAAAAATCATTTTACCTTTAAAACGTCTAAAATAAGTCCAGTTAAAGAGACGATAAATCTTGAATTTAAAATATAAATGGTTCATCTAAAACTTAATCGGTTAGATGGTAAAGATGGTGCAATAATATATATTAAAATAAATAAAGAAACAGTGGTACGGCATGATAAATATTTTATAATTTCTGGCTTTCTGTAAAAAGGAGTAAGTAGTAATCAAATATTTTATCCGAATTGATTTATTTTCAAGTAGAAGAAACATGTAGTAATAATCAAATCATAGCATGCCTTGTTGGAATCAAGAAAGTCAAACAACCTCAGCTCAACCATATAGTAAATTAGGACCAAAAGTATAGAAAATAGGAGGGTCACCTCAACTAATAGTAGGATTTAAATAGCTCCGTTAGTAGTAGCCCAACCTAATAACTAAGTCTACTATATCCTTTTCTTTTCTTCACATATTAATCTCTTATTTCTTCTTTTTAAGCCTAGTAATAATTAATTGAATCCATGTTTAGAGCAATGAGTACACCAAGAGACTACAGAGGGTATGAAGAATTGATTAAAGAGGAAGCACTTTCTGTTCTATCCATTGATAACATGGGAGCTAAAGTTGATATAGTTTTATCAAAAAAATTAATAATTTATCTTAAATATTTTTTTTTAACCAAAGTAACTCTAACTACTCTCTTCCTCCTCATTATTTCAATTCAAATAATAGTCTAACACTCTTCTGCTCTTCGAAACCATCGCCTAGCAGTGTTCTTCTCGTTGTTGTTCTTCTTGTTTATTTAAATGCTCTATTTGTATCAAACCTTCTAATTTTGGAATATGAATGTATATTTATTTATATATTTGTCCTTCTTTCACTTTTTTTTAATAAATAATTTATTATAGTAAAAGAAATATGTGAATGATAAATAAATATTATTATTTATGAATATAATTAAAAAATATCTTAAATTCTTTATGTAAAATAAGAAGGGACGTGCATGCGATTAGAAAGAATAAGCATTATTGGTTGATTAAATGTTGGAAGTTTTTGCGAGTACAAGAGAAAATTGGAATAATTGGTATATTTTGACAATAGAATACCTCAATCATGTTTCGATTTTGATCATGAAAAAATGAGGCATCTTAGAATTTTCATGTGATCTATCAAAATTATATATTTTAAAAATTAAAATAAATTGTGTGTATAAAATTTACTTAAATAATAGTTTATATTGATATTGAATCGAAATATAAATTTATTTCACTTTATTTTATATTTTTAGATAGAAAAATTTTAAGGTAATTAATTTTTATAATGTTAACAACTTGAAAGATATTTCAGATATTTATAATTAAAAAAATATTTAATAACACTTATGTGTCAAACACATCAACAAAGACATAACTCACTTTAAAAAGTGTTCCAAAAATATTTTTTCAAAGCTATTTTTTCAACTAAATTAAACGGACTTTTAATTTCTTAATTTCCTTTTAATTGTTTCATTTTAATATAGAATACTGTTCCGTTTGTGACTCCACTAGCATCCTTGCAATGTATAGGAAAATGTCAATATCAGTTCTCTCTTACACTGCCAGCCCGGTGGAGTGCAAGCAACTCTGATCAGTGTTATACTGTTATCTATGACCATGCACACTTCCTGGCAGATGTAGTATTCCGTCTGTCCTGAGTTATTTTGACTTGATGCGAAGTTAAAGATTTTTTTTTTTAAATTTATGATTTAAAATAAGTCATAAATATTTGTGTAGATTGTAATTAAAAATTATTTATTAAGAATAAAATAAATATTTTAAAATTAAATATATTATTCTTTTTGAATTGACCTAAAAAAAATCATATAAAGGAGATGGACAGATTATATATTGTCTTTGATTAAGAGTACATAAAAAGATTTTTAAAAAAATAATTGGAACAGAGAATTCATATCGATCATTTTTTTCCTTAATAAAATGAAAGAAAAAGTTTGGCCCTGCTAATTAAATGTCCTTTTGCCAATATTTAAGGATCTCCTCCTCCCAATGTGTAAATTATAACGGGGTGTCATTCACTTAATTACCTTGTCCCTCGTTGTTGAAAAGAGATGTCTTGACAATTGAAGAAACACTTTAATAAATAAATTGGATCTTAATCAATTTAAAAAGATATATAATAGCATTTGTTTCAATTAATACAACGAAGATTTTTTTTTCTTCTCTCTTTGATTGGTTTAGATAATAGTCATATACGTGCACAAAATTCTTCTGTTTTATTTTATCTACTCATGAATAATTCTCTATTTTTCAAAATTCACTTAAGAAGATTTTAGATGTACCTCTGTCATGTACGAAATCTTTTTTCCTTTATCCGTATCATATATATTTAGGATTCACTAGCAGTCAAATAATTATTAAGTGTATATGTTTAACTTCTATTATATAATATAACTAGTTAATATGTTTGCGCTTTGCACGACAATTGAGGTCAACATAATAAATTAATGATAGAAAAATCTTATGTAAGTATAGTCAACATAATATGGATAAAACTTTAATACACGTATATAAAAATTTAATTTTATTAAAATAATAAATATTACTTGAACATTCTTGAACTATAACCATTAAGAAAAACTCTTAAAAGTTCTTTTTTGCTACCTATTTACTACCGATCAAAAAATATAGAGTTTTGATTATATTTCAAAAGCCCACAGAAAGCAACATATATTCATCCCTCGCATTTTGAAATTCATATTTTTCATGACAGACCGTCCTAAACAAAGGAAAAAATATGATTTGATGTTTGCAAGAAACAAAAGAATTGCAATCTGATGGACAATTTATTCAAAGGAACTTCTACACATTTATGAATTTTCTTTTTTAATTTATATCATATAGATATTGTATTGTGGAATATGGAGGAGGCAATTAAGTGTCTCAAATTGGCTGAGGAAATGACGTATGTACATGTTTTGGTGCAAATTTGCTTATGTTAAGTACGTCTGAAGACGTTAAAAAGGAATAAAACTTTAAGTTTTCATATCATAAAATATAATCAGAATTCACATATGTACAACGTTGAGAGGATAGCCTTTCGTGTGTGTCATTTACTCTCTATCCTAGCAGAACCCTCTTGAGCAGGTAAGGTTTAAGTTTTGATTTTGAAGTATAAAAGGATTATTTAAAGCTTAATAGTCTCATTATAAATGTGTTACAATAATTCAATCAAAAAATAAATAAACACGGACACTCAAATGATTGCTTCACCAACAAAATGGATGGTCCTTGGATATAATGGAAATCTAATGTGAACAACACACTTCTTATCAATATTTTTTGTTTTAGAGAAGATTACTCATTCAAACAATGCAAATTCATTGGTCTTCACTCTTCACTAATCAAAAAAAAATTCCTTCCTTTTTGTAATTTTCATAAAAAGGGCTCATACTATTCTAGAAAAAATTAGTTAGGAGGATAGTTTGACTTATATATTCTTTATTAATTCTTTAATTTTTATCTATTTATGTATCTCTTAATTCTAAAATAATTAATATTAAGGGCAAACTTAATAGAATCTAATTACTTATCTCTTGATTTTAGATATTGATATGTGAGTATTTAAGAACAACTATATTTAGAATACATGATAACTATACTATATCTACTTTTACTTGTACAATATATTAAAAATGATTATCCAATTTTACTTGTCGAGTTTGAAAAATCAAGTGGTAACTTATGCCTTGTTACTATTTCTCTCTTACTGTTACTATTAAATATTATTTATTTGTTAATATTTAAATGAATTATAACTAATAGGAGTAATATAGTAAATTTATCCCTCTATTTATTGATTCTGATAGAACATGCCAAGCTAAACATGCCCAAGCTAAACATGTACAAGTAGAGTTACATAGAGGAAGTAAAAGGGAACAGAGGAAGTAGTGTAGCGGTCCAGCTCATTAGTGATATTATTCACTCCCGGCCTAGAGTCACACAGCTTTAAAATGCGTCATTTGTAAGCCTTGTTTATTTATATACTCGATATTTGTACTATGTTTTGTGTGAGACTTTTATCTTTTAATTCTTTAATTTCAAAAAAAATAAACACAAAAGCTAAAATTAAAAATATTATCTTTAACATCAAAATATACCTTCACAGCCCGCCTTATTAGAAGTAGGAAAGTCCATCGTCACACTTGAATTATTGTTATTCGTTCGTTTTTTTCCTGCCATATATGGTCAGAATTTCCGTATATAAATAAATATTTATCAGTAGAAGTCAAAACAAGGAAGGTTGCAGGTTTCTTCAGCAATAGACTTTCAAAGCCTTAGGAACCACACGCAATATTTGAAAGGTGAGATCACAACTTGCTTTAAAATACATCAATTAAATAACTCCTTAGCTACTCCTATATAACATATCCTTAGTTTTCTTCATCTCTCACTATCTTCCTTCATTTTAAGCCTACAATTGAAGAGATTTGGGTGCTGTTTCACTTTTTGTTAACTTATACGTACTAATTAAAGCTAAAGCCATGTTTCGAGCAATGAGTACACGAAGGGACTATAGAGGATACGGAGTATTGGTTAAGGAAGAGGAGGAGGAGGAGCCTTGTGCTCCAATGTTAGGAAAGCCAAAGTTGAACAGAAACAGAACAGTTCCAGCTGCTGCTAAATTCTTCAGCTCTTCATCCAAGAAGGTAACATCGGAGGACAATTTTCGGGCGAATGCTCAGGTAAAGGAGGTGAAAAAAGCAAGCAAGATTCATCCGATATTCAGTCTATTTGAAACGAAGAAAAAGAAGAAGGTAACTGCTAGGCCTGAATTCTCCAGGTATATTCAGTATGTTAGAGAGGGAGGTTTTGGAGATGTTTTGCAGACGAGAGCTTCCTCCGCATCCAACTCGGCTGCAGTAAATTAGTGATTTTAAATATGTCATAAGTAAGTTTATGTTTGAGTTTTGTGGCACTGAAGATCGTTGATCATGTTTTATAAATAACTTCACTTATGTGTGGTCTTATGGTACTAAACAACTTGGACCTGATGAACATGAGATTCTATATAATTGTAATGAACTCTGTATATATACGTAATAACGCGAACTTTGTTGTAATAGATTAAAGATATTTCCACAATAACTTCCAACTGTACATATTCACACTTTTGAGCATAAAAGTTTGGACAAAAAATATAGAACATCGCTACAAAAATAAATAAACTGAAGGTAGATACAAACTTCTTCGTTAAAATTATAGCATATCACTAAGTCTAACAATATAAGTAGACTCATATCAATTTATAAATTAACTTGACCCTATGTTTATTCTTTGAATTAATTAAAGAACATAATTTGAAATAAGGCATTCCATCATTGGAATAATGCATTGCTGGGTAGAAGTAATAACTTGAAGTTTGAAGGAACAAACTTTTACCATATTCCAGTTTCCTGTTTTTGCTAAAAGGACTCACTCAAACATGTCGGTTAATTGGCTAATCAATTACACTAATAATTTATCTATCTTTCAGTTTCGTGCTTTCTCTAGAAAGAGCGTACTCATTCAAACATGTCCACTTTTCCTCTAGTCAACTAATTAATGTTAATTTATCATAGCTAATGTTCTTTTAATAGGAAGAAAAAAGTAAAAATAAATAGCCGTTTGTTGAATTCCGATGCATGTGGCGACAATTGGCAACCCAACAAAGATTTTGTTAATGAATAAGATTTATTTACTTTAGTTAAAAAATCTGTATTACACCCTAAAATTGGTTATCCGATTAAAATGAATTTGTCACGATCCTATCGGCTGAGAAATAAAATATAATTGCATAATACAAGCCAGCTCTATGATTTTCTTGTTTTCCCACATGGTCCCACTTCCATTAAATTTGTTTGATTTTGGGACTAGAAAAGTCAGCCAAGGAAAGCTTTAGTTAGCTGTTATCTTCGCCAAGGAGAACCAAAATTTCAACTCTCGCATTTCATATGGCGTACGCAATTTTTGAAAAATAAGGCCACAGACCATATTTGTGTCAGATAATAGCAATTAAATAACACCCCTTTCTCGCCAACCAAACTATTTAATACTTCCGCATCTCTCTACAAGCCTAATTTCAATAGATCTGGGAATTGCTTTCTTTCTTTTAATTTGGGTTAGCCATGTTTAGAGCACTGAGCACACGAAGAGATTACAGAGGATATGATGAATTGATTAAAGAGGAGGCGCCATCGACTCCACTAGTAGAACCGAAATTGAATCGAAACAGAAGCGTTCCAGCAGCTAAATTTTTTAGTCCATCAAGGAAGGTGACGACGCCGGAGGAGAATTTTCCGATGAGTCCTCAATTAAATAAGGAAACGAAAAAAGCGAGCAAATTCCACCCGATATTCAGTCTATTTGAAACGAAGAAGAAGAACAAGGCAACTGCAAGGCCCGAATTCTCGAGGTACATCCAGTATGTTAGAGAGGGAGGTTTTGCTGATGTATTGCAGACTTCTTCAGTTCCTCCAGCTTCACCGCGCCTGTGAATTGATTCAAAGAATTATGATAAGGCACCTTGATTTCTGATTTTCTGGCACAGAAACGTTATGGAGTAATAATTCATATCATCATGTGATTTTAGAGATCCTTAAAATTTGGGGGGATATATATTATGATCATGATGATTTATATTCTTGTCCATGTAATCATGCAAATACGGACTAAAATCCTTCTCTAGTTTGATTTCTTCTGATCTTGTACGGAAAGCCGGACTACTTTTCTGGTTTTTCCTGATAATGTGATAATGTGAGATACTAATATTCACTTTTTACTAATTTGTTTAATTACGAGTTAAAAGAATCTCTCATTTTCTTCAACTTTGATCAACCGCCCTCTTACGAACTATTCAAAGAATGCGCACAAAACAAGAAAGTCAACTTGGAGGAGCGGTATCATGTGGCCAGCATGAGCATTAGTTAATACGTCTACTCATTTATTAAGTCTAAGTGAATATGCGTACGTCGAATGCTCTCTCGTCTTGTTATAGTTTTCATTTTTACCATTAAACTATATAAATTTTAACTAATATTTTAAAATATATTTTTCATCATATTGATATGGAGCAGCATGTCTACTCTTGTTCGCATTTTATTAAAAATCTAGCGATCCCATTGAGAAGAGCGAGCCTCCGCCCTCGCCCCTTCAAGCAAGCAACAAGGCTCTTTTCTTTAGGCCCCGCTTCTTCGCATTATTGATCTCATGGATTAGCCAGAACAGTGGAGAAGGAAGAAGGAGGTAGCTAAATCTTGAATCTTTAGTGACTCATTCATCTGGAGCAGGTCTTGAGGGATCCGGCGAAGAATTTAAGCCGAGGTCCTCCCCGCAGGGATAAACTATCTTTCCATACTTTCCTGATGGGTGAGACTTCCATGGAGAGTTGAGGGTATCGAACCTAAGTTATTTTCTGTTGAGATGTTTCTGGTGATCAATGAGTTCTTAAATGTCCTTTTCAATATTTTTAATTTGGGGTAGTGTCGAAAAATGTTGCAATCAACTATATTGTTATTAGAATTTTTGTATATCTAAATTTTTATTTTAAAATATCAAATTAATTTAATTTATTTTAACTTTAAAGATTAATCGAATTGACTTTAAAAAAAGTACAATATGTCAACTAAATTATGACTAAAGGAGTAAATTATATACTATATACATACTCTACTTTATGGCGAAAAGTCCCACTTCAAAAGTAAAACGTTTTCGTCATCAAAGATAATTTCATTTTTAAGAGTTGAACAACTCAAGACCACTGTTTAAGAAGATAAAATAACTAATTTCAACATAACATTTTGTGATAAGCACAATACGTAATTCTTTATAAGCAAATGGGTGCAATTCTATTCGAAGTATCCAAAAGAAAGGAAAAGAGAGAGAGACGTGTTTCTTCTATGTTTAATTTGTAGCTTTATCAATAGTTTATTTTTGAGAGGAGGAAGTTATGGAGATCTGAGTACTATACCAGCTAGTCATGAGGCTATTTATTTGTGCTTCTAGATAACGAGTAAGTGGCATGGGCGGGTACAATAAAATATTACGCGCCGTATGATATTTCAGTACATACATAAATATAAAAGTTAGTAAGTCTTTGAATGAGGCAATTGTTGCAGACATTGGAGGGACATGGTAGCAATTATTTTATTAAATAGCTAATTCACGACTCCAATGGATATATTAATAGTAGAGCCTCACACCATTATATATTCATGGTCCAATTGTTTCTACTTTTATTAATGTGATATTAATTACGAAAAGAACACTGGAAAAATGTAAGGACAAATTTTAATATCAACTCTTTCTAATACACAAAGATATTCACATTTCGTTATGCATAGCTGATGGAAACAAAAGGAAGAGGTCTCTGTGAGAGTAATTAATCCATTTATTAATAGTCAATCGTGTCACTAGTTTAAATGTAACTATTTTCGTGTTTTCTATGCTTAATTAGTGAATTAGAAAGAAACAAAAGTTTTTTATTATCCTCCACTCTGAAACCGGATGCCCTTTCCCACTTCTAAACAGGCATAAATTAAAGAAGTCGACAAAAGAGCACAGAAAATAAGCATAAATATTGTACTACTTGGTTATTATATTATACCCAAATTTATATACGAAAGGAAGATTAATAATCAATAAAGATCTACACGTGTATCAAAATATTTGACTTTTTACTTATAACTATAATTTGTTTTTTTCTTTTGATAGAAGTGTCTTTTTCTATCGCTTTTTTTTTCTTTCACAATACTCCCAACATATATTTTTCGAATGGAAGGCGAAGGATGCTTAATATATGAACAAAACATTTTGTCTTTTTGATAGTAATATCAGCCCATATGAGAAAAATAAAAATGTCAAGGTGTTTTTAAAGAAAAAGCTAGAGCCGGCCAATTATAAAGGCAATCTAATATTTAAATGTCCAAATCAAAGTGTTTTTAAAGACAAGGCGTAAGACTGAGGCTTATTTAGCATGGAGCGACCTAAGCCTCGATAGGGGGTATGTATTAAGATAAGAAAATAAAAATATGTAAAGAAATTTATAAAAATACACTTTATCATACTTTTACAAGTATAAATAATGTAATGATTTAAAAATTTCTATGAGACAAATCAAGTCTAGCAACTTAACTTTGAAATAATAAAAGAATTATAATTTCTTAAAACATATATACCCCAAAAATCGTAAGGCCATCAAAGCAATCACTTGGTGCTGCAATCTTTTTGGGGCCTTCACTTTCTCTCAACAATAATGTTTATATATATTTAGATATGTTGTTTAAAAAGGCTTATATATTGATAAGTAAGTTTGAAAATAATTTTTCGAATGAAAAATATATTAAGTTTTTACCTGATTTAATGTAAGAATTATTGTAGTTGTTGATAAATAAAATAATATTTAGTTAATTGTAGTATTCTTTCTTATATGACAATTTATTTTATTGCCTCAGTTATATTCAATCCAATTATTATGAACCAACATTATTATTCTTATATTTTTTTTATTTTCTCATTATTGAATATTATAAAGTCTATAAATGGTCAAACCTTGTATATTATGGAACTGAGAACCAAATAAATCACAAATACACTAAAGTTACACAAGTAAGTCATGAAACTAAAAGTAAACAAAAATAGGCTTAGTGTAAAATAAATTTACACTTTCCAAATTGTTTGTAACTGATCGTTGAAGGGGAGCCATTTACATTATAAAGTGTAAAAAAAATTACACTTTGTCTTGCACTTTATCTTTTTACAGAATATTTACAGACAAACCAAAATCTTTTTCTTCGACGATGAACAAAACGGTTCCATACGGCCTTACTTCTCTTACTATAATTTATATTTTTCTCCTTCTTTAATCTGAATTTGGAAGACGTTCGATTCAAATATATAAATTTGTTAATGAATAAGTAAGAATTGCCTAGCCAAAATAAAAGGAGTTAGACCTAAAGAGGGCATCAAAGACTACGTGTTAGCGGAAACATAAAAAATTAGGTCAAGGTCATGTAATACCCTGTGAATTAAAGTAGGAGGATGAGCAGATGTAACTTTGATTCTTTGTTTTTATGGAATTCGTATTAATGCTACTGGTTGATGCTTCTTATATTTGGTTTCAACAATAATACATGGTTCCAGTGTTTAAGTTGGAGAAAATCAATATTGCATCACAGAAGAGAGTAAAGTGCCACAACAGTGTCTTGTTTTTGTTCTTAATGTATTTTATTTATTTATTTTAAAATAATTTTAATTTATTATTATTTAATAATATTTATATTAAATTAATTCTTTATTTTATTTTTAGATTCATACTACAGAGCCTTTATCCATCGTTGATCTCAGTTCTACAACGATTATAGATGAATCCATTGGAGATCGTGATGAGCACAAGTTTATTATATTTATTTATTTTAAAACAATTTTAATTTATTATTATTTAGTAATATTTATATTAAATTATTTTTTTATTTTATTTTTAGATTCATACTACAAAGCCTTCATCCATCGTTGATCCCACCTCTATGACGATTATAGATGATGTCTCTCCGATATCCACTGAAGATCGTGATGAGGCCCAGGTTTATTTTATTTATTTTTGAACTTTAAACTTTGAGCTAGGATTACATTTTTGAACTTTTAACTTTAATTGTATTATTTTATTCTGTAGATTCATACTGCATAGTCTCTACACTCATCTCCAGATGCTACTTTCATTATCCCGGATGATGATATGCCTCAAACACCTAGAATAAAAAAAATCATTAAGAGAGTTGTTAAAAAAAATGATCATGAAGTATTTTCCTGCTAAGAAGAGAAAGAGGGACAATGAAGATGATGAAGGGTATACGGAACTTAGGCCGAAAGATATTTTACGAAGTTCAAAGAAGGGTTGTGGAACTTAGTATTATTTATAGTTTGAATAAATTTTTGTAGTTTAAATAAATTATCTAGTAGTTTGGCTTTTTTTTTTTGTACAAATTGAAGAAAGCATTGTCCATAATAAATTTATGGTACTCTATTAATATTTATTGTTATTTCTTTACTATACAAATTGACAAATCATTGTCCGTAATAAATTAGGATACTATATTTACTATTGTCTATATTACTATTACTTTACAAAGTGTAAAACTTTTTTACACTTTATAGTGTAAAAGGTCCGTTACAAACAATTTGAAAAGTATAACAAAATTACACTTAACATATTTTTGTTCACTTTTAGTTTCATGACCTATTTGTGTAACTTTAATATATTTGTGACTTATTTTCATTCTCAGTTCTACATTATGCAAGACCTCTTGTTGTGTGTTTATAAAATATCAATATTTTTTTAAATTTCAAGCATCAAAACTAACCAAATGTCATTCGATATTATTATATCAAGTAACCAGATTCAATGCTATCATTGTACTGTCTACGTTTATTTTTAATTATTAAATTTTGATCTGACACATTTATTAAGAAAACAATTATTGGTATAGTAAGTTCATTTTATCCTTATTAATTGATAGGGTCCACTCATTATATTTTTCAAAGTCATTAACTCAATGAATAAATTGAGAATATAATTTTAAAAAATTGTCCTATCTTGATTTGTTAAAAATAACAAGTAAAATGAAAATCAAATTACAAAACCTTTTTACAGCTAAAAATAGATGAAGTATAAACTTTTCAAAATTTTGAATTAGATTTTATCATTCTAGCTTTATATTATATATATTTTATTAAAAAATTATATAATTTATATTTTTACTTGGCAATATTGCATAAATCTTACCTCTTCGAACCTTGTTTATAAATTTAGAGTGAATCTATTATGAGTATTTAATTTATATATTAATTATAAAAAAAATCTCTTTGTAAAGTTTGACTTTACATCTTTTAAGACAGCTCTTAAAACACCGATTAAAGCTATGCGAACTTAAACTAAAAAGGCTATAGCCGCCAATTACAACTGCTGGTCCAGTCCTCATAGGTGGCCTTAGCTATTCCTTTTTGGGCCAACGGTCCTATGTGGGCAAACATTTATTGAGCTTTCTACCCATTCGGTTGACTACGAAAAATTAAAAAAGTTTTTGTGATGACACACTTGGCAGAAATTCCTTCAATTTAGGTGGAATATATGGTCCTTGTTATAGCTACCCCTTCAACTTTCCAACACAAGGTAAGAAACAAAATTCGTTTTGGCTTTCACATGATTTTACCCATTTCTAGTTATTAAAAAAATGAAAAGTCTTACAAGTCGTTGTCGAACATTATAACATTTTGTAAATCAACGAACTTGGTCAACTTAGCTAAATAATCAACGAACTTGGTCAATTTAGCCAAACCACAGAATTTATAATTATACTTCCTTCCGTTCAACAATAATTGTTC
>JAOTQR010000045.1:21603674-21616993 GCA_025774065.1 Solanum ossicruentum | reverse complement strand
AAAGATTAAAAAATAAATAATAAAGATAATTTTATTAATCATCTTTTGAATATAATATTTTAGAAAAATAATTATAAATAATAATAAGAATAAATTAAAAAATAAATGTAATATTATTCCTTTAATTTCATAAATCAAAGATGCGTACTTTCCATTTATTTGCCCGTAAATATGATTTAATTGTGCCATCACCAATAGAAAATTTTGTCATGCGTGTTAACTAGGAGTATGTCTTAACCCAAAAAAAAAAAAAAAAGAAAAGAGGGACCTGACCTGTGAATACTAAAAGAATCTTGTGTGTTATTTTTAGCCTTTGATTCTGTGGGGGAGAGAAGAAGCACCAGAAAGCTAGAGAGAAATAGGGAAGGTGTAAGATACAAGGGGAAGGAAAAGAGAGTAGTAGTATATTAACAAACAGACAGAGAGAAAGAAGGAAGAAAGAAGCATTCCATGACCGTGAGGGTACCTTGGCTCTAGGGAACGGGCTTTTTGCCTTGTCCGAAAGCCCAGGGTCTCGGTCTGAGTCAGACAACAACTACTCTGAATCAATGGTAACTTTTTCCACACACCTCCACCTTCGACCTGTAATCAAAACATCATGCCTTTTCACAATCCCCATTCCAAATTTCTGAGTCTTTCTCCTCCGTAGTCCTTCCCTTAGGGTTTCTTCCCAAGCTTCAGGTAATACTCTCATCTCTATTCAATCATCTTTTGAACGTTTGATTTGATCGTATGATTTTAACCTTTTTTTTAATTACTGTATTTTATTCTTCTGCTAAATGTGGATTAATGGATTTAGAAGTTGAGCGAACCATATTGATTTTAGCGGATAAGTAAAATTGAGGAGAATTAAGATGTCGTGGTGATTCGTGCCAGAAGAGTTCAAACATTGTATTGACAAATACCAGCATTCTAGATTTTGTCGACTTGTCATATCTATATTTGGTCCTTTAATACCGGGAGTTTGGAATAACTTCAATTTCGTTTCTTTTATGCTGCTTATCATTCATCTTTAGGATCAGATTATTTACTGTATTTTCCATTTAGCTGCTCTGATGTTTATTTCTCGAACCTATGGTCTTCTGGAAACAACCTCTCTATCTCCTCTAGGTAGGGGTACGGTCTCTCTGTAGAACCTACCTTTGGGATTACGCCGGATTTTTTGTTGTTGTTGGTACTGTTATGTATTCTTAATGGAAAACAAATTAATTGGATGTTGTGCGATGTTTCTTTCTGTTGTTTCTTATAGGTGTTGCTGGTATAGTAAGCCATGCCGACATATACAGCAGTAACCATGGATAGATTAATAGAATCTAGGGGTTCGAAATCCATGACGACTTCCAAGAGCATTCATGAATCAAAGTTTGAGAGGAGGAATAATATTCCTAATTCAAGTTTTGATAGAAGCAAGAATGGCTCTGCTTCAAAACTAGAAAGGATAGCTATACAGTCTAATGTAAAGATGGATGATACCAATGGTAAGTCCTCTGTAATAGGAGATAGGAAGGACCACTGGACTCAAATATCTCCTGCACTATACACAATTCCCAAGCCAACACCACTTCCGGATTCTCCTTCATTTCCAGATTCTCCTTCGTCATTTCCTCCATCGCCTTACATAATCAATCACAAGCGCCGAGGTCCACGCCTTTCACAGAGTTTCACTGAAGATGATTTTGGCACTCAACAACAGGCTCTAGATGTGGAGAAGATGGATGAGAATTTAAGAGACATGGAGAAGGACATCCCCAGTACAACTGTTGTTGACCCTTCCATTTCTAGGGAGACAGTTGATTGTGCAAAAGAGGATAATTTGTTATTCACTACTGATAACCTGGTTAAGGATGGTGAAGTGACTGATCTCTGTGATGGGCAGCTTCTTCACCAAGATTTGCATAATGGTTCAGCTGGGCAAAATGGCACAATAAAGTCTGTTGCTTTCAATTTGCGTAGAGGTGGTGAAGCTGATGATTTCTTTGATCCACATGAATCTCTGAGTGTCAAGAGTTTTGGTGAGAGTGAGAGTAATGGTGGATTACAGCGCTGTCTAAGTTCCATGACCCCAATGGGAGAATTTTATGATGCGTGGGAAGGTAATCACCTTTTCATAATTTGATAATTTTCATGGTTATGTTATGTCTTTTCATCTTACATTGAAATTGAACTTGAGATGTCTGTTTCTTCCTCTTATAGGAATAGTTTGGATATTCTTTTTGCTGTTTTCTTCCTTTTTCTTTTTCCTGGCTGTCACATTGGCTTCCTTGTCGTTTCTTCCTGATGCATAGTTGTAGGGTTTACATTTTTCAGTGAACTGTGCAAGTTTTGGTGTTCTGTGTAAACACATTGTTACCATTGAGTGCCTTTTCCTTTTTCCTTGTGACAACGTATTGAGAATTGTTTGTCATCACGGTGCTTACAGTAATACTAGCATAACAGTATTTTTGGTTGTCTTGCGTGCATCCTCTCTTCAGAACTGTCTTCAGAGAATGGGCCACAGGTAGCTACAAATGACTTTGAAAATGAGCTACGAGAAATAAGATTGAGCTTATTAATGGAAATTGAAAAGCGGAAGCAAGTAGAAGAAGTTCTAAGTAATATGCAAACCCAGTGGAAGAGGATTCATGAACGATTATCTCTCGTGGGGTTGAACTTCCCTCCTTATCCTGTTGCTGGAGAAGAATTGGACAGTGAACAGCCAGATGATCAGGTAGAAGATTTGTGTCAACAAGTCCACGTCATTCGGATTGTATCAGAGACCATTGGAAGGGGAATAGCAAAGGCTGAACTGGAGACAGAAATTGAGGCTCAAATTGAATCAAAGAACTTTGAGATAGCTCGACTATGGGATAGGTTGAATTATTACGAAGCCGTGAATCGGGAGATGTCACAGAGGAATCAGGAAGCTATAGGTGAGTTTATGTTCCACCTTACTACTTGTAATTTGAAGCCGATGTGTTGTTGCACGTTTAAAGTTGGTATGTGCCTAGTCTCTCAGCATTGTTCTGGCAAATGCTTGGGGAGATCTTTCATTTGTTGTTCATACTTCTGTGTGTATCTATCTTTGACTTGTTGCTTCCACAAAATAGATGAGGTATTCTGATAGGTAGCAACTAGGTCCCCAACATCTATTACTTAGGGGGCGTTTGGATTGACTTTTTAAAAAAGTAACTTATAAGCTAAAAGGCGAAGTTAGGAACATCCTACTTTTGGCTTTTGGCTTTTGGCTTTTGGCTTCTTTCTTTTCTTTTTTACACTTCCAAAAGTTAGAAATAACTTAAAAGCCAAAAGTCATTTAAAATAAGCCAATCCAAACACCCACTTAGTTTCACTAATAGTTTTAATGGGAAGATTGTTCATCTTCCTCAAATAAATAAATAATAGGAATATCCATCATAGCCGTGATGGCAACTGCCTCCTCCTTTATCTGAGATTTGTGAAAGAATAAGAACTTTAGGTCGCCATCTGCTATTATATAGGAACAGTATTCTTATAATCTGCAAATTCAGCTTGCATCATTCAACCGGAGGAACAAGAGGGGCCAAAACAAACATAGTAATCTAATAGAGTAATTATTTTCCACTGTAAATTTGAAATCTAAGTCATCATAAGCCAGACAAGGTTTTCTTTCCCAACTGAACTGATTCATGAAGTCATCATCACTGGTTTCGATGAACTGCAAATATCCTACCCACTATTTATGCCAAATGTTTATGTTTCGTCTTTACTGCATCTACAATAATGTCTTGGTCTATCTGTTATTCTACAATCAAACTTCATTGCGAATTTGTTCACTCATAAATACAGTTTTTTTTGTGTATTTTCTTTTCTTAAATAAAAGAATAACATTAAACATAGACTCAATTCTGATTCTCAATCTCTAATACAACAACAACAACATTACCCCAGTGCCTCAAAGGCTCCCGCCCATTGCGGGGTAAGGGGGGGTCGGATGTACGCAGCCTGACCCCTATGTTTAAAACATAGATCGACTGTTTCCGGATTCTCAATCTCTGATGTGTTAGTCAAAGTAGAACATTAATTCCTAGCCATGTGAGCAAAAATAATATATGCAAGGCATATTGACTCCTTAATATATGTCAAATTAGATTGTATGCATACAGGTAATCCAATTTGCAGAATTATATTAAAGACCAAATTGTGGCTAGTGATTTCCTTGCAAACAAATAGCTTTCATCAGGAGCACATTTGGTTCATAGGACAATTTCTAGGTTAGTGTGTTATTGAAGACCTTACAGATATATTGTCCTGAGTAACAACTTTTCAGGCTGCTTATCTGATTATCTAATCTTGGTACCTGCAGACTATCAGGGTAAATGCCAAGAGTGGTCCTTTTTTTGTTTTCTGAGTTGTTTTGTCGTTGGTTGAGACGGAGATCTACCAGCAGACGTTTGTTTCACAAAAAATGACGGTTTCTGTGTTTTTCTTTGCATTGTACAGAGACAGCACGTCGTCTTAGGCAAATAAGGAAGAGAAGGCAGAAGAAATGGATATGGGGTTCAATTGCTGCTACAATTACACTAGGCTCTGCTGTCTTAGCCTGGTCTTACTTTTCTACAGGAAGAGAATCATCTTCTTTGGATCAGTCTCATAGTCTTGAGGGTGACTCTGCATCAGAACTATGAGATCTTAATGACAAGGTTAAGATGTGCTTATTATACAGGGAAATAAGGAAGCAGGTGATCATTATTACTGTCTTGTGAATATCATCATATATATTTTTGCCCTTTTTGATACATAAAGCATATTTTTGGTATTGCACATGTACAGTTCCTCGAAAATAAATAAAGTATTTGCTCTGGGGTTGTTAGCACCTCTACAAACTGGTTCATATAACTTTAAGTGGTAGAACTTGTTCTTCTTCTCAGGCCTTGAGAAAAATTGCACCGTTCTTGCCTAAAGAACTCCGATTGAGATTTCAAAAACCATCCAAGGAAGCAAATAGATTTTCTAGGATGAAAAAAACTGGAATCTATGCGTTATTAATCTCTTGTTCAAATGTTGTGGCTGATACATTTGAGATGAAGGAAGAAACTTGGCTGCACAATTAGATACTCAAAAATTTCTTGATCCAGGTTTAATTAGATTGCCAAATCCCATACATAATGATGGATAAAATACTTGTCATGTTTCACTTTTCGACATGGTTATAGTGTTTTGACTTGTGAGTTATCCAAACTATCGGGTTATGAATTTGATTAGCGTTTGTCGTTTATAAGAGCACCTGAGATGAGATTTGAGATGGACTCATCTAACGGTGTTGGCCTACCAGGCCCAGGTTATTAAAAAATGACCAACTGAATCTAAGAAAATTAAGATTCTGTCTGTGGTTTCGTTGATAAGTATGGTGTCACTCTAATACTTACTTTTCACCTATCAGTGATCGTAGTAGGGCCATTATTTTTGTGAATTTGTTTGTGATGAACAAGAATGAGATGGCTCGACACGCCACTCAACCTGTCTTCCACCCAAAGGTGGTGTTTGAATAGGCATATTTTTATATATTTTAATTAATTTTTTTTTTTAAGAAATCATTGAAAGTGTCAAATAAATAGGGCTATTTAACTTTTGATTTTTATGTCATTTAAAAAACAGTAATTCAAACATCTCTGAAATCTTGCAGCAGATCTCGCCTCTAAATGCGTCCATTCGTTCAACGCCAAATGTCCTTTTAACCAACCAAGGAGGACCTACACTCCTTTGAGGTCCACTTTTTCATACATTTTGATCCGTCGATTTTGATTTGTTATAAGAACTAAAAAAATAAATAATTTTTGTGATCATGAATCAAAATATTTCTTAATATTTATGATCTTATTTATGACAAATGAAAAATTACTAAAAAAGAAAATAGAACAAATAAATAGAGTGATATTTTGGTAAATCAAAGAGCTGTTACTTCTCTTTTCTTTTCTCAAATTTTCACATGACATATTTTTTAGCTTTAGATAAATGATATTTTGCTATATTAATATATTTTTAGTTTATGATCATTAAATTTATAAGTCCTTTTGCTTTCTTAAACTTCTAATCAATGGATAGAGTAGTCGGTGGTTATTTAAAAGAAAACCAAAAAGAGAGTGTGAAATGTGAGAGGAGATGTATCTAATTTTGTTTGAAAGTGGATTTCTTGTTTTTTCACAAATTTACTACTCTGCTTACCCAGTATTGTCTTGGCCTTATTTTCGAAAGAGGAGAATGGACGAGTTTTTTGATGTCCCCTTGTCACATGGGCTGTTGAAACCCTGTAAGTTGTATCCACATGGCAGAAAACCTGGATAAGGACAGGGAAACCACTTTCTTAATGTCCAATTAAGTTTTATCCAAAATTGCCCTTCACATAGTTTTCATATCTTCATGAATTGGTTGTGTGATGCACATGTACCTTTAAAATGGATAGAGAATCAACAAAAGATGATCACACACTTAAGAAGTGCACCAAAATTAAATATAGCAGAGCCCTATTAATTGTTCACAAAGTTGTGCGTCTTTCTTTCTTAAAAAAACCTCCCCTGGTGGTTGGAAAGGAGTTGGGCGGATTGAGTTTAAGTTTGTCACTCGACAGTCCTGTTTATAGACAGTTTCCGTAAACACAGGACTCCTAGTAATGTAAATGGTTGGTTCATCACTATAGCTTTAACAATTGCCCGGTTACAATTACTTTGTCACCTGCTGATTTTAATATTAGGAAGGAGCAGTTGATAGCCTTTAAATAATCCAACTGCCATAATATACTGGGTGATTTTTGAGCCACTAAATCTAGTGAACTGTTTGTATTAGGCCTCCAAGATGTCGACAAAAAATATTTCATCAATTGAGCATGATCAAAAATAATATTTATCATAAAATATTTCAGAATTTTGAATTAAATAACTAAAATCTTCATATTAATAAATAAAGTATTTATAACAACATTCAACGTAATGTATTGCAAATACATGTTAATTAGAATAAATTTTTTATTTATAATACTTTGTAAAAAAAATTCTGTGTTTATTTATATATATTTACCGCCTCATATTAAATATCTTACTTTTTATCATTAATTTTACTCTGACAAAGTTACAATGAAAAGTTACTCCAATGCCCAGTATTTGAGTTTGGTTAATTAATAATCATACGTAGAAACAAAATTAATAATTCGTGACAAGTTTGAGAATTTTTGTTTTCTTATTTTTTGATAGTTCAACTATATTAATTTTATTCTGTGAGTCATTAGTACAGTTAACAGATTACTCTGTATTTAGTATGATTAGTTCTTATGCTAACGAATTTTGCACCGACGAACTTGACATTAGTTTGAAAAAAAATGAATGGTTCCTGACTTGAAAGATGAGCCCAATCCTTTTTCTTGTTTTCTTTTGCACCTTCCAAAGCAAACCAATTGGCAGTAACTGTTAGGCTTTATAGGAGTAATAATTAGTGGTGGTGGGGACACATATCCCATGCTAATAAAATGCTTTATCCTGTGAACTTCATTGGCATTCTAAATCTAAACCAACAACAAAAATAGAGATGAAGAAGCATTTGGCTTACGCATTTCTTCTTATTTTCTTGGTGCAAAATGTACGTTTATTTGTTCAAGTTGAAGCAGGGGATGGGTTCATCAGGACCAGAGGAACCCATTTCATGTTGAATGGTTACCCTTTTTATGCTAATGGATTTAATGCCTACTGGTTAATGTATATTGCTTCTGACCCATCTCAAAGATCTAAAGTCACAGCTGCATTTAGAGAAGCTTCCAGCCATGGCCTCACTGTTGCTAGAACTTGGGCTTTTAGTGATGGTGGATACAGGCCATTACAATATGCTCCTGGCTCGTACAATGAGGACATGTTTAAGGTCTTTTTGTGCGACTCATTCTGGGTCTATTTTTGATGCTTAATTCTAACTTTTTTGTAACGAATTGTTTTTGAAGGGTTTGGATTTTGTGATATCTGAAGCAAGGAGGTATGGAATTAAGGTTATATTAAGCTTTGCAAATAACTATGAGAGCTTTGGAGGAAAGAAACAGTATGTAAATTGGGCTAGAAGTCATGGACAGTACCTCAATTCAGATGATGATTTCTTCAGAAACTCTGTTGTTAAAGGCTATTACAAGAATCATATTATGGTAACCAGAAATTTAATTGCATTTCATGAGTGTTCTTTGTTTCTAATTGGTCATTTTAAATTGAGATGATGTTTTGGTTTTGGTTTTTGTTTTTACTGGTGCAGACTGTGCTCAACAGATACAACAAATTCAGCGGAGTTGTTTACAAGAATGACCCTACAATCATGGCGTGGGAGCTAATGAATGAACCTAGATGCACATCAGATCATTCAGGAAGTACCATTCAGGTAAAAAAAAAATTTCCTTTCTCCGTATCCATGGTTTAATTGAGGGGCTTTCAATGGGTGGATTGAGTTAATAAATGACAAACTTAAATGCTATTTGGATAGAAGCGAAATGAGTTCAAATGAACTAAAAATCAAATTATAATCTAACCTCTTAATTCTTACTATCCAAATTTTGTTTAATTATTTTTTTTAATATTGATAAAACTTTTTTTATTATATTATGATTATGAAAACCATACTACTAGTATCAAATAAATACTAATGTATTATAAAAAAATCCAATTAATGAAATAAATGCACTATTAACTCGCTCAAACAAATTGGACTGAACAGATGATGATTATTTGAGTTGATTTTACTCCCCTAAACGAATTTTAAATCAATGGGTCCACTATTAGGAAGAAAAACTAAATGATGTCCACTTTATCTTTTTTTTTTTCTCTTTTTGTTGAGTTTTAAATTAAAGCGTGGTCGGATTCCTTTTTCGCTTTGATGATTTTACTTGGCATTTTTTGCAAATTAGATGCAAAGCCTTGAAATGCGGTGATAAATTATGATACAGAATTAGATTAAACGCAAATACATGATTCCAGAATTGATAGGTTTAGAATAAGTGTAATTCTTATTAAATAGATGCCTAGTGGACGTCCTTTTTTTATCAAATGTATACATAATTCGATTCGATAGCATTATCCTTCAATACATGATCCCAGCCGCTGGTGGATCTAAGAGGGAGCAAGAGTGTTTTCACTTAACCTTTTTATAGAAAATTACAATGTATACAAAATATTTTTAAATTTTTAGCGTATGTGTAGTATATATACAAAGACTAGAACTAGTGATGGATATAGAGGCCGTTTAGATTGGTTTTTTAAAAGCAACTTACGTCAAAACTTTCAGCTTTAAAAGGGTGCTTAAAAATAGCTTGTGTTTATCCGAACATTTTCAAAACTAAAAAAGCCAAAAATAATAAAAATAAGCCAATTTATTCAAAATTCATCTTGAAATTTCAATTTAGACACGATATTTTTATTTTTAAATAAACCTGATGGATCCGCAGCTGAATTCCCCGCAAGTTGTCCATTAATTTTCGTCCAGGTTTTGACAACCCTCTCTCATCAGAGCAGTATTATATTGGTCCACTTTCAAGTGCATTCATTTATTGCTTCTGATCATGGATGTTACTATATGATGTGTTTTCTGGAGGTAAATAATATGAAAAAAAAACATGCTAAATTTCATTTATCATGTGCAGGCCTGGGCAACAGAGATGGCCTCTTTTGTCAAGTCGATAGACAGAAACCATTTGTTAGAAGTTGGGTTGGAAGGATTCTACGGACAAAGCACTCCACAGAAGAGGAATATGAATCCTAATTTTGACATAGGAACTGACTTCATCGCCAACAACCGCATCCCTGGCATTGATTTTGCCACTGTTCATGCCTATCCTGATCAATGGTAAACTTTTCAGGACCACATCACTTTCTTTAGTTGTCTTAGAAAGTCAAGTGTTTAATGTGATCATATATTAAATAAAGTGACACAATTCAATATGGTATGGGATCAGCAATCCTGAAACAAAAACAGTTTATGTGAAAAAGAATCAGGCAGATATCTCGTCTCTTATAGAAACTTTAATTGGTTACTAAATTTAAGAGTTTCTTAATTGTAAAGTTGTGATCTGATTGACAGGATAACAAACTCAAATGATCAAGCCCAGCTATCATTTCTAAACAATTGGCTAGACTCCCACATTCAAGACGCTCAATATATTCTCAGAAAGCCACTGCTGATCACAGAATTTGGAAAATCTTCGAAAGATTTAGGTTTCAGCTACTACCAAAGGGACCTTCTTTACAACACGGTCTATTACAAGATATATTCATCAGCCAAGCGCGGGGGAGCAGCAGCAGGGGGACTCTTCTGGCAACTTTTAAGTGAAGGAATGAACTCATTTGGAGATGGATATGAGATAATCTTAAGCCAGAACCCTTCAACTGCAAATTTGATTGCTCAACAATCTCATAAGCTGTACCAGCTTCGAAAAATATTTATAAGAATGAGAAACATTCAGAGGTGGAGGAGAGCAAAGGCCGCTAGAAGGGGTGAAAGGAACAGAGGAAGGCGAATTGGAAACTAACGATATCATTTTGAAGCTATTAACTTCGAATTTTCAATGGATTATTATGTGTGACAGAAAAGCCCGTCCTAAAGGATCTAGTGTGGCATAGAAAAGTTTGCGGCAGTAGCCCCTTCTTAGAGATGATTTTGGTTCATCCAGGTGGGTTAATAGATTACCTAGGAATTGTGTACTTGTTACTTACATGTTTGTTATTCTCCAATTATATTATCCTGTCAGTAATCAAAGGGAAAAAGGAAGATGTCTCTGTGTTTTTCCCTATTATTAATTAAGTAAAATTTATTCACTAGTCTTGTGACAAAGTAACATTTGCATTCCAAATATCTTGTAATCAAATGGTACTCTAGAGAGAAAAGCACATGAATTATTTAAGATTGATGAAAATCTAAGACTAATTTTACACACTTGAGTGATCAAGCATAGAGGTGGGTTAATGAAATGAGTACCAAAAAGAAATAATTATGCAACCAAACGAATACATATTAATTAATTATTCAATGCAGCTATAATTGATTAATTTTATTATAATTTGTATCATTTGACTTCTAATTATATAAATTCAAAATTTACATATGCTTACCATACATTTTTGTGTACAATTTGATTTGTACAAGTTACGAAAAATTCATAACTTTTAGTTATTTATATATAATTTATTGATATATTTGATTTATATAAGCTATGAAAAATTCATAATTGTATATATAAAATTTGAATATAATTACCTGTTTGTATAAGCAAGCGAAATACAAAGGGAAATACCCATAACAAACGAAGCTAATTCTATGGAGGGTAATTAGTCAAATTTTTGCTAGGAAGCATAATTAAATTATTTTTCTGAAATTTGCTTTTCTTTTATTGTATATATTGAAATTGGCAGTCAGCAATTCTGGATTCAAAACCAAGTTTATAAAAGTTAAGCCTTATACTCGGCCTATAATTCACAAAAGGGCCTGGTTCACAGAGACCCATAACCAGGTTTGCAATGAATTGGGCCTCTTTCTACGTCAAGGCAAGATGATAGGAAATTCATAAAAGAGAATTGATTTTGTGCATGTTTGGTAATGGGGAATTTTTTTTTTTTAATGTCATAACACTCATAAGAGAAGACAAATGTGTATCTTAAATAGAGTTAAAAGAGGAACCTGGCTGCAATTACTAAAACTAATAGACTTCTTTGGGATAATCCTATACTAAAACGTATAAAGTGCACGACTTAACTATTATATAAGCTGATATCATCAAAATATGAATAGAATATTTCAAATAATACAAACCTATTGTTTCACAAAATTAGTATCATCTTTAATCTTATTAAAGTTGTCAAATTTGAAATTTCTACATTTTTAGAGTCAATGATGTTTAGCACAAAACAAACTCTGGAAATTTTGAAAATTCTGAACCAACCCCTCCAAGCCCATGCCACAATCCATCATTGTGGAGTCTTCATTGTAACAACAAATCAGGTCATCTTTCTTAACCATGTCAAAATCTTTAAAATATTATAAACAATGTAAATCCATTTTTTTCCAAAATTTGAAATTTAATATAGTCAATATTGGTGCCTAGTATGCAACAAACTGGAAATTTTGAGAACCATGATTCACCCTCCAAGCCCACAACCTAGAACACTCCGTTTGTAGAAACAAATCGCACCATCTATCTCTAATAATATCAAAATCCTTAAAATGTTACGTTGTAAATAACGTACACTTATTTTGTTTTTTAAAAAATTACTGTCACTTATTAACCATATCAAATTTGAAATTTCGAAGTGAATAGTATTGTCACTTAACATGCAACAAAAACTGGAAATTTAGAAAAGCATGACCCACCCCTCAAACCCCACGAGTCAATAGAGTGTTCATTGTAGCCACAAATCAAATGATGTTCCTTAATCACCTCAAATTCCTTGGAATATTCCATTTTAAATGCTAAGGTTGTTCGCTGCTCATCAGTCGGCAGTCAAAATGCATGACTAACAACTCTTTTTCTTTTGGTCGGTTTTGAGTGTACTAAATTATCCAAACGATACCATTCAAAATTAACCACAATTTCATATTAACTTTCACACCCGAGTGTTAACTAATACTCCCAACTAACATAACTACTACAAACAATAATTAAATTATAACAAAAGTCAGGAAAAGTATGCATTTTAAAGCAAACTTTTATCCTTGAATTATGACACGTGGCAATATTTTACCTCTAAAGATGGGAACGCGTTTGAGATTTAGGCCCACCGTGGGCCCATTATTAACTTCCCTAAACTGCTGTGGGCCCACTTTTACCCTTCCTACTACTATGCGGCCCAGCTTCATTTGAAGGAAATTTCTATGGATAACCCACACCGAAGGACAATGGCTCTGGATCGGCGACGTGGCGGAGATTAGCCACGTGGATGCATAATGCTGAATTTGAGGCTTTAATTTGATGCTAAACAGGTAGATGGTCGGCTACGGTTACAAGTTTGTCAACAGTCAAAACCCGCGTTGTTGGGAAAAAGATTTTGTAGTTATTGTACGAAAGCGAAAAAGGAAATATATTTATTCTAGAATATATGGTACTCCATCTTTTTCTTTCACGATTTTTTTATAGCCTCAAATAATATTTTATCATATTTAAAGGTTGGAGGCCTGAAGACACGTCTTGGAGTCCAATTGATTCAAATTGATCAGGTCCAAAATTGAATACTTTGAGTGCAAATTCAGCGTAGAGAAGGAGGAAGAAAACTCTGAGGTGACGCTTGCCACTCAACCTATCCCCAAGAGGGATAAGTTTAAGTATCTGGGGTCCATCATCCAGAGTAGTGGCGATATCG
>JAOTQR010000045.1:21590052-21603574 GCA_025774065.1 Solanum ossicruentum | reverse complement strand
TTAAGTATCTGGGGTCCATCATCCAGAGTAGTGGCGATATCGATGATGATGTCACACAACGTATTGGGGCTGCATGGACTAAATGGAGGTTGGCCTCTGGAGTATTGTGTGACAAAAAGATACCACCAAACTTAAAGGTCAATTTTATGGAGTGGTGGTTAGACCAGCACTGTTGTATGGGTTGGAGTGTTGGCCGATTAAAAATATTCAAGTTCAGAAGATGCATGTCGCAGAGATGAGGATGCTGAAATGGATGTGCGGCCATACTAGAAGTGACAAGATTAGGAATGATGCTATTCGAGAGAAACTGAAGGTGGCCCCGGTGGAGGAAAAGCTGAGGGAAGCGAGACTGCGATGGTTCGGACATGTGCAGAGATGAGGTATCTATGCTCCTGTCAGGAGATGCGAGAGGTTGGTGGTAAGAGCATCTCGGAGGAGTAGAGGTAGACCTAACAAGTACTGGGGGGAGGTGATCCGACAGGACATGGCGGAACTCGACCTCACCGAGGACATGACCCTAGATAGAAATAAGTGGAGGTCACGAATTAGAGAAGTAGGCTAAGTTTTTATTCTTCTTCTTCCTATTATTCTCCTTCGTCTTCCTCTTTGTTTTATTACTAGTGTTTGTATAATTTTAATATTACTATTGCTTTTGATGTTCATTATCTGGCGTATATATGTCAGTTTTATCATAGTTACTCACTGTCATGTGCTAGGCATTGTTAGTCGCATTTACTGTGTCCTTACCTTACATTCCAGTTTGTCATATCTAGTCTTTTTGCTTATGAATTTTGAGATGAGGGTTTTAGGAAACAGTCTCTCTACTTCTATGAGGTAGCTCTGCGTACAATCTACCCTCTCCAGACCCCACTTATGAAAATTAACTGTATATGTTATTATTGTATTTATAAAAATATTAATTTAAATAGTTAAATTTTATTTTAAAATATTAAATTAATATGTATTTAATTTTAAAATTTAATTAAATTAATTCTCAAAAACATAACATGACAACTCATCAGAAGCTGGGGAAGTATTTCTTAATCTAAAAAAGGAGGACTCCTTTTTGCTCAAATTATTTACCTATTTCTAGATGATTATTTATTATTTTTAAAATTTAAACTAAAAGTTCTTTTATTATTTGATGCTTAGTAGTTATTGTTATAAATATTTCAATAGAATAAATATTTAATAAATAGCAATTATATATTAAAACATATTAAGAAGTCAAAAAAATTATTTTTATTTAGTGTTTAGAACATATAAAAAGCTAACATCAAAAATAATTTGAAACAAAGAGAACATCATCAAAGTAAAACCCATATGTTATACAAGGTCTTCGAGTTATTACGTGGTTAATTTCTACACACATATATATATAGTGATTAAGTAGATCGATGTAAGCAAGTGTCCAATTTTTTGAATAATTAAATTTTTCGTTATTTTAAATTTTGTTGGTTCTAACAAACATAGTCAGACTGATTTTTCTTGCTCTTTTTTTAAGTGAAATATGATCAAATAAGATAAAATAATTAACCAATACCAATACCTAGAGGTGAAGAACATTGGACCAACAATTTAATTTAATACTGAAAAAGAGAGCTGAACTTTTTTGCAATCGCTATCTAGTTTAAGTATTTAATCCTTTCGTTTGCCACGTTTGTTAAAATATTTTTGTTTACCTTTTTATGCTGCTATTCTAAATAAGAGAAGTTAAACGTCACCAACATTTATAATTCTTGTTTAAAATTCCATAGAATAGCTACAAATTCAATCCAAAACAATCTTCTTTCTCCATTTCCTCTTCCTGATCTCGTAAAGTAATTAATAATAATTAGAGAAGCTTACTCCTGTGCCATGGAATGGCATTTTGGAATATACTCTCTCCGTCTATTTTTAATTGTTTAGATATATTTTTATATGATTTTTAAAAGGTTAATTAGAATTATAGTCTAACTAATATATCTCTTATTAATTTTAACTTTATTTGTTGAAGTAGCTTTTAATTCTATTAATATTAAATGAAAAGTTAAAAAAATTAATTAATCCTCTCTTGATTTTTAGAATTGGCAAGTATTCATAGAAAAGACTATAATTTATAATAAGCACAAATTAGAAATTAAGTATAAAATTATTTATTAATTTAAAAATTGAATAAATATTATTGAAAATTTATTTTTAATAAAATGGAGAAAAAATATTTAGGAACTATTATATTAAACACAGAGCTCTGATAGTGCACACGTGGTCCCTTTAATTGGGAAAAAGGAGGTGACAAAGTGAGTTGTTCCTAGAGACGCCACAAATATATTGTACTGATGTGTGATATTAGAATAGTGTGTTAAGTGGACTTTATATTTGTGTTTTGTTTTCAACGCACGATTTAGTTGTACTAGTTTTGTGTAATATTTATTAATTAATATACAGCACGTATGTGTTTGGTTGTGATACGTTGTTAATATTGTTGCAGGCGTGTAGATTAATGTGCTGTATGAAATTTAAAGGTTTGATTATAACGTTAATTAACTTTATCCTAAATTAATGACTAAATCAAAAGCGCGATCCAGGTTCCCATTTTTGTGGTTAATTTATGGAATGAGATAATGGTGGGCCAAATGACAGATTATTCTAGTGTTTTCTACTTTTAATTAATTACCCAAGAAAAAGGAAATATTAATTACTCAAACCACCGCCCACATTCCAGAGATTTCTCTCGCGCAACAAGTAACCGTCGCTATTTGGAATTTTTTTAAAAATAACAAAAATTATTTGAACCGTTGGATCTTACCTGATGCAACACGTACAGTCCGATCTCTGTGGTGCAAAATGTAATTTTCCACATTCTGAGGCCCAAAAAACTTAGACAGAAAACGAAACCGAACGACATCGTATTTGCAAGGACCCCATGCAATTCATTATTTTTAATTTCCCCCCAACGCCTATATAAACAACCTCTAAGACACTCGGAATTCATCAACAAAAACATAATCAATCTTCTCAAAAAGCACTCTTTTTTCTTTTTCAAAACTTTCAAGAGCTAGTTTCCTTTTTTTCCATCTTAAATCTCTCATAGAACACTCATTTCTACATTACTTCAAAAGAAAATGGCACCTAATGTTTTTGGTCTGACCAACAAGGGTACTGGTAATTTGGCTAAGGCAAAAAGTCTGCCAAGCCGTGCCTATGTGACGTTTTTAGCAGGAAACGGTGATTATTGGAAAGGCGTGGTTGGTTTGGTTAAGGGATTGCGAAAGGTGAAATCTGCTTATCCACTTGTCGTGGCTTGTTTGCCTGATGTCCCGGAGGAACATCGAGTTATTCTCATCAACCAAGGTTGCATCATTCGAGAGATCGAGCCTGTTTATCCTCCAGAGAACCAAACTCAATTTGCTATGGCTTATTATGTTATCAACTACTCCAAACTACGTATTTGGAACGTATGTTTTCTATATATATTTTTTGAAGTCAATTTCAAAATAATACGTACTAAAGTGTTTTTATCTTTTTGGGATTTGTGCAGTTTGTGGAGTATACCAAGATGATATACTTGGACGGGGATATCCAGGTGTTTGATAACATTGACCACTTGTTTGACTTGCCAGATGGCTATTTCTATGCTGTGATGGATTGTTTCTGTGAGAAAACGTGGAGTCACACCCCTCAGTACAAAGTTGGGTACTGCCAACAGTGCCCAGATAAGGTTCAGTGGACTCAAGACTTGGGCCCTAAGCCATCACTCTATTTTAATGCTGGCATGTTTGTCTTTGAGCCAAGTCTCTCCACTTATGATAAACTGATGAAGACCCTCAAAGTTACACCTCCTACCCCATTTGCTGAGCAGGTAACAACTTTTTTCACCTTTTTCTTAATTTTTTAAAATTTTGTCCTAATTTCCAAAAATGTTAATACTTTAATTTGTTATGTGTAAATTCTGCAGGATTTCCTGAACATGTTTTTCAGAGATGTATACAAGCCAATTCCAAACAATTACAACTTAGTACTAGCTATGTTGTGGCGTCACCCAGAGAATGTTGATCTTGACAAGGTGAAAGTTGTTCACTACTGTGCGGCAGGATCCAAGCCATGGAGGTACACCGGCAAGGAAGAGAACATGGACAGAGAAGACATTAAGATGCTAATCAAGAAATGGTGGGAGATTTATGATGACGTGTCACTTGATTACAAGAATGCTCACATGACTCTTGCTAATGGCGAAGTTGAACCTAACAATGCAATTATGGCAGCGTTATCAGAGGCTGGTATTGTGCCCTACATAGCTGCTCCATCGGCCGCTTAGAAGAACTTTTGGATACATAGTTTTAAAGCAAAGTATATTAGCTTTACTGAGTGCTTTCATTTTCTTTTTTTTTCTTTTGGTTAATTACAAAAGATAAGAGATTGTCTGTAGAATAATAGGGGAACAGGCAATTTCAGTCCTCCTCTATTAGTTTGGAGTGTTTTTTTTTTTTCTTTTTGCTTCTTTTGTTATGTGAATATTGAAAGAGTACAGCAATGAAAAAAGTACCTATTTGTGTAAATTCTGAATCTTGGACCCGTTTCATTCATGTCCTCGAAAATTATGTTAATTTTTATAATTGCATTAAAGTGGTTTTAAGTTATAATTATCGTGGAGGAGTTTCGATTATTTAGTTGGACATAAACACGTGTCATCAACTTGGTAATCAAGGACTAATTTTCTTTGTTTTCGAGTATTTTACTTATTTTCTCCCAAGTATTTTTCCTCGTTCAACATCTTAGGAATACTATATATGTGAGGTGAAGTCTTTGAGAAGACTAATGTATGATGCAAACTACTGTTGTACTGATTGCTATAATTTGAGGTAGAACTCTTTCACATTTTCGACTATTCGTTGTTATATTTCGAGTCGTAAGCTGCTTTATTTTAAATACATACGCAATGTATAGTAAATGTATGATATATCAAAAAGTTTTGTGACCACATCATGTAATTTTTCTTTTTAGAGTGGAGTATTGACATCTTCAAAATTACAACATATGTAGTTGAACACAAAGAAAATTCATGAAAATTCAAACATAAAAATAATTAAGCCAAATAAGATGATAATTTTATTTTCAAGAATAAATAACTTAAGCTTTATATATAAATACAAAAGGTTAATAAGGTAGAAAATAATTTCGTTAACAAATACTAACTCATTTTTAAGAAGTATGCAATGGATATTATTGTTAGCATAATAAGTTAAATAATCAACAAAAAATAATATTACAATATATCGTTAATCCCAACATAATTTATATTCAAACTATTTCTCAATGGCACACCGATTATATGCATTTGTCGACATTAGATGCTGTAGATTGTCTTCTAATATTACCGATATTGAGTAATTCCGCACTTTATTCAAAAGGTTGAACAATTAATTTGACATTAGGCATCTAACGACCTTTTAACATTATCACTATTTTAAGTAATTTCTACATTTTATTCAGAAGATTAAACAATTCATATGATAAATGTACCGACCGTAAGCATCTGATAACCTTTTAACAATATCGCTATTTTGACCAATTCCTGCATTTTATTCAAAAAATTGAAAAATACATGTGATAGATACACTGATCATAAGCATCTAACGACCCATTAACATTATCACTATTTTGAGTAATTCCTGCATTTTATTCAAAAAAAATTGAACAATTCATGTGCTTACTTGCTGTGAACAATTATATGCTCGAAAATTAACTATAAGAATCCAAAAAAGGTTAATTGCTTAGTCTATGACACCAGCTAGCTAACTAGCTAGATGTGAAAGAGTTGGAGGAAATGGTTGAATATTCCATCTGGAAAAATTATATTGCTTGTTTTTTTTTAAACATGTCGGTGATAATGGATAATGACTACTTCTACTAAACTTGGAAAATGATTTGGGTTCATAGGATTGAAGATAAAACTTTGATATTCCGAGGATATCTTACCTTGCAGGTTTAATTTATTGATTCGTTTTTATTTCCTTAATTTGTATGCATACTGGGCGACTTTTTTTAAAAAAAAAAAAAAAAACTAGATATACATGACCCAGAAAAAAAAATTAATTTTTGTCAGCAAAACAAAAATATTTACTTACAAGTTGCTATTGTTTTTCCCATTCTACCTGTTGATCCTATAAAGAATTTATTGTAACATAGCTTTTTCTTTTTATACGTGAATGTGGTGAAGTGATTTATTTCCAAGAGTAAATACTAGTAACCTGTACCAACCCATGCAACCTAGTGTAACAATTTAACATTTTGTATTTTTGTTTCTCTTCTTTCAAATGGAGAATTTTTTATTTTTATTTTAAAGAATAAACGGATTCAACAAATGAAATTTGTAGTCCCGTGCACTCTTTTTTTTTTTTTTTTTGATTTTTTTAAAATAAAAATATCATTGATTTACATATAAGAACTGAATTAAACAAAAATATTTGAAAACTAGGGCAAATTATATGGGTTCATAGATAATCAACTTTAAATCATGTAATCTTGATGAATTCATAGATAATTATGTCAAATAATATCAATTGAATTATAATTAAAAGAACTATAAATATCTCATAAACCCTAGATGAAGTTTAGAAGACTTTGATTGAAAAAATTTGAAATTATCAAATTAACATTAATTCATACATATTTAAATCAATAAGGAAGAATAAAAACATAATTTATAGAATTAAATGCTACATCATAAAAAAAAGAGAGTGCAAAGCACATGAGACTTGAAATCGTATTCAAGAAATGCATGTTGTGTTTAAATCAAATGATTCCTCGAAGACATACCAATTGTATGCATTTAAAGACTTTAAATATTGTAGATTGTCTTATAACATTATCGATATTTCGAGTAATTCCTGCACTTTATTCAGAAAATTGAACAATTCATATAACAGATATACCGACTATACGCATCTGTCGGCCTTTCGACATTATCGCCACCATTTCGGGTAATACCTACATTTTATTCGGAAGGTTAAACAACTCATTTGATACATACACCGAATGTAGGCATCTAATGACCTTTTAACATTGTTGTCGTTTTTAGTAATTCCTCCATTTAATGTTATTCAAAACATTGAATAATTTATGTGATTATATTCTACTAAATTAACCACAAGAAACCAAAAAAGGGTTAATTACATCAGTCTATGTGACAAGCTAGCGGCTAGATTTGTGTTGATATAGGATTGCAGATAAAACTTGTTATTCGTAGAATATTTTTCCTTGCAGGTTTAATTTACTGATTCGTTTTTATTTCCTTTAACTTGTAAGTGTATTGGTCGACCTTTTTTTTAAAAAAAAAAATTAGATATTGGTGTAATATATTATAAATATAATAAATTATAATTGAAAATAAAATAATAAATTTGAATAAAAATTCATTCAGGTTGAGGCGCGAATATCTTGTTTAAAGAGATTCAATCCACTGCAGCATAATCTACACTGATCTAGCAGTGCATTTCTCGACTTGTCTCCTCCAAGATACAACAAATCAACAAATTTATTTGTACTCAAATCACTCTGGATTAGTTGAAGAGTCCAAAGCTCCATACAAAACATCTTCCTTTAACATATAAATACTCTCTTTTATATAGTGGATATAATTATAATGTTTATTCACACTTCTCTTTTATCCTCTCTCACTTCACAAAGGAAGAAACGCCACTATTTATAGGTAAGAAATTCATCGTTGTCTTGAATAGGATTAATGTGGATAGTAATATTGATAAATGAATAAAGGAATTATGCCTTCGAAATTGCTGTGAAATAATAATGTAGGTAAATATTAAATAGAGGAATACTTTCAAACAAATATAAAATAACATAATTATACATTTTATCGTGAGATTGTTATACGTCACACCAAGCAACTCTTTAAAGGAAAGAATCCCGTAGGCACGTACAAGGTGTAAAATGGCAAATATATATAGGTTGGAGTTTGAGAAGAAATTTGTGTTTTTGGTGCACATTAATTATTCATCAATTACCATATGAACCATCTGTGTTATGTGTTATTCTAATCAGTAGTTACTCGCATACATTACAAATTAAGAATCAATGTTGGCGACTATTATTGACCAAATTTGAACTTGATCAGTCGTCATAACCCAGTTTCGAATCCAACACAAGAGCCAGCAGCACCAACAACAGCTACAATCTGAACCCAGAAATGTGCTATAATGGCCTTCATGAATATGGCATCCCACAGCCAAAACCAAAAACTGGAAAAACAGAATCCTAGAAACTATTTTTTAAGTAAACAAAAACTTATAGATTAAATGAGAATCCATGGCTAATCAGCTAAGTATTATTTAACTCAACAAATCAACAGTTTCAAAACCATTTGCCCGGCAGAAAGGTAATTACACATCGAGGAGGTTAAGTTGGGGTTCAAAATCTTCGCCATAAATTTACTTCTGTATATATAGTAAGTACTGAACGCTCTCATGAAAATTAACTTCGTCAATTCTAAATTGTATTCTAATGCTATTCTTCATTGTCATACAAATCATATGGTGTCTCATTCAAAACTTCATTCATATGACACCAACAAATCGGATGTAAAATGCAAAACAATGACAGGTATGAGAAGAACTTACTTTTTTTTTTGTTAGACCATGATATATTACTCTCCCCCATTTTAAAGGACCTTGTTTTACTGAGTTTAAGAAAATATAGAAGAATTTTTAATTTAGTGATATTAAATTAAAGTTATGTCAAATGTATCAAAATGTCATTTTGATCTTGTGACTGTAAACATGCCGTGTTAGAAAACAAGAATTAAACCTTTGCCAAAAAATAGAAATCATTATTGTTTAAACAGACTAAAAAGGAAAACATATACTAATTCTTCTTGAAATAGAGGACGGAGTGTTTCAATTGCCATATGAATAATCCGTGTTTCGTGTTAGTCTGAATATTGTACATGCACTATATGTGTAAATGTAAGTCTTCACTCTTCAATTACCCAATTTCGAATCACATATAGGAGAAAACCCACACAAAGACCAGCAGCACCAACAAACGCTACAATCCGAACCCAAAAGTGGGCTATAAATGCCTTCATGACTTTGGCATCCCATAGCCAGAACCAGAAAATGGAAAAACAGAATCCTAGTACTGCACCCACTGCCACTTGGTTTAACGTGTGAAGTCGCTGCGAAACCCGTAGCCATGACTGTAAGGTGAAAGAAAAGAAGAATGTATCATTTTCTGCACCAGTACTCTTACTGTGAATTAGTGTTAAATGCAGAAAATCACTTAGAATTATCACTAACAGTAAGCAAATACGGTCTGCCAGCACATGGAAAAAATAAATATGAAAAGTACTACTCCAAACACTTACAAAGTATGAGCCCATTGCAAAGATAAGCACACTAGTGACTGCAGTTATTCCATTGATGCCGAAATATTTAATCACTGTGTCAAACAATTAGAAAAACGAGAAGTGAACTTAGACATCTCGCAAGCACATATATATATGTTCATAGACAATTGGAATCATCAGGCATCAAGTAAATTATGCATTTGATCAATTACTAGGAGAGCTTACTTGAGATAATACAGAACGCGACTGTGTAGAAAATGGACTGCGCATGTGAAGAAGGCATCCCAGGATCTGATCTTAATGTTGAAACAGGGCGTTCATGGTTAAATATGCCCTTCAGTGCAGTTGAGAGATAGGCATTGACAACTTGACCTGAAGTAGCCCATAGGGCTTCCATATCATGCCTCCAGAGGAGGATAATTCCGAAAACTGCAGCCATCAGCCACTTACTCTGTACTTAACAACACCAATGGCTTCAAAACAAAGTAATTAGAAGCTGGACATAGCTACTCACACCAACATAAAGTTTGGGCATGTTAGTGGTCGACTCATTTATTAGCTTAACCCTCTTCACCATTAAAAGAGAGATTGATATGTAACTCAAAGAGATTCGAGAAATCTTGTCAATTGTTTTTAAATTCATATGTTACACGTAGTCATAATAAAAGGAAAAAATAATTTTATTAGGTACTAAAATATTGTAAAAGAACATTCACGTTGGGTTGGGTTTTGACTTTTTCTATAATCCATGAGTCAATCTATTTTAGCTCAAAAAATTTAGGTTAGGCTGGATTGAGCCTTGACTCATTATGACTCGTCCAAATTTGACTTAATCTGCCCAATTGCCTCCCTTGATATTATTGGACTAGAACATCTTAGTTCCGAGGATAAATATATCGATCATTAACCAGTAATCCTTCCAGCTGGATTTGGACGAGGAGAGTCAGAAATACTGTGAATCCAATTATCAGGGTCGATCTCCAAAAGTAAAGAGTTCCAATTCAACAGGGCATTACAAGAAAATGAACACTCCATTTACGACAAACAATTACAGTATCTCATCAGATTTTGTTACTTATAGTAAATTCAAACCTAAGCTGTGAGTGGGCAATTCAAAACAACTGACAAATTGGAGCTAAATTGGTCTCTGCTATGATTCAACTTTTACCCAAGACATGAAATCTGTTTTCATAATTATTCATGAAAATCCGATTCAAAAATTTATTCTCTAGCCGGCAAATTAGCTTTCAGTTACAATCCAATAATTCCTGCAGGGTTGGCTGCTTACATAAAAGATTATATACCTTTTTGCAGATAATAAAAAGAAGTAATCCAAAATTTAGCACAGAAACATGAAGAATTGATCAAACGTCCACTTACCAGGCTGTTGAGAATAGCTTGAATTCCACCAGAAGAAAAATTTATGGAGCCATCAACAAGAGCTTCTTGTTCTAAACTTCCAAGACTGACTCCTTCATCGCCGGCGGAAGAACCTCGCTTCTCGACGGCATCCATCATCTTAGGGGGAATTAATGTGCAAGGAGAGATGGATCGTTCGAATTTGAACTTTGGAGAGAAATCCAATTTGAGAGTGGAAAATCTATTGAGTTTGGGAAATTGACGCTGGGAAACGAGAATTGGTCCATATAAAAGGGTAGTTGCAGAAGACATTTTGGTACCTGCACTTCAATGGTTTCTCTGGTCAAGTAGACGATCCTTTTTCTTCACCAAAGAGCAGAGACATGGAGTTTGCTCAAGGTTCATTGACAAAATATAAAGCATTTACTGGTTATTTCAAAATGAAATTAAAATTGTATTTGGCCATAAATAATAAATTAGGGTCGCCTTGTCGATTTTTTTTTAAAAATTTATTCGGAGTGAAAAAAAATTAATTTCGAAATGAATTTTTTTTTTAAAAAAAATTCATCAACAAAGAGGTTTTGCCATGTTTCATTTTGAAAATTGAAAAAAAATTTAGTAATTATTTTAAAGTGAGAAATGATATCTGAAAATTAGAGTCATATTTGACCATGAAGTAAACTGGAGTTATTTTTAAATTTTTTTATGAGTAATTTAAAGTGAAAAGTTATTATTTGGCCATGAAATACTTTTGGAAAACTTTTAAAAACGTAAAAACGATTTTTCAAAATTTTAGATCAAATATATTTTTTGAAGTTCAAATCTGGAAAAAAATAAAATTTAAATAATCAAACGTAATTAAATTTGAAGTATAGGTTTATAAAATGGATTTTTCTCTTTTCATAACCCACTTAGTTTTGCAATTAATTTGATCAATTAAATTAGATCGATAAGATATTTTTATTTATGTAAAAAAAAAATATGTTGTTTAAAATTCTTAAATTGAAAATATCAAAATGGTGAAAGTGAAATCCCTCTCCACGTTTCATCTATTAGATTGACTCTTAAATGTCTGTAGAAATTATTTTGACTTTAGTGGCGATCTTATTTAGCGCAAGATAGCAAGTTTGGCATCTCACTTGCTAAGGGCCTCTTATAATTGTAAGATTCCGTTATAACGGGATATTAACGTTTCTGATTTTAAATTTTAATTTTGTCATATAATTTTTTGATATTGAGATAACTTTTGAATCATTACTTTAATTATTTATAATTGATGGCTTGTATGCTCTCATAATTGATACTCGACCTAGTCCCTTAACAGAGTAAAAATAAATTAAATAATAGTAAACAAGAACACAAGATTTTTTATGTGAAAACCTCTTTGCTCAAGGAGGAAAAAATCATGACCGATCTCACAAGATTCCAATTCAATTTCATTATCATGACATAGCAACAAACGATTACAAACTCTTGCAATCTAGGATTAAATTCTCTCTTTGCTATAATAATTCAAAAACTCTAGCTCCTAAGCAACAATTCTATTGCCCACTAACTAATCACCTCTAATTAATTTAGATTTCAATAATTAAACATAACTAGCTATAGCTATTCCATACCCAAAGAGAAGAAATCAAGAAAACACCTAGTTTTTTTATAGATTACAACTAGATTTATAAGATACGCAACATAGAAATATAAGTAATAATAGCATAAAGCAACAATGACATTCTTGAAATCCATTATTGTTTCTTCGTCAATATTCCTTGAGAGAGTTTTTGCTCAAGTATATTATAAAAATCTAATTGAAAAAAACTTAGTTGTGTCAAATATGATAGATACATCATATAGGATGACCACAACTAGTTGCCGCAATTCTATTGGTTAAGGAACCTGTCACATTGTCAAATCCGAGTATCTACAAAACAATTATTTGTAGTGTACTATTTGTAACTATCACTTTCAGTCATACAAAATACTTCTATCATGGGACCAGATTTCGGACCAGATCTCAAGTTATCAAATCATCAAAACTACAATCTAATAATAATATAATAAATATAAAAAAAAAGTCAAATATCATATATTCCACGATTAATTAGACCTTCATGTATTAGATCTAAATTCCAATCAAGCATGCTCCGTGTGTTTTCCATTGGTAGGATTAGAATAGTGACTTTCTTTTATCAAATCATCAAAGTATTTTCCCAAAAATAAAAAGAGACTTCCTTTTATCAGATCATCAAAGTATCTTCCCATACTCTTCAAGTTGCGTGGTTATATTATTAAACAGAGAAATTATATGTAATAAATTTAATGAGAATCAGTAGTCAGATATACCAAATGGAGCCCAGAACTAGCTGTTGCTCGTAAAGTATGGAAAGAGATCATATTTAATTTTGCAGTAGTGGACGTTTTGGATAAGTAAAAACTGTAGACACTAGCACATAAATTAGCACGAAATAGGGAAGTATAAGGAGAAAGAACTCAAGTAATTATCCTTTGTTCTCTTGATTGAATTAAAATTAAACTTGGCCCAGTCTTTTGCCGAAAGGATTGAGCCGAATACAACTAAGATTCTATTGCATATATTTTGATCAAGATTTGAAATACAAAATCTGAAAACAACTACTAAAAGTATTAAAAATATATATATAAATTTGGCCCTAGTTACTCAATGGTACACTCTAGCCATGTGAGGAGGACTAGCAAAAAAAACCATAGCACACTAATAACATTTATCCACACAAGTTTTCTTTTATGTGTCTGATTTATCATTATTTTGCAGCTTAAGAGAATGCAAAATGCAATCTGAACAGG
>JAOTQR010000045.1:21568190-21580731 GCA_025774065.1 Solanum ossicruentum | reverse complement strand
ATAATAATAATAATAATGTATAATCACAAAGAAGATTTGAAAGAGATGAAATGTCACGAGTTGTTCAAAAGATTTTTCATGTTTTACAAAAAATACAACAACAGAAAATGAAACGAATACTACTTCAAAAAAACACTTAATTTTATAAAAAAAAATACCAATTAATTTTAAATCAGTAATAGTTTAAGTATGAAACTTACGCCCTCGATAATTTAGGTATAATATATTTATATAAAAAGATAGTGTAAATATAATTTTTATATTTATCTCAATATAAAAAATGTATGAGTATATCGTTTTAAAACTGTGAACTGGGCAAATGAAGACGCACCTGCATGGTGTGGAATTAGATTCGATACAAGTCCCATTCCATTATTGCTTTTGTAAACATTGGATAAAGAGGGAATGGTAGTCTACTAAACAGGACAGGAACAGAAATTGGAGAGAGTTCGAATTTCGAGCATCAAACGAAATAAAAAAATATTATAAAAGAATTTGTTGTTTTGGTTTAGAAATATATTATATGATGAATAGAAGTGGACCGGTCAAATGGGTTATAGTGTTGTTATTAAGAATGAGATTCATGGATGGGAAAGTGATGGACGGTACCATGGGATTCAGATTTTCCCTGCACCGCAATTCCTGCTGCCATTGCCGTACGACACTCCTCTATAGTCGTCCCGTGTTCCCACCTTCTACATTTTGCCATTTCCTTTTAATTTATGATTATTAAGGATTTTAACATTGAGACACAAAGTCCACATTGTTGGTTAATGGGATTGGTGTTCTCGTTATAAGGTTTAAGCATTCTTTCTCCCTTTGAGCTAACTTATGGGGTGTGAGTTAGGCCTAAAACTTAATTTCATCATGGTATCCGAAGACTCGTCTCACCCAATGTTGGGCCCTCGAAAAAAATTGTACACGCACCAGATGCTAAGCACTGGGCATGAGAGGGGGTGTTAAGACACAAAGTCCCACATTGGTGGTTAATGGAATGGGTGGTCTCCTTATAAGGCTTAGGAAATTTTTCTTCCTTTGAACTAACTTTTGAGGTGTAAATTAGACCTAAAATCTAATTTCATCAAATACATTTAAAAAAATCAATGTTTATAATTTGTAACTCCGATACATTTGACTTGATCGGGAGTCACATATAATTTCTATTCATTTTAAGTAAACAGAATGGCGCAATAATGTTATTCAAATTACATGGTCATTTATAGAGACTTGTCTAGTTGTCCTTTTAATTAAAATTTCACTGTTGTATGTACCCTCCCGAGGCTGCCATCAGAATCTGGTTAGGTTTCTTTCTTCAGTATCTTACCTCTGAAAAATAATGTACCTAACTTTTAAAAATAGAAAAAAAGCATTCAATTGAGTTGATGGAGCCATAATTCTATAGAGTCAAATCGTGGCAAAGTTTAATGGCTTTTCTCCACATCTTCCTTCAGTACACAGACCAAATGGGAAAGTGGGGGTCAGGGAACAATTGCCTAAATATATTTTCGATAAAAAATTATTGCAGTGTTAAATTGGAAGATAGAGTACCAGAAATGTAATAATGCAATCTTTTTAAACTTAAGCTAGCCCGATATGTATACCATGGGAATTCGGAATAAAGAATAAAGGGAAAACGGTTACAACTATATGCCAAGTAGATATTTTCTCTGTCTCATTTTATCTGATCACTATTTATTTTAAAAAATTATTATTAAACTTATCAACTATATTATTTTATCTTTTGTTCATATTAATTAGCATCTTGAAAAAAAAAAGTTTGAATCTTCAAAATTTGCCTAAACTTTCAAAGACCATATTAATATAGGGGTAAAATTAGAAAAAACTAATAACTTCTAGCATAATTTAATAAGTAATCAAGTAATACGGGAGAAATAATTTTTGTAAAATATCCATCTAAAATAGGATGGAGGGAGTAAAAACTTAATCGATCAAAAAAGAACGAAGTAAATTTTAAATCACACAAAATAACTGATCTTAAAAGAGCTATATTATTTTTCTTAATTATGCCATCATCAATTACCTTACGACCAACATCATTGATCACCATTTTTCGTACCAATCATATATCAATTGTTATCACCAATTATCGTACCTACTAATATGCCTCCATATATATATATATAGAGAAGGAATTGCCACCATATAACCATTATCAGCGCGAGTCAACACCTAAAAATTCTATTGAAGCCAATATTTTTATTTTTGAGCACTAAAGTTATTTTAAAACATTTTATTAGTATTGTATTAACGTATTTAATATTACTTAAAATAAAATAATTTTAATATAATATTTTAATATTTAAATTCAAATATCTTAATTTAAAAATGTATTAATAAAATCGAGGGATCATAAAAATCTATATCTAGGCTAGTCAAAGAATTTAAAACTCCAATTTTGGTTTCTCTTTTTTCTTCACTTTAATTTAGAATATTGACCAAATGAATTTCACTACGCCACAATTTGTTGAGAACACAATTACAAATTGTCCAAATTTTAGGACTCTCTTCGATCATATATATAAATAAATTTAAGAAAATAAAATTATATCTTTTCTTATTAAAAAAACAAAAGAATAAATGTAACAGAGATAAGTATAAGACATCAACAAATTTGACGAGCTTGAGGGTCTGAAAAATCAGTGACTATTTGCTTCAATTTTGCAGACACGAAATCAACACGTTATTGACTAACTTAAAACAAAAATGGTAATCAACTTCTAGTAGATTCAGAGCAAAACTCAAAGATACACCCCTATATTTCAAAAATGAATCACTTAGCCCCTTACACTTTATAAATCTCGTATATCTATCGATTTATATATAACTAGGTCTCTTTAGAGCATTCATCTTCTGTGACAATATTTCATTATAGTAACTAAGTTTTGTTTGCTATAAATATTTTTATAATATAAGCTAAATTCGACCCAACATTATGTAGAGTAGTTATAAAATATAATAACATATTTAATGTACTTACAAGAGAGAAATATTTATTATATAAGGATTAAGAGTTTTACATATTTTGACTTGAAATACAAGTTAATTATTATCATATTTTTTTAAGAATTTTAATATTACAGAAGCCTATTTGATTTTTTTAATACAGAGAGTGCATTCAGAATTGACAGTAAGAGCCAAGAATAGGAGTTTGGAGTTCTAAAAAAGAGAAAACTATTGCAAAACATATTTTTTTTTAATTCAAATATAGAGTCGATGAAAACGTTATTGGATTTGTCTTAACCTGCAAACCTCCACTTAGCTCTGCCTCTATCAAATCACAACTTAATCAATACTAAGGGTATTGCGAATAATTTATCATATTTTTTAAGTATAGCAAAACAGGGGGAGCTATGCTGTTAAATTGGAGTCGTGAACTGTGTGGTTATATCATTGTAGTAGTTAAAAATCAAATCCTCCATATAGTTTCACATTTTTTTGTTTGTGAGAGAATAGGAAAAAGCCTTCTCTCTTTCGTAGATCTGAACATATAAGTAAAATAGTAGGCAAGACAGGTTGCTAGAATGGTGTAAAAAAAAACACATAGATAAAATAGGCACGTTAATTTGTTATCATTGTTAAGGAAGAAAGCGTGAATGAGTGGTTGCACAAGTAGATTTTCTTCACATGGATAATTAATTTTTTAATGAAATTATTTTTAATGAGACGCAAGAGTAATTGATCTCCTATTGTTTAAACGAAGAAAATGATCTTTTTTTCAGATTTTTTATATATAAAAATAAAAATTGTAAAAACAAAACTCATCATAAAAAAACATAAATAGCTTTTTTCAAATATTTTTATTCATATAGACCAAATATAAGAGAAGATTTTCTTTTCCAATTATTAGCTATTTAATATAACATAAATAGCTTTTACCAAATCAGATTATTTGTATACCAATTCTTAATTCCCGTATCAATTTAACAGAAGACAAGTAAAGATTCACGGAGGAACACTACTTTACCACTCTATAAAAATGGCTGCTCCTATTCATTTGAAACGCTTCCATTGTTTGCAATAAATCTAAATTCCTCGGTCCTTTTCTCTTCTCTCAGTAATAATAAGCCAAACAATATCGACTTATATTTCCTTTTCAGTTTTCACAGCTCAACTCTTTCTATCCTTCAGTACATCAGCTTAGCTTGTTCAAATGGATGCTTTCGATTTTGGTACTGAGAAAATGGATAACAGAGTGATTCTGATATTCCACAGTTTCAAAAGCGTCGCCAAGATTTTCCGCATCGTTGAGTTCGGTGTTGGAATTTTTGTGCTCTTATGGAGTTCTACTCGGTTGCCTTTTGCCGTCAAAATATCCGGCGAGTATTTCCGGCATCTTATAGCCATAATACTTAGCCCTCCCTTCATTTTCCTTATTAGCAACGTCATCGTCCTCACTCTCTTCTTCAAATCTGGCAGATTCTCCGGAGATTCATCAACGATCTCAAGTAACACTGAAACTGAACTCTACGATTCATTCGTCGAAAAGGAAGAGTGCTCCGGGAATTTCACCATCGGAAACTCCTCTTCAGCTCCGGCACGGGAACAGACTGTCTACCAAGACAAACAGACTATACTTGAAGTGAATACTCAGACGATTTCGGAATCAGACGGCTCCGAAGTAGAGACGGTTACTGAAAAGATATTCTCTTCACAAATTCCACGGAGAACTAAATCGGAGAAGTTTGAAAGGGGAAGTAACAAGGAAATATACGCTAAGCTCCGTAGATCGGAGACAGAGACGTGCCGTAAAATCGATAACTCCGGTGATCCGGTTTATCCAGTGGATGAATTAAGCAATGAGGAGTTTCAGAAAGCCATTGAGGATTTCATTGCTAGGCAAATCAAATTTCATCAGGAAGAGAAATTAGCTATTGTTACTTCATAGCTAAACTCGTATAAAGTGTGTTTCCTAATTACTGTATTATTATCCATTAAACGAAAAATAAAAGTAAAAATTAGAGAACATAAAAATAGGGGTTAATGTACAAAGTGTAATGAATAATAGGAGTAAATCTGATGTGGAAATAGGGTAGTTGATCTGAGCCGTTGATTATTGCAGCGGATAAGAAGATTCAGGAAGCATTGGACTCGCTGTTTTACTGGAGTGAGCTATGGTGGTTAGGCTCAGAAAGTTTAAAGTGTGCTTTGGTTTTTTACCTTTCTATTAATGTTAATTAATCAAGATGGAAAAAAAGGAGGGAATGTATTCTCAAATTCCCACTATGTTATTCTTCTTCTATATTTCAAATTTCTTCTTTTCAGGTAATATTCCTCAAGAAAAAAAAAATGTTTCTCGTGAAGTTATTTTAATGTAACCCTATATCATATTATATCTAATAATAAACAGACATCAGTCTTATGTTCGATATCAGCAAAGATACTTTGCTTGATCTAGAAAGATAAACTAAGCATGCATGTTTATTGAAGTTGCTGATTTATAAAAGATAGAATAAAAATGTCCCCTTTCACTCTTTAATATTTACCTTACGCATATCCATAAATATGAATAAGTAAGAATTTTAAAATTGAGCAAACACAAAAGATATCCTTTGCTTGTAAGTTTGAGAACCTAAGGGGCTGAAATATTTTGTCTCTTCAATTCAAAGGTTGCGAATTAAAGTTTCTGAAAACATAAAATGTTGTATGGAGTATATAAGAATATCTCTTCCAGCTAGTTTAATGCGCCTTTGGAATTGACTAGAGAAATAAAAACATTTTATTCACAAAATACTGGTGATGTCTGATAGAAATACGCCAGTGAAGTGATCATACAATTATTTGTGCTACATGTAGAGATAATTTTACCAACAGTCACTCTTTTTAGCTGTATAAAAATTAACTGAAGACTTTCAAGAATGGCTTTTTATCAAAAAAATATTTGTAATAAAATTGAGTGACTAAAAATTTCAAACATACCATTTTTTTTTCACAGGATGACTACCTTATTATGACTCAAAGTCTGGCCAGTCAGCACTCGCCTTAGACTTCTGAAGATTCTATTACCCAATGGACTAAAGTTCGATGTCAGATCGTCTTCAAACTCAAACCTTTTTTTTTGTTTTTTTTTCCACTTGGTGTCCAGTGTCTACATTGGAATCTAATTATTCTGGATTCGTGCCGCATAGAACCCCATTCAGGGGAACCATCCTTATCGAAATTTTTTTTATATTCAGGATTCGAACCTAAGACCTCCTCTTTAGGGAGGAACCCCATCCACTGCACCACGTCAAATTTCCTCTGTTACTGCTGAACAATACATTTGCTTTTTCTTTTTTTTTGTAATAGTTTATCTAGTTCACTAGACTTTAACTTGTTGAAGTTGAGCAAGTTATAGTGTAAATATTCACTAAAAATGGGGTAATTATGAATTGATCTACCACGAATTCACCTTCCCAATTTGGATGACAACATAAAATTGTGGCCAAGTCAAGAAACGAATGGTCATATTCACAAAAAGCTGGGCATGTCAAACTATTTAGAGAGGCACAAGTTGATCTCCCTTTAACTTCATCTGAACAATTGTTAGTAATATTACTATTACTTCATTTCATATTACTTAATTAATCTTTGTTGACTTTATATATCCTTAAGAAAGTTTTGATTAAAAATATATTTTACTACATTAGTCTTATTAATGATAATTTGAAACACTAAATTACTTTATATAATTATGTACCGAGGATGGTTTAAAATAAAGTAATAGAAAATTTTGATTTATTAAAATAGATAAAAAAAATTTAAATATTTATTTTTAGTATTGAGCTCGAGCCAAGTAAAATAAAAACCAGGGATTATGAAAAGACTTTGACTAGAAATAATGTGGTTCATTAGGAAACTTTGAAAAGACTATAATTATGGAAGATATGAAACAAAAAGCTCAGACATTAAATCATAGGTAAGGTACTTAATTATCATTAGATTAGCAAATTGTACTAGGAGTAATTAGGAGTACCTTTTCACCGCCATCATTAATATCCATGTATAAAGACCAGTCTGGTACTATGTGACTTACAATGACAATTAACACTTTGTATTTAGTGTGAAACTGACTTATAATTTTTTTAAAATATGCGCGTTCTCTGTTCTATTTTAAGGTTGTTATGTTGTTCAAGATATGGCCGAGGCAGAGGCCTTTGATGTAGTCATCACAGGTATGGTTCTAGTATGCCATTGTTCTGCTTCACTTTTATTTTCATCTAGGCTCTACTTATTCCTATATGTTAGCCTATTTTGCTTCTGGTATTAATAGTATGTGTGAGCCATTTGTCGAGCCTGTGTGTATCCGCCCCTATATGTAGATCTTTAGTGGTGAATTAGATTTATCGGGGTTGTGTTGTGACTTTTATGGGGAGAGATACTATTGCTGATCTGATATTGTTAGATATGGTAGATTTTAATGTGATCTTGGGTATGGACGTTGTATCATGCTATTCTTGATTATTATGCGAAGACTGTGACCTTATCTTTCCCCAACTTGCCTCAATTGATGTGGACTAGAGCATCTAGCTCCTATCCTAAGAGTGTTATTTCTTATATGCATGCTTATTGATTGATAGGGAAGAGGTTTTGGCATATTTAGCCCATATTCAGGTTGTTTCTTAGGAGTCCCCATCATTGGAGACTACTAGGGTTGCTAGTGAATTTATGAATGTATTTATGACTGATTTGCCTGGTGTCCCGCTAGATCATCATTCATCATGTTATGACTAGGTCCTAGGCTCAGGTCATGAAATCGGTAGTGTGATTCTTAGTTAGGCAACAACTCATCTCAACTTGCCCTTTCATTTGATTTATCTTCTCAATTAACTCGGCATGTACGTGAATTATTACCGTCGTATCGATAGTTTGACATCGACTTATAGAGTAGGAGCTGAAGTGGGTCCTAACGAATTTGAGATGTTCATGTACTATAGTTTAGACTAGATTTTTGTTGTTAAAGGCATTTAGAATCATTGCAGTTCATTTTCTACTGTTTGACTCTAGGTGTCTTATAATTGTTCTTGCTTTGAGGCTTTCATATGCACATATTTTAGCTAAATTTAGTTTTCACTTATATCACCCATTTGATCAGTTTTGAGTCCTGATTGAGTGATCCTGTTCCTCTTGATTTGCTTAATATTTTGATTGGGAGTTCTTATATCATATTTCTCTTTGATTCGATTAGAGTTCTGACTGCGAAATTCTATTTAAGTATCCCTTTGATCCAATTAGAATTCTGACTGGACGACTCCATTGTATAAATCTTCTTTGATATGATTAGAGTTTCAATGAGGTGATCTCATTGGATTCTTGGATACTGAATCGTGGTTGTATCCAGGAAGGTTGTGATAGTTTTAATAATACTTTAAAGTTTTTTTTATTAGTTCTTAGCTATTTTGTGTACCTGTTGATCTTATGGGGATTCGTTCTAATTTTTGCTTTGACTTGTGCATGAGTGTACCTATTGGGCTTATGGGGTTCAAGTTAGGTTTGGTTAGTTGTTACTTACTTCTTTCATGTTCTTAGTACACTCGTGTGCATTCCTAGTTTTTTTTTTATCTCTTGACCTTTGCTAAATTTAATTCTAATATTTCATATTACTTTTACTGTTTTTGCTTAGTCTGTCTATAATGTTTACTGAGTACCTATAGTTTTGATATTCATACTACACTCTGCATTTATTTTCATGATGCAAGTCTCAACATTAATTACTGATATTGAAATCAAGCTTACAGCTACATGACATTCTAGATCATACCTGTTTCCATCTGTATTTAGTGACTAGTCTTTTACTTTTTGAGAAAAGTCTATATATACTTTGGTTCTATTTTGGGACTTGATCTCTTTTATGAGCAATTTTGTACATATGACTTTCAAGTTCTTGGATATATATATAATATAGGCTTTCTTCCATATATTCTTCTGCTTCCATATTTAATTTATTGCTTCCATCTAATTTCTATTCTTAAACCATTACTTGTTGTAATGGGTAACGAGCAAACTTATCTATAGACAGGTTATAGTCGGTGCTACCATGACTCGAGGAGCTGAGTCGTGAGTGTTTTGATTTGATACATAATTTAAGAAAGAAAGGAATACTTTTAAATTGTGTGATTTTAAATTAAAATATGTAAAATGTACTAAAATATCATTTAATCTTATGATTTAAAATATAAAGAATTAATACATAAATAATTAAATTTTACATTAATAATCATACATAAATAATATATATATATATGTATATATAAATTATCTCATAACTAATTTATATATTATTAATACGCGTATAATTCTAACCAGCTATCCTTAAAGGTAGTGTGAAACCAACACAAATTTTCAACTTTAATTACTTTAATCAAGGTCACATCAAATGATTCTGTCCTTTTTCTTTTTTATTTTTTTCTAGAAGGGGCAAAAAATAAGAATGGGCCACTTGTAATTTTGCTTTTGGTATGATTTTCTTAAAATCAGAAATCTTTTTTTCAAAGAATAAAAACAAGAAGACATACATATTTTAGAAATAGACAAAAATTTGAGAATTAATTCTCCAAATTTTAAGATAAAGTACGAAAAACGTTAATTGATCTTTATATTTAAACTAATTTAGTGTATATGTTGGACATGTGTGTTATATCAATATTATTAAAGTGAATTTATAAATATTTGAAAATCCTTAATATTGTCATAGAGTATATATTTTAGTTATTCATCCAATGTTCAGAATTCGCATTGAAGTTCAACTAATACAAATTTAGATTTGACAGATCTCATTCGAGAATAATGCTCTCTATCAAAATCTTTTTTCATACCTAGCCTACACAATTCAAAGTAAACGGAACAATAATAGATGACCCTAAACATACATTAATTATAATATAAGGGGTATATTTTATGAATAATTTGTATAGTTAGATTTGTTTATTGGGGATCAAATGATCATGTTTTGATAAAAAGGTAAATTTGAAAAACTATATTTCATTAAATATTTTTTGAAATAAACTTTTTTTAACGATTCTTTAAAAAATATTGTCAAATAACATAATTTTAAAAATCGACACTTTGATTTTTCAGAAATATGAGAATAAAAAGATTAGTCTTCCAATTTCTTTGAGAGTAAGAGTATTTTGAATTAATAAGTTGTTGTTCAAATAATAAAGGAAAAAATCTCAAAGTGTATTATCATATTGTACTTGAGAGTTAAAATTTAACTTAAATTTTTTTCAAAGAATTGTCGGGTTCTATTAGTAGGTTTATTCGTACTAAAAATAATAAATTGATACTGCATATTGCTTACTCTCTCAAAGCATAAGTGCTACTTTGAACGACTATCTTCCTTTTCTTTGTTTGATACTTGTTTACGACATTTGAATTACAAACATGAAATTAATTTGTTAAAAGAAAATTCAAGTATGTATAGTTATTTAAAAATTAATTAATTACTTGTACAAATTCAAGTATGTATAGTTATTTAAAAATTAAATAGTTATTTGTACAGATTCAAGTATGTATAGTTATTTTAAAATTAAATAATTACTTATAATAAGGTAGATAAATATGATTTTATCTTTTAATGAAAGGTAAAAAGTTCAAATAATATTTCTAAAATAGATAAATACAAATAGATGAGTATCTATTTCCAAATAATTACTAAAGAGATGAGAAAATTGTTATTATGTTTTTCAAATCAGAATATAAAATAACAAGAAAAAAAATATGAAACACAAAAAAAAAAAGTTAAATTAAATGCTTAGAGAAAGAAACTCGTAGATTGAATCAAAGCTACAACAAAAACTTCAAGAGTGATGAAGAAGATGAAAAACATAAGAATTTTAAAACTTTAAATTTACAATTCTTTTTATAAAAGTTGAGAAATCAAAAACCAAAAAAATTTAAATTAAAATTTACAGAAAATCAAAGACGAAGAAATCCTACACCAAAAAAACTACCATAAATGTGTGCATACGTACAAGTGAAATTCTTATCATGTAGAAGCCCTAAACCAATCACATAAAAGTCTAAATCAAGTGGGATTTGTGAAGCTACAATATTAACAGCCCTAAACCAATTGGATTTATTTTGTTATAATTAAATTTGTTGTCTTACAAGGGAGTAGCCTAAACCAATTGAGATTTATTTTGTACAATTAATGGCAAAGAGTAAAATATAATATAAATAAAGTATGATAATTGAAGGGAAAAGGTGAAAATATGATTTTGTATAAAGAGAAGTATTTTAATGAATGACAAAAAGTTCAATGAACATTATTAAAAGTCTCCACACTTTTAATATAGTACTAGTTCCACGTATGTATCATGTCAATTTAAATATTATATATAAATAGTACTTGTCATTAAATAAATATAATTTTTATATAAAAATAAAAATTAAATAAACATTATTAGTTTGATGCAATAATTTAATCTATTATGAACGACAAAAATGATGCTTAATCTACGATGCTTAATTTAATTATTTATAATATAGATATGTTAATAATTTTTTAATACATAATGTAATAATTTAAAATTAAATATTCAGAAGTTAAATAATTAGTTGATTAAAATTAATGATTAGAAAGAGTTCGAAAAATATTAGAATTATATTAGGCTGCACATGTTTTTTTTTTAAATCTCAATTATATAGGGAAGCTAAGGTAGGTAGCTTGAACATATTAACAAATCTAGCCATGTGGTAAATAGAATTATAAAAATTGTTTTTAGGGTTTTCTTTAATTGATGTTTTTTACCATATTTGTTCATATTTTAGAAACCATTTTTTGGGGACTTTTTGCCTTTATTTTTTTTGTTAGACCCCGTAATTCTTTAAATTAAGGATAATTAATCAATCGAGAAATTTTGTTGTGGACGTTGGGTAATTTAAACTTAAGTATATTTTCGGTGTTTGATTAAAGTATTAAGTATATATGGTGGGCATAATTAAATTGGAGTCGGAAGTCCTCAATTGGATCAAAATAGAAAAATTTGGGACCTAATTGATCAATAGGCAAAGATGGAGCCCTTATGATGCAATTTGGAAAGTTGGACATCTATAAATACCCCCTTGTCCCCAAAGATAAGAACATATTATATGTTCTTACACTTAGAAAATAAGAAGAGAAAGAAGAAGAAGAGAAAGAAGAAGAGGAAGAGGAAGAAGAAAGGAGAAATTAAGTAAGTTATTTATCTTCGTGTTCTTGTTTTGTGAGTATTCTTGTTAGTAAGATAGTTGATTGTGAATTGAAGTGTTGGGATTTTGGGAAAAATCTTGGTATGACATAACTATATATATATATATATATATATACATGTGTGTGTACCTTAGGGCTCTAGTATATGCATATAACCATGGTTGAGCGAAAATTTAACCGAAGGGAGACTAATTGAGGGGGAAAACTTGAAGTAGCACCCGAGTGCTACAGTAACTGTAGCCTCGGGTTGCTACAGTAGTAGAGGTCATAATTATCTTTTTTTCGGCTTCTCGATAAATTGTCGCTTCTAGGGTGTTATATTGAGGTTCCTAAGCATCGTAGTAGCTTTGG
>JAOTQR010000045.1:21546801-21564003 GCA_025774065.1 Solanum ossicruentum | reverse complement strand
GGGGAATACCCCATATTTATACTCCCTTCTAATCAACTAATCCAATTAGGATTAGACTTCTAATCAACTAATCCAATGGGGAATAACCCATATTTATACTCCCTTCTAATCAACTAATCCAATTAGGATTAGGCTGTTACTTCTCAACCAATTATTCTATTAATTATTCACTATCCTCAACACTATTGATAAGCACTTGAGTAAAAATCTTGCATAATAGGACTAATCGTTTAAACTCCTCCAAATAAGGTAGAATAGCCTCAAGAAACCTCGACTGAAATAAAACTTATCTTGTTAAGTCCTCCAAATTTTTTTATGTTTACAGATTCATTTAAATTTGTTCAGTTTTTAGTTTTTGATTAGACGAATTGAAAACGAACCAAATTAATGAGGTTTTTTTTTAAAAAAATATTTTCGGTTAGGTTATTTGTCGATTCTTGAGTGTTGGGTCCATCTGGGCATTGTCCTGATGAATTTTATTTCTACTTAAACATAAGGTGCAAATTTAATGTTTTCTTAGAAACAAACTTGTTTTAATGGGCTTTTTTCTACTGCAGTCGGACGACTACAATTCACTAATTCTGACATTCATGTTTTAACACACTTGAGTTTTATTGTAAAATTTAAATTCAATTCATGTCAAAATTAAGTAGCAGCTTTTAGATATTATGTCATAGGATTATATCAACAAATTAAAGGAACATCGTATTAGTCATGAAGTGATCGAGTGACTAATTCACCGTTTAAATCCGGAAATAATCATATGACTATTGGACGTTGTTTAGACTTTAGATTCACTACCAGAAAACCACTACCCACATAAATTAAGTTGTTCAAAAAACCACAAAATCGACAAAATAATACAATAGCTTCCTGGAGATTTTTCAAAAAGAACAATGTAATGAATCAGCAGGATAGGCTGAACAATCCCAGGCGCAGTGTCAGGGATAAGAATTGCAGAAACTGAAGGACTCATAAATAGGAGAAGAACTCAATAGGGAGGATTATGGATGAACTTGTCTTTCTTTATTTTGCTTAGAATTAGATCTGGAACCTCCCTTTTCTCTTTTTTTTCCTTTTGTTTTGCTTTTATCATTCCAACAGGCAGAGGAACAGGTCCCTCTTTGTGGCCGGAATCAGTTTTTCTTAATCCCAAAATTCCTCTTGTTACAGTTGGTGCTTTAATTGACCCTCCTTCTACCAATGGGTGACGGTGGACACAACACACGTTTGAAGTCTCCGGATGAGACAGTTAAACATCTGCAGGAGCAATCGGCTGCTCATTCTAAATCTTTGAATCTAATGCCAAATCCTTTGAGTTTACCCTGGGAGGGACACATTATCGTTGGGTGGGCAACCAGGGCCCTTCTTTAGCCCAGATTAATATGTCCACACTTCGTCATTTAACTGAAACAGATTCGATCTCCTACTTGCTTCGCCTAGATTTGCAATCCACTACTCTCATGTTACCACCTTCTCATCCCACTGATCTATCTGACCTTTTGACCACATATTCAGACGTTTTTCAACCACCTAAGACTGTGCCTCCTTCACGGCCACAAGACCATCGCATTCCTCTTTGCCACTCCACCTAGTCGTATGAAACTGGCATGCATCCTGGCTCCCGAGACCTTGGCCTGGTGCTAATCCTGTCAATTTCGACCATACCGCTATCCTCATTTTCAAAAAGCTGAAATTGAATGACTTGTTTCAGAAATGCTTCAGTTGGGTGTACTTTGTCCCAGTTCAAGCCCGTATTCCTCACCCGTGTTTTTGGTGCATTAGAAGGATGGCACTCGGACTTTTTGTGTCAATTATAGCGCTTTGAATGCTATCACTGTTTAGGATAGATTTCCTATTCCGACAGTTGATGATCTTTTTGATGAATTACACAAGGCATTATTTTTCTCTAAATTGGACCTCTTGGCAGGATGTCATCAAATTCGCCTTCATCCCCAAGATATTGAAAAGACTGCATTTTCAAACTCATGAAGGACATTATGAGTTCACTATCATGCCTTTCGGTCTTTCTAATGCACCTTCTGCTTTCCAGTCCACCATGAACTCACTCTTTAAGCCATTCCTTCGTTAATTTGTCCTTGTTTTCATTGACGATATCTTTGTTTATAGTGAGTCTTGGCGGGATCATCTGACACACCTTCGCTTGACCCTTGATATTCTTCGACAAAATTCATTAGTAGTTGAGCAATCTAAGTGCCAATTCGGCCAATCTTCTATTGGTTACTTGGGTCACATTTTATCTGTTAAAGGCCTGGAAGTTGATCCTCAAAAAATTGCTGCAATTGTTTCTTGGCCCTTGCCTTCCACTTTGATAGATGTTCGTGGTTTTTTAGGATTGACCGGCTATTACTGCCGTTTTGTCAGAGGCTATGCACAATTGTCTTCTCCCCTCATCGATCTTTTAAAAAAGGATTCATTTGTGTGGTTAGCAGGTGCTACTCTTGTTTTCACTACCTTGAAGGATGCTCTTAGTTCGGTGCCCGTGTTGTCCTTACCTGATTTTTCCAAGGATTTTGTGGTGGAAACTGACGCTTCTGGTGTTGGAATTGGCACAGTTCTTTGCCAGGATAATCATCCTATTGCTTTCTTTAGCCAGAAACTATCTCCTAGGATGCAGGCTGCAACTTATAGTTGTGAAATGTTCGCCATCACCCAGACTGTACAAAATTGGCGGCAATATTTGCTCGGTCAACACTTTCTCATTTTAACTGATCAACAATCCTTGAAATCCCTCACTAGCCAAGTCATCCAAACCCCGAACAACAACGGTGGTTTAACAAGTTGATTGGTTATGATTTTGAGATTCGTTTTTGCCTGGGCAAGTGAAACTTGGCTGCAGATGCCTTATCTCGTGTTCCTGCATTGTTCAGCTTATCTTTGGCCACCACAAAACTAGCTTTGGTGGATAAGCTAAAGGCCTTGAATAAATCTCATGATGAACTTTTGGCTCTCCAGCAAAAACCACTACATGATCTTGCATCTATGCCTCACTTTTCTTTTCAAAAAGGACTTCTTTTCTTCCGAAATCGTTTGGTTATTCCACAGGATCAGTCTCTATGTCACATGCTGCTGGAGGAATTCCGGTTCTTCCAAAATTGGAGGTCACGCAAGCATCTCACGCACCTTTCATAAGCTATTTTCAAATTTTCATTGGGTAGGTACGCGATCCGATGTCAAAAAGTTTATTTCGGAATGTCAGGTCCGTCAACAAATGAAGGATTCGAACCTCAAATCGGCGGATTACTTTCCCCTCTTCCAATACCTTCTGCCATTTTTTATGAGATTTCCATGGACTTTATTACAGGTCTTCCTCCATCTCATGGGCATACTGTAATATTGGTTATTGTTGATCGTCTGTCCAAATATGGACACTTAATAGCTTTGTCAGCCAATTTTACTGTAATATTGGTTATTGTTGATCGTCTGTCCAAATATGGACACTTAATAGCTTTGTCAGCCAATTTTACAAGTCAAAAGGTGGCGGAAGTCTTTATACAAGAGTTTGTGCGTCTACATGATTTCCCTACCAAGATCGTGTCTGATCGTGACCCTGTCTCTTCATCTCTGATTTTTGGACTGAAATCAACAAGCTTCAGGGTACTCTTTAAGCTAAAAGTTCATCTAATCACCCACAGTTTGATGGCCAAACAGAGTCCCTAAACAAATGCCTTAAGATGTATCTCCGCTGCTTTGCTACAGATGCTCCTTCAACATGGGTTCCTCTCTTACCTTGGGCAGAATTTTGGTAGAATACTTCCTATCAACACAGCTCCAAGATGACTCCCTTTGAGGTGGTTTACGGCAGGCCTCCTCTAGTTGTTTCTCGTTTTACTCTTGATAGTACTTCTAATGTTGTATCTGCTTCTCTATGAAAACGCGATGAAACCTTGGCTATGCTGAAATCTAATTTGTTGCAAGCCCAAGAAAGAATGAAAATGCAAGCTGAAATGGGTCGTAGGGAGGTTTACTTTGATGTAGGCGACTGGGTTTATGTGCGTTTGCGTCCCTATAGAAAACTTTCAGTTCGCCTCCAACGCCATTCTAAATTGAGCTGATGTTTCTTTGGCCCATTTCAGATCATTAAGCGTATTGGCAATGTTGCATATAAGCTTGATCTCCCTGAAACTTTCCGCATTCATCCAGTGTTTCATGTCTCAGTTCTTCAGAAATGTATAGGCAAACCTGCTAATCAGGTCGCACCTATTGATCTGTTGGTTCAGATTCCCTCTTTGACACTTACACCTGAAGACATTCTGTGCAAAAGAACTATATCAAAGGGAGCTCATCAGGTACATCAGTGCCTTGTCAAATGGGTGGGCTTACCAGTTGAAGATGATACTTCGGAGGACTCTACCAGCCTGTTGAAGCAATTTCCTCATCTGAACCTTGAGGACAAGGTTCGTCTTCATGGCGGCGGCAATGTAATGAATCAGCAGGATAGGCTAGACAATCCCAGGCGCAGTGTCAGGGACAAGCAAGTGCCAAAATACCTGGACCACTATGTGGTCCCAAATCCCAAGGTGAAACAAATCCTGCAAAAGTCGTTAGGCACAGATAAGAATTGCAGAAACTGAAGGACTCATAAATAGGAGAAGAACTCAATAGGGAGAATTATGGATGAAGTTGTCTGTCTTTATTTTGCTTCGAATTAGATCTGGAACCTCCCTTTCTCTTTTTTTCCTTTTGTTTTGCTTTTATCATTCCAACAAGCAGAGGAACAGGTCCTTCTCTGTGGCCTGAATCAGTTTATCTTAATCCCAAAATTCCTCTTGTTAAAAAAAAACAATAAGGGAAAAATAGTTATAGTTTACTAAAATTACGAGTTGTAGTTACATATTATAGGAGAGGGAGAAGGGAGGTGAGTGAGAGAGGACAGAGAGTAGAAAATGACGAATTGCATATGTATATCTGTCAAATTGCACGCACACACACATTATACATATATATATATATATATCAAGATAATTGTATATATGCAACTAGTATATATATGTATTTGTATATCGGACGTGAAATTGGAGAGAGAAGAAGAGAGGAAAGAGAAAATAACAACAAAACTTTAACTATAGCTATAAATTGTAATTTTTACAAACTATAGAAGTCTCTCTCTCTCTCTTTCTATATATATATATATATATCAAAATAATTGTATATATGCAACTGGTTTACATATGTATTTGTCTATCTGACGTGAAACTGGAGGGAGAAAGAATAAGAGAGGAAAGAGAAAATAACAACAAAACTCTAACTATGGTTATAAATTATAATTTTTACAAACTATAGAAATCTATAGTGACATAATAAAAATACATACTATATGTTTGTCTGATTACGTAATTTATCGGAGCTTTAGCATTATTCATCCCAAAATTTTTGAAAAGTAGTTCTACACAACACACATTCTGTACTGTTACTTGGGCCACTGATTTGGGCTTTAGCATATTATTCATAATTGGGCTTCATAAACCAGCCCAGCAGCCTATTTTCAAAAAATTAGGTTACCAGATTTATTCAAATAGTTCTGCTATTGCTGTCATGTTCCCTTGCTCACTAATGTGAACGTCTACAAGTAAAATTGGAAGGAAATAATAAGAACTCTGACCATGTCTTGGAAGCATGAGAACTCACCACAATTGCTAAGTTGATAGAAAATTTGAAACTATCCTCGAGCGGAAAGAATGTCATGACCAATACTATAAAACAATACAGGGAAAAGCATGGCGTCATTAAAATATATACAGTAAAAACACTACTACCTCACTTTCGATGGGGATTTTGGAACTGGACCTTGCAAAATTCCATAGCTCTAGCTAGCCCTAATTTCTTGACCTTTTAGTTATAGGAATGTATGTATCAAATGCCTATTATTTTCGAGGACTCAAATTGTGAACATAAAATCTTGAAAGATGTAGACAAATTTGCTATTAATCGTCTCTTCCACTTGTTAATCTTAATAGTATATTTTGACACAATTATGTCACAGATTGCCAATCTTTCAAAATTATATATACTAGCTAACAAATAGGATATGTTCGGATCAACTTTCGTACACTGATTGGAGGATAAATCAAATTACAATTGATTGCATAGAAAAAAACTAGCTCCAACGACAGATTAAACGATTATCACGACAATTTATAGTATATACACCAATTTTAGTTATGGTTTTCGAAGAACTAGAAGGAAAGTGATAGGCCTAATTTCCTCTTTGGCCATTTCTTCATCCACCAATTTACCATATTCCTTAAACAACCCTTCTACGATTGCTTCTCCAAAATGGTGAGCCAGCATTGATTCTTGGATTGACCTAACTGTCATAGCCACCATTGTCCCATAGCTCATTCCTTTTCCAATTGTTTTCTCTATTTCAAACATTTCAAGCTTCTCCATTTCAAAACACCCGTTTTCCCTTACTAATTCTTCTATTTCTTCCTTGCACGGTGCATAAAAGTGTACTTCGTATGAATCAAGCTTTTCCTTTTCCACTTCTCCCTGTAAAAGTAACGACAAATTAACAACTAGAATCTTCCAAAAAGAATAACTAGTATTGTTGTCTCTAATCGGGTTCCTGGGAAGGGCGAACCTAACATGATTTCACAATAATCCATCATAAAATGAGATAACTAAAGTGTCTTCGGACTTTTTGCATTTTTCAACCTCTCATCTTAGCCCACCCAAGGCTGGACATAAAAAATCTTTTATTTGGGGGTCCAACATTGAAAGAAATGAGTCCCGCTTTAATACTATGTACCATATCACTGTAATTTTTAGGCTTAACTCAAATTACATTAGCTAGTTCAAAGAGATGAAGATTGTCCAATCCTTACCAGAAGACCACCTATTGATTAACTGCCTATGTGAAACATTTTTCACCCTATAAGATCATTTATCTCACTAAACACCTAATGAGAGCATTTCATTATCTGCATTTTAATTTATTGGCACATCCGGTGAAATCTTCGCTAATAAAAACTAGATTTAACAGTAAGCAACAAATTAATTACTAATGCCATAGGATTACCTTGCGAACAAAATTTGTTAATGCTTGATGGAGTATTTTCCAGAAGAAAGCATTTCCTCTATCAACATGATCAAAACATTCTCTTCCTAATAAAATCAGCACCATCTTTCCTCCATTAACTAGCTCATCCGACCGTGATTGGAGGAACAATGTGAAGTCTTCCTTAAATTGGTCAAAGTAAGCTTTGGAAACCTCACAAGGACTATGTTCAGATATGTATATGCTGTTCTTGTTCAAAGAATTCCCCTGTTCATCGTACAGTCCTCGGGGAACCTAAGACACAAATAAAATGAGCATAAAGAAATAGTTATATATTCAGGATTATTACAATGTAAGAATATCAGGTAGGTTCATTTAATTACCATGATTCCTACATGTTGCTTTACCTTGTAATAATTGTTTTGGAACAATTTTCTGTTTAAATGTAATTTTAAGTTTCAAATTATTGAATAGACATATCTATTCGTGCAAAAGAATGTCTCTTTTGAGAAGTGTACGTATTCTCAACTTCTATAAATAAAATAATTCCCTGGAAGTAGTTTCAATTCGTAGCATACAGTGGGTATTCTGAATGGACTCGTCCGTATGTACCCAAATAATACAGGGATAATAATTATTTTAGGATAGTCGTTTTCACACCTCAAAGTCCTTTTTTTGCCAATTTTCTTATAGGTAATAGCATGCTATTCTGACATGTAAACTGTACTATATCGTGTAAAAATGTTGGGCGAGCAAACAAAATCTAATATTGGTTAGAGACTCTATTGGTTACTGAAAAGATTAGGAAACTACATATGAGGCAGGTGTAAAATTTTCTAAATTGGTACAAGAGCTTCGGGGAAAAACAGAGTAGACTAGATCCAAAGTAGATAATATTACATCATAAGAATATCTTTAGTTTGTGCTGAACCCAACAACTTTAATCAGAGCCTTGATTACGAGTAGGACGAAGGCAAATCATGATGGTGGGGATTGTTTACTTCCTCTTACAAGCTTGGAAACATACAAATACAAGGAAGCAAATAGTGGCTTCGATTGCCATAAAAATACTCAGATAATGTGAGTGGTACAAAGTAAATTTCGGAAATTGACCCGTAGATCATGGTAATGGGCCATGAGGAATTTAGTGAGACTGTTGAGTGTGCGAATAAAATCTCACATTAATAGCCAAAAAGGTTGGATTCGGAAAGGTAAATATATATAGTTATATAAGATCTCTTAATGGTGATGAAACCATTTGACCCAATACGAATAATATCACACTAGATAAAGAATATCTTTGAGCTGGCTGAACCTGAAAAAAACTTTAAACCTGAAATTAAAAAATGATAACTAATATGGAGTGTATTGCTCTTACTGCAACTGATGAAAGAGACTAACCTTGGAAAGCCAGTGCAAACTATAAGAAGAATAGATAAAGTGCAAGGAATGATCTGGAAAAAGTCTTCCATAAAATGATCCAGGATAAGCAGCTACATATAAATTTGAAGTTGCTCTATTTTCATGATCATCTCCACCTTCCTGCTTCAACCATTGATAAAATTCTGGCAAGGCCTGGAAGATTGCGTTGAAATCGTTCGTCGGAAGGTCGTTTAGAAATACTCGAAACTCCGGTGCGGGTTGCTTGAGCTTGATGCGGCTGATTTTATCCAATATGTCTTTAATGTTTGACAAGGTATTAGGTCCTGAGGAACAACCTAAGTCAGCTATTCCTATGCTTTTAGGCTTTGTTGCTAGATAAACTTCTTCCACTGTCTCTAGAGTTATATGCTTCACCATTTCAGATGCCTTCTTCTGCATATATATATACGAAAACAGTTCAATTACATATCATCGAGTAAATATGATACTCCCTCTAGAGTGAATTGTTGGGGCTTTTTCCTGAATTGCTCCGATTTTTACTACTTCACATTTTTTAAAAAAACAACAACATGCCCCATGAAAATAATACGCAAACTTTATTACTATCTAATCACGCTGTTTCTTTGGACTTTACATTTTTTTAACAAAGGGTAATAATTGAAAATGATTCTTTGATTTATATAAGTGTCTCACACTCCAACAATTTACTGAACTATCAATATATTACGGGATGAGTAAAAGAAAGAGAGAGAGAGACCTGAAGTGAAGAATTTCTGGCATAGCTATTTTCTCCAACTCCTCCTGTCATGTGGAAGAATTTCTCAACATCCATGGTGATGACAATGACTGAGTTTCTTCACGCTTTCCACTCAATTGTGTTTGTCATCCCCTTTTAAAGGAGAAAAAGGGGTTTTCACTTATTTTGGCGTCATCTCACATATATCAAAGCAAATGTCAAAATAAAATATACATCTATCAACAGTAGGGGGAAAAAAGTACTAGTACTCCTATTCATCAGCACTCCTTTTTTTGGGACAAATATCTAAACTTTATTTTAAAAATAAATTTTTAAAGAAAAAATATTAGAAGTACTTAGTAATAGTAAATACCCTATGAGCAACGAGATTACTAAGAGGATGTTCGTGTTAGGGTATACTCAAATAAAAAAATCACAATTTGACATTCAATCACTAAATACTATTTAATATGACACTTCTAAAAGTGAATATTATCCTATTGGGAGAAGAACAATTTAAGTTTAAAATTCTATTTTTATTCTTAATAATTTTCAATCACACTAATATTTATATTAGAAATTTTAAAAGTCATCATTTTTTTCCTAAAGATTGTGTCATGACAAAAATGAGACAGAAAGAATATGTTTTATTTGATCAAAACATCTCCAATATAATTTATACTTTGTATTTTTGAATATATGGAAAAAAAAAACTGATGATTGACATCCTCTCTATTCCCTTCGACCACATTCATTCTTTTTTCGTCAGGAGGCTACTAAAAATTAATAACTTAGCTTGTCAATAATTTTAATGATATTTCAGTTATTATAATATGAATTTTACAAAACGCACCAACTATTTATAATTTGCATCAATGATTCAAATTTCTTTTCCCAACATTAGATATTTTTTCAATTACTTTTAATCAGCATAAGTCAAATAAATTCTAAAAATATTTAAAGTACAGAACTTTTAATGATATTCGACAAATAAATTCTAAAAATATTTAAAGTACAGAACTTTTAATGATATTCGAAGGCATCGATAACGCTTTATTCTAAAGAATAGAGTTCAGTTAAGGTTCAACCGAAACCCTTAAATTTGAAAAGAATTTTTCCCTTTAGATCTATTTATGCTGCATTTTTCTTGTATTATTAGATCATGTCCAAAACTCTTGTAAAAAGGTCTTACAAATTCCAATTCCAAGTATTCTATGAACGACTAATTAGGAGTAGAAAAGCCTTTTTATTGCACTTCACTTTTCATATGGTCGAACTGAGAACCACGAATTCTATCATCGACACTGGCCTAAGGAATCGAACGATTCTTTTCAGGGAAAAAAAAAAACGAAGAACGAATTAGAAAAATTAAATATTCACCTAATAATAAAATAAAAATTTAAATAATGAATCCTTTGCGTGAAGCAACCAACTAAATATCCGGATTGAACTGTCTACCACTTTGCCATTTATACCTTTTTCCCCTTTCTTTAGGTTCCACTACTCTTTTGGCTCGTATTTCAAGAAGGTACTTTAGTTTCATTCTGGATCACTACTTTTGCTTTTTGTCCACTTCACTACTCATCTAATGACGTGAAGAAAGAAAATTAGAGAAAAAAAAGAAGCAATTCTCTCTTTATAGATCATTTTTGAGTATGCACATCCCTTAACAGATGTTAATGTTTCTTTATAGAATCCGTCTATTCAAGCTTTCACCTCATAAAATGATAGGTCTTCAAAAATAATTTGAAAAATATTGATGATACAATACGAAAAATGTATGTGTGTTTTTCTAGTACATTGAATTGAAGGGATCGTTAGTGCAAGATTAGGCAAGCCATCCATTCATCAAGGGTGGCCCTTGGCCTTGCCTTATTTGCGCAAAAAAAAGTCCTTTGTGTTTGACTCTGAGCAAATAAACAAAATGGGCAATAAAGCCTAGTGGGTTTCTCATCATGTGTTGTCTGAAATAGACATTGGATTAGACACTCAACTCACCACAACTCTTCTTTTTTATCTTTTGCTTTTAAGTGCAAAGTCAAATCAACTTGTTCCAGATGGTGGAATATTAAATGGAGGGTAGTGACTCCGACCAAGTACTGAAATTGCTGCTGTTCTTACACGTGTCATTTGAGGGATAATAAATAGAAAAAATAATATTTGCATCTTTGAATTGGGGTAGGGGTCAAGATAGAGATTCTTTACTTGCGTTGAGGGTGCCAGAATACTGCTTGCTTGGCCTTTTTGCTCCATTCTTAGGATCATTGATAAAAGATAATCGTAATTAGTGATATCATTATTTTTAGTTATCTAAAACCACGCACTTGATTATGATTAATCCTAATTATGGTGCAGAATACTATGCTACATTATAGCATCTATGCCAATGGATCAAAAATAACCTTACTATCAATATTTTGATCCAAAAATGTTTATACCTTTGTCGTTGATAGACTGGTCCAAAAATACTGTTATTACTCTTAATAAATGTGTCAAAAATGATTATTATAATTAATAAGGATAAATTAGAAACTAAGGGCAAGGGCATAAATTATACTCTCTCCGTTTCATTTTACGTGACACTATTTGAATCAGTGTTATGTTTAAGAAAAAAAACTTTTGAAATTTGTAATCCAAAATAATCTTTTGATATTTATATGGTTGTAAATCATTTTAGTAAAGATAAAAATAATTTTATCATTAAATTATTTTTTATTATAATAAAATAATACCTTTTGTGAACGTATTAAAAGAAAAAAATGACATATACAATAAGACAAGAAAAATTATTAATAATAAATTTTAAAATTTAACATATGATTAAATAGTAAAAATAAACAAAAGAAATAAGTGAAAATATGGTAGAGCAGCGATTAGTAGAATTTATAGACCGCACAAAGAGGTAGGATTAGCACAGATTCAATATTTTATTGAGAGAAATGAAAGTGATCCACCAACGAGCTATGAAAAGATAGTCTTTCTTCCTTTTCAGTTTGGTTATCCCCACATAATGCTTTTCTGCAATCATGCTGTTTACTTCATGCCATTGAATGCGCTTCACCCTAAATTTAGGTTCAATCACCCCGTCCTATTATTCCTTCATCTAATTACCAACATTTTAAAAATATAATAATTTGATTAATTTTTTAAAATTGAATTAAACTAATAATTTAATATAAAAATTAAATATTTAGAAATTATATGAAAAGCACTACAGTTTTAATTTTATTTTATATTAATATGATTAAAAAATACATATCAAAATTTACATTCATATACCCCTTTATATTTTATATTTGCACCCCAATACCATTAAAATTTTGTCTCCCTAATTTTACAATTCACGGGTTGACGTCATGTTGATATCAACACATGTTTGTATGATATACCAATATGGTGTACGTATGCCAACATGGTATCACAGATGATTAAGCTCAATTCTATATGATACCGATATGGTATAAATATACCGATAGAGTATATAACAAATATATTTTCTACTAATTTAGAGTTTAATAACTTTTTTATTTGTTTCTTATATATTTCTTTAAAAAAATCTTATATACAAATTGGGTATCAATATACCACCAGAGTATCACAAAAGACTGAACTCATTCTATATGATACCGTTATGATATATATATATACCACCAGAATATATTTCATAGTATTTAAAATGACGTCAGCACGCGAAATAAATAAGGATAATTGGGTAAAAAAATAAATAGTTTGAGTAATTGATCGACTAAATAGTTTACATTGAACCTATTAAGGGTAAATAATTTCAAATTAGGTCTATTTTGTGTACTTTTCCTTTTTTTAGTCTGTTTTAAAAAAAAAAGATTGTCTCTTTTCTTTTTTTACAGTTCTTTAATTTCAATATAATGTTCCACATTGCCATCTTTGATATCATAAGATTAAATCGTATTTTGATAAAATTAATATGTTTTACCTATTTAAAATCATAAAATTTAAAATCTTATTTATTTTCTTCAAAAAAATTTATGAAGTTAAAATATAACAAACAATTGAAATTAAAAAAAAAACTACTATATTACCCTGTTAAAACATTTTCAATCCCCTCACCAAGAGTTGTTGGTACATGGACCAATTAGGATGAGGATTATGAGATGCAGTGTGCATGGCTCCTTTACAATCAAATTCAAACGCGTATGGTCAGCTCGCCAATATGATAGTCTGTCTATTTCATATTAATGTATTTTTTAAAGTTTTTTTATTATTCAAAATATTAAATTATTTAAATTTAGATATAAATATTTAAAATATTTTCCACATGTGACCTTCCCTTTTTAATAAATTTTATACTTTGTAAAAATTAATTTACACTGCCTACAAAAATATTATGTAAGAATAATAGTAAAAAAATATGATAAAAAATTTGACCTCAAATATGTTTATTAATATATATTCATCACCTCAAATTAATAGGCAATAGAGAGAATATTTAGCACTAAAATTGTCAAGGGACCAACATGGGTTGTGATGCATTGATGGGAGTGCTTCATCCTTAAACAGAGGTTTCGAATTCGAACCTTGGGATTGAAAAAAATGTTGTTGGAAGCGCCACCCGTATAATGGACCCTGCAATGCGCGATCCGAATTTAGTTGAGACCTGCATAATGGACCCTGCAGTGCGCAATCCGAATTTAGTTGAGGCTCCACGGCTCCGAACACCGAGTGAGAAACCAAAAAAAAATTGTCAAAGGGCTCTTCACTTTTAGAAAGTGTCAATTTCCCACGTAAGCATAAACTTTTTGTAAATATTTCTGACATCACTGCGCGATCCGAATTTAGTTGAGGCTTCATAGACTCTGAACACCGAGTGGGAAACAAAAAAAAATATTTTCAAAGGGTTCTTCACTTTTAGAAAGTGCCAGTTTCCCACGTAAGCATAAACTTGGAAATAATTTCTTGCATCACTTGACATAATTTATTAAATCGTTTTATACTTGTAGCTATTTATAGGATTACTTCTCCGGTAGAAAATTGTATTTAACAGATTGATTTAATGAATATTGATTTTTTAAAAAATTTATTAATTCGTAGTCAACCTATACAATATTTATTGGTTCAGTAATGGATTAATCATTATCAAATAATTATCGAACGATATATCGATTAATTTCTAATATGTACGGTATTTTTTTTTCAATGAATACATAGTTATATCTTACAAAAAAAAGATGACTTCTTTTTCATTATTTTAAATGTAATGAACCAGTGTAATGAAAATAATAATAATAATATTAAAAACACTTTAACACTTACCTTACATAAAATGAATAAGGTGTATATAATTATAGTAAAATAAATAGGTTTTTCATTTAAAGTCAGGACTAACCGAGAAAAAATTTATAATTATCTTGATATATTATGGTAAAATATTAAATGAGGCTAATATATACCTAAAATAAAAATGTAAGTATGATAATTTTTAACTCGGATTAATGATTTACCCCATAGGAAAATTGAAAATCCACCGGCACACTAATAGGCCGTTAGTTATAATATTAATCCATTTTCCATCCATTTATTTGATAATTCAATATCAATAAGTCATTAAACTAATTTTATAATTGATTTATCGATTATGATTCAATTATAAACACTAGCTATCTGGCACGGTCATAGTTTCACAAGATGTTAGTGTTGATCATGCTATATAGTACTCAACTCTCTGTCTGTACCAACAATATATATCGGGAAACTGTGGCCCAAGTGTGAATTGAAGTTGCTTTGTATACTACGAGTTGTTCAACTTTTTCTGGTATACCGTGTGATTTGGGCAACGCTTTGTCAACTTAATTCTTTACTTTTCTCACTCTTCTTTAACTGTCCCAAAAAATGTACACTCCCTAGTTCATATTACTCATAATTAAATCAATACATATTCATTAGGAAAATATAATTAGGATACAAAATTCAACATTACTTTTTACTTTTGTCCTTTTATTTTTTTAAAATTATTCTTGTAATAGAAATAATTCAAAGTAAAATCATAAATATAAACAATTAACTATTTTGAAATTATCACCTAAAAAATGTAAATAAAAGGCAAAAATAACAGAAATTTTCAACAACTTTGTTACATATAAAATAATTATTATATAAAAAATTGAAAAAAGAAATAAAAAATTAATTATTATGAACTAACGGGGGTAACGGAGAAAATAGTTTGGTTGTTGAGTTCAACATATGGCGCTTGACTTGGATCCAAGATAAGTCCATATATTTTGTTACATAGATGACAGAACATTCCAGAACAAATACCAAGTCAATATACTAAGGTTGTGAAATAATGTCACAGGTTTCACATTGATGAGGCTAATAAGATGATTTTTCCTATAAGACTTTGTGTAATTTTTTTTCTATTTGAACTAGTTTTTGGAATATGAGGTAAGTCTAAATTCTAATTTTACATGTTATGAAAACTTAAAACTATCGACATAAATAAATATTAAAGCACTGAGCATGAACTCCTTGTATATAAGACTTGCACAATTTCAAGGAGCCACCTTTTAGCGTGTGAATTAACTCTACACGTAATTTCAAGGGGTTGAGGTTAGAAAAGGAAAATAATGTCGTAGAAAAAGATACAAACGTTGAAATTAATTAATATAAGTAGCATTGTTTTCTAAAACGGAGGAAGACAATTGGAAGGGAGCATTTATTAAAGAACAAAATCAGAACAGGCCGGTGAACAACTCAAAGGTTGATCTCTTAGTAACTGACTGAGTTTTATTGTTTTCTTTGAATTGACATGATCATCGTCGATTTTTCTATTAACAGATATATATTCTGAAGTAGATCCAAAAAAAAAAAATTGTTTTGGGCTAATGGTGCAAAAGACTGTATTGAAGGTTGATGTGTCTTGTGATAAATGCAAGAAGAAGATCCTCAAAGCTGTTTCAGGTTTACCAGGTACTGCAACTTTCGTTAATTAATTTCTTATTTCTGGTTTACTTCTGCGACTCTGTTTTTTTAATCTGGATTTCTCTTTAAAAATTCTATACTGAGTAATTAAAGTATGTTCTGTCATATATCTACCTGTATAAACATAAATATAAATGGCTCATAGGTTCATTAATTGGAAAGGTCTACGAAATTTGTTTCCTCAAGACAATGGGAAAAACCCGAATACAGTCTTCTCTGGTTCAGGAATTGAATTTGATATAACGTCATCTGTTGTCCGAGAATGTAAATTTGCACTCATGTTACCTGAGTTAATGGTGACGATTTCGCGGATTAGGTCAAATATAAGCGGGTCGAAATGGGTCAAGAATCAATTTAGTATAAATTTGTTTGGATCAAAATAGATTGGATAATGGGTTATAGAATAGGTCAACACTTAACTCAATTTTACTAATTATTTTATTTGTTCTTTTTTACAATGTTTTAGTATGTACTAAAATTATTTTTTTCTTTATATAAATAATTAACATATCAAATTTAAAAAGATTAAAAGAAATATTTTAACAAGATTTTTCTAGAGTCAATTTGAATTATATATCAACCTAACTCTTAATAGGTTGAAACGAGTTGGATTGAAATGGATTAAGCTAAGGATCAATAAAACTTTCAACCTAAATACATTGGATGGATTAAATGGATTTAGTTTTATTTTGCCATTCCTATCTAAGATATGAAAACTCTAAGCATTACCGCTAGATCAGATTTTAGTATGAGAATGAGATATGATGATGTTTTTGGTTTCTTATTTGGTTGATGATAATCAATGTTCGTTTAAGATCCGATTAGTTTGGATTCATGTTGAAATTTTTTTACTTTGAATTAACATTAGGGAAAGGCAAATTTTAGTTCAGCTTATATTCAAAACGTGTGATTAAGAATAAATAATAGTTATTACTGCATCATAACCTTCGATGTGGTAAATATGCCAATTGGTAAACATTACGACAATTGAAGGTCATTACGTGTAAATCTAATGATTAAAATGTCCTATATATTTCATTTTACATGTTAATGGTACTGTTTTGGGGAATCGACAATTTTTAATTCGATTAAAATTTTCAATCATTTT
>JAOTQR010000045.1:21474023-21505098 GCA_025774065.1 Solanum ossicruentum | reverse complement strand
ACTAACTGCTACTTCACAATTGAAAGAAGCGCAGATAGTTTAAAGAGTCATTTTGCTTTATTCCATCATACCCTAAAGCTAAAAAATAGTAAATTTGTGACTCCATCCTAGATTAATGGAAAAGTCTAACATAACAAACAGACAAAAAAAATGAGTTGGATGCCACAGTACGGGCTTCAAGTAGAAGGTAGCGGCCGCCTGGGGCGGGTAGGATCACCAACATTAATCGATGCAATGATTAGAATTTTATTATTTTTTATTAAAAATTTTAAAAAATATATATAACATCGCCTTCAAATATAAACTCTATAATATATAAATTTAAATTAATTAAATTTTGATACAGATATGGAACACCAATTATTAACAGAGTGACCAATTGCTTAAGGCACCGATTTTTGCACGCTCTCCCATTAAGGAATGTCTCTCTACTTTTTATTCAAACATCTACTTTTATTTTCCACAAAGCAAACGTTTTATTCAATTAAAGTTGGCATCTTCATTCCGGCCAAACGCATATCCTTCATTTTTTTCAACAGTTTGATAATAATAGTTAATAAACAAGCAGAAAAATAGACATTAGACTCCACATAGGTTAAGAGTTGCTTAACGGCTTAAAAGTCTCACACAACTTATTTCATCCAAATTAAATAATGTTATAAGTAGTAAATAATCCAAATTAAACTTTCAAAAATTGATAACATCGACTATTTAAATTACACTTGTAAATTTATCCAAGAATGCGTCGATCCATGCATCTAGTCGAGTGTTAACATATTAAAATTGATTTGTTTAGTGATAGTGAAACACAATATCAAAGATAATATCGATAAGTTAGTTAATAAAGAGAATATTGCATCACAAGTTAAAATCTTAATACTCTAACGTGTAATTGAATTCTTAAGGGATGAAAAATATAATTAAAAACTAATGACGTTAGACATTAATTATATATATCATATATTAGTGACAACAAAACTTATTTAAATAATTTTAAGAAGTCAATTTTAGAGAGCAATTACCGCAGCAAAATATAAAATTTCAATATTTTCAGTGTCTCTCTATTTTTGAAAAATTAAGTATTCCAATTTTTATTTGTCATCTGTTTGAAAAATAATTTTTTATTTTTACTTGTCATTTTTATATTTTAATATTAATTATTTAACTTCTAATTTTTTTAAACTTAATGCTAAATATAATTAATAAAATAGTGTGATAAAATAGTTATGTTAATTAAATAAATAAATTTTTAATGGATATTTATTATTTTTCTTCTTTTTATTTAGAGTTATTTAAGTAAAGAGTCTTTCAGAAATAATATTTTTATCTACATGAGTTGATATTCTATTCTTTTCAGATTATTGAATATGTTATTTATATTAATGGACATTTTAAAATTGAAATGTGACGAGAAGTATTTCAAAATTGTAAAAAGGAAATACACATGTTGAACACTCTTTGACAGAAGAAAATCGTGTTGAGTACATGTGAGGGAAGAAAAAATAATGAGAGCTGTTATTCAAAATTAAATGACAGAAATGTATTTGTCGATAAGTATTGAATTATAAGTAAGTTTTATTGTAGTATATTGTGCATGAATCTGAACTAGTTTATGGAGATACGGTAGCTGTCATGTTCTTGAGGTAATCGTCCCTCCCTCAAATACCCCTTCTATTGTCCTTTCTCTCTTCTTTTTCTTTCTATTTTAATATCGCTTTGAGTATACGCTTACCAAACACTTAATCAATTACAGATGTAAAGAGCTATGTGGGTTTCCTAAATTCTTGCTTAATTTTTATTGCGTGAAGGCCATGTTTGGCTCTTCCAAACTACTTTTCTTCTGAATTTCTCTGCTTTGAGGGAAATTTCTTGAGGAATTTGTGATACTTTTGGTTTACGAATGCTTTTGCACTGCGAAAGTTGAAAAGAGTTGTTCTGAATTTGGTGCAAGATTGAAGGCAAAGAAAAGGGTAAATTCTGAATTTAATAAGTTATAGACTCAGCAGAAAAGAAGCAGCGGATCAGGAGAAGATCGAATCGACACAAAACAAAGTATATATTCTCTTTTTCCCTTTTTCCCTCTTATTTTTTGCTAACTACTATACTGCTTTTATTCTTTGCTTTCTAAGTCATGAGTGCAAAACATGTTGCTTTATTGAAGTTGGGATTATATATTTTTGGATAATTGAAAATTTTGGGGTATTGAAATATTGAATCTAATTTTTGTTTGAATACGAAAAATAACAGAGAAATGGCAACTCAAGTTGAGCCTCCAAATGGAATTAGGCCTCGAGGGAAGCATTATTACACAATGTGGCAAACTGTATTTGAAGTGGATAAGAAATACGTTCCGATTAAACCTATTGGGAGAGGAGCTTATGGTGTGGTTTGTTCTTCAGTAAATAGGGAGACAAATGAGAGGGTTGCTATTAAGAAGATCAATAACGTGTTTTCGAATAGAATTGATGCACTTAGAACTCTGAGAGAATTGAAGTTGTTGCGGCATATAAAGCATGAGAATGTCATTGCTTTGAAGGATGTGATGATGCCTATTCATAGAAGTAGTTTCAAGGATATCTATTTGGTTTATGAGTTGATGGATACGGATCTTAATCATATCATTAAGTCGTCGCAGCCTCTATCCGATGACCATTGCAAGTATTTTCTTTTTCAGGTATTGGCTAGCTTGTCCTTATTGCTCTTAATGCACATTAATGCATTTATACTTTTCTAGTTCTCCCTTAATGATAAGTTTTTGAGCACTTGATTGCGTTTTGTGTTTTTGAGTGTTTAGTTTCTGGTTGCGTTCAAGATTCTTAGTTTTATCTGATAGCAGTGTCATCTAGATGGGGAAATGGAGGGGAAGGGAAGTAGGAGGAAAAAAAAAAACTTCCTAGCCAAAAAGTTTATCGTTTTTGACATTTTACTTGTAGCAAGCAGATCAAAGAGTGAAATGATGTGAAATTGCTAAAATTGAACTGGTTATATCATTCTCCTTTTAGCTACCTTTGTTATCAACTGGCAAGTCACTTGCTGCAAGTAACACGTTGCTTTCCTCTATCTTGTTTTAGTGCCTTTCTCTTCATGATGTATAGTGCAATACGCTTGACCCTTCTGACATGTAACGGACATAATCAAGCGGCACTTATGGAGAATATTGGTTGAAAAGTTGATGCAGTTTCTACTTGTTCTGCAATTTTTACTGTATACAATTTCTACCTTATCAAAAACTTACTGTACAAAAGCTGTGGGTAGAATTAAATGGTGTTACAATTGAAACATTTTGACAGATTTTTTCCCCTCATTTGGGTCCTTAGACTAATGGAATATACTGGAAGATTACAATATGTTTTATCAGAAACAGATATTTAAAATTCTGTTTCAAGAGTGCTAAAAATTAATAAAATATGCAGTAGTGCATTGTATAGTAACCAAAGAAGTCGTATAGGTGTTAAACTTAAGAGAAACTATTCTCCTTCTGTATTAGGCCTGTAGAACTTTGAGAAGTTGTGAGAGAATTCATAAATCTTGGTTCTCTAAGCTTAAAGGTTGAAGAAAATCGAGGAAGACAAATAATGTTGAATCTATGGCATTTGTGATGATTTTTTCTGCTACAGGAACCCTGCTTTACAGCTAGATTTTTCTTGGATGTCTTGTCTTTTGAAGTTCACTTAATCTTGATTATGTCTCATACATCACAGTTATAGAATGAAACAATTCCACTTTTCACAAAAGGAAGTTGGTAAATAATTAAATAGTATTGAAGGTAATAGAAATTGGTTAAAAAAAATTAATCTTTCTTAGTCTGAGATACTTAATGATTGTTTTTCCCTGCACTGCTGATCTGCATATACCATAAGCAAGCTTGGTATCATTACTGCACCTGTTGATCTCCATCATTTTAATGTGTTCTTTCTAACCAACCACTTTTATTGTGATGTGTAGCTCCTTCGTGGCTTGAAATATCTCCATTCAGCTAACATTCTCCACAGGGACTTGAAACCTGGGAATCTCCTTGTGAATGCTAATTGTGAGTTAAAGATTTGTGACTTTGGACTGGCTAGGACTAGCAGAGACAATGGGCAGTTCATGACTGAATATGTTGTGACTCGTTGGTATCGTGCACCTGAGCTACTTCTTTGCTGTGACAATTATGGACCATCCATTGACATCTGGTCTGTTGGATGCATCTTTGCAGAAATCCTTGGCCGGAAGCCTCTATTCCCAGGAACTGAGTGCCTTAATCAGCTTAAACTTATTCTTAATATCCTTGGTAGCCAGCCTGAAGCTGATCTTCATTTCATTGATAATCCAAGGGCTAAAGGATTCATCCGATCCCTTCCTTTTACCCGTGGAGTTCACTTTTCTTCTCTCTTCCCTCAGGCTGATCCTTTGGCAATAGACTTATTGCAGCGAATGCTCATTTTTGATCCCTCGAAGAGAATAACAGTTACAGAAGCTCTCTATCACCCTTACCTATCAAGTCTTTATGATCCAACATGCAATCCTCCCGCTCAATTTCCTCTTAATTTGGATATTGATGAGAACATGTCAGAACCAGTGATTCGGGAGATGATGCTGAGAGAAATCTTTCATTACCATCCTGAAGCAGCTTATATCAACACATTCTACTAGTTTCCATCTATGTATTAGTACTGTATTACTTCCGCTTGGGACACAAACTAAGAGGACTTTCTTGTTCTGTATTATGATAAAAATATGCAGTTAAGTGGTTGTGGCCTCTTGGAAACATTTCGAGCAGAGAGATGATCAATCTGAGGATCGCTTAAGGTTAAAATAACTGGAGACTTCATTTCATCTTTTTTACTTTAGATTAGTGAGAGCAAGTTGTCTCCGTATGACCTATACGTCATGGGTTCGAGTTGTGAAATCAAATCATTGATTTGTGCGTCAGGTTTAGCTACCTACTGGTTGCATCACATCCCCTTATGGAGCTGCCCCAGACTCTGCTATTTCGTACACTGAGCTGCCTTTCTTTTTACTTGTTATATTATTACTCCTCATATGAAATGTTTTTGGTGTGCATTGAGCTGAGGACTGAATAAGGCAATCAATTTATCCTGTCCATATGGACCCTTGGACTAGACTTCTTGTAAGCTGTACATAATTTCTGGGCTAAGCTTTCCATTTCCACTTCAGATTCTGTGTAAGTGGCCTCATTGATCCTTTTTATATTATCGCTTTTCAAAGGGCTACCCTGTACCATTGGCTCCAAAGCATTCTCCATTTAAGATTAATGGGATATGCAGCTGTTAAACTGCCATTATATATAACTTAGAGAATAGCAGTAGCCACTAAGAATTTTATGGAGTACTATCATGTTACTTAAAAGATAAGGTGCAACTGAGTGAAAATTGATATTAGCATCATGAAAAATAAGCAAGCTACCTGCTATAATGGGTTAAGGCATATACTATAAAATTTACATATCGCTGGTGTATAAAGGTTATATCTCCAAACAAATATTAGCAGTAACAAACGCTAACAAACATGATAGCAAGAGGGTGCCAAATAGGTGGATTGAGTTGAAATTGGATAGATTAAAATAGGCTGAATTAAAAATCGAGTTGGATGATGATCTATCCAAATTTACTTTAGGTAGATGGGACAGACTAAAAAATAGGGTTAGACATGACCCATCTAAATTTTCTTTGGACTAAAATGGTATACAAAATGGATTAGGTTCAAATAGGCTAAAATGGATTGGGCTTAAATGAATTAAACACGAATTGAATCATGACCCGTCAATTTGACTCGCTTAATCTCAAGAACTTACATATTTGTTATTTAACTTTTGTAACCACAATTTGAATTCCAACTCAAGAAATAATTTCTTGATATTGAAGTGGAAGGTCATCAAATATAAATAAATATATATTTAAGACGACTCACTTAACATGTATTCTATGCAAAGATACAGTATAATTTCTTTTGATCATTTTGATTCCAAAATTTTAATTTATGAATCGAATAAAGATTATAGGAAACGCAAAAGAACATGCTAGTACCATCAATTAGGGGCATTAACTGATTATTAGATTTCGTGATCCTTTTAAGTTGCAATACCTGGGCTTGTAACTTTCAAATTAAGTATATAGTCATATCAGCTCGTTTTAGTAATTTGAAAGTTAATAAGCATCTCAAGAGAGTCGTACTAATTTTTGTGGGTAATTTCATTAAATACTTCAGTTCAAGTTTGATACAAGTTTCTGTTAACCAAATATATAAATCTGGGCTTACGTAACCCTCTCTGGGCCATATGCAAAGAATTGGACAATAAGCAGGAAATGTGACAATTATTTGTTAAAAACATAAAATTCCATGCTAATCTCCAACTTCCCACAAGTAGGCGATGATTAATGCTTGAACTGTGGCTAGTCTTTGGTAGCCTCGCTTCCCGTTCTAATTGCCATTGTAGTACGTGTGTTGCTAATGCAAGAGGTAGGTCTAAGGGTTGCGAGCCTATTCAATTCAAGTACACAAAAATAGAAACCTATGTCGGTCCCATTTGGGGATTTTGTCTAGTACCTAGGCTATCCTAACTATAAAGTCCTTTCTCGGATGGGATGTCTAATACTATGTAATAGATAATTTATGGCTCAAAGAGCTACCGTACAACCTGAGTTGTATTTTATTGTACGATTATACAAAGACGTTATATAACACCATCCAAACTATAGAAGACTTCTACAAGACTACAAGTACTACACTAGAAATTGGACTACGAGTCCTAATATCCTCTTCTTCCAAAGATGCTTTGATCACTCTTCCTTAAAGATTGGGATGAGTCAATGTCTTCTTATAGAATCTATCACTAAAATATCTAGAGAAGAGCTAAGGTAGCAAGGATCGTTGAGTATTCAAATCAAATGCGAGTTATCGTCTGTTCATACTCCGCTGTAAAATGGGTGTCGAAAGAAAATACCAACATATAGTCCTTTTACTTTCTATTATATTAGTCAAGCACTAGTGAGTGAGTCTGTTCCTTTTCCCCTAAGGTTTTGGGATAAGTGGCCATCTGCTTCGGTAGAGGCAGCTGAATATCAATCATCTGGTTGCTCATTTATGTATTGTTAACTTACAACAGTGTCAACCAAGTAGTTGTACTATAGTGGTGAGTATTCCTGCCTGTCACGCGGGTGACCCCGGTTCGATCACCCGCTATGGCGTTCTTTTCCTTTTTCCTCCTATTTTCACTTTTCAGCAGACAAAGTACCTTTATTTATTTGTTGTTAATTAATGTAAAATGACGATAATTACCAGTCCATATCAGAACTCTAAGCTAATCATGTGGTCAACAATAATGGAAATTAAAGAATCATACATGTATGATTTAACATGTAATTTTGCATTTATGCTCTAGTGGCCAACGTAAATTTATTGGTCTTAGGGTGATATTTTATTGGTAATCAGAAACTGCGTGTTTAGATACAAGAAGACGAGAGCTCTTTGTCCATCAAGTACTAAAAAATCTTTATAATGAATGTAGGAGTAGTTATCTCTAAACTTATTCAATGGAGTAAGTAACGAGAGGATTATATTAATTAATTAATTAGAGGATTGATCACCTTGATTAACGAATATGCTTATTGTGATACTTTAGTTGTGGAGATCGAGTGGCACAACTTGAAAAGAAGACATGTACACGAAGGCAAACAGAAGGGAGAAAAATGATAGGTCACCAAACCTTTTTTGCTTTATGGTGGTGCACTAGTTGATGAACACTTTTCTTCCACTTAAAAGTTTAATTTCTATGCTACCTAGGCCAATATACTTCAGTCTCTTATGCATGAATTAACAAAATAATTAAGTCACATATATATTAGTTTAGTAGTTATATATAAATGGCAAGAGAGAAACTTTATAAGGCTGTCAAGAAATTGTCAAAATTTTCGCTTCCTTTAGGTTTTTTTAATTAATGTTATGATGCGAGTATCTAGTCTAATGAATTTTGTAGATTCTCTCAAGACAAAAGAGCACCTAATTTCTGAAGAGCAATTTAAATTACTATAACAAATGATAGAGTGAAAAATTAATGAGGATATGCACTTAATTCCTAAGACCAACATGCTGTATGAGGTAAGTGTTTATGGAGGATAGTTGAGTAAAACTAACATTCTACCCATGGCAATGTCCACAAAGGGGGAAAGGTGGTCCAAGGATCGAAGTTATGATTGAACATAACACTTGCTTACTTAAAAAAATATAGTTATACTTTTGCTATCAACTATATCTTTTGACATAATAATAAATACTTGATCCTAACACCAACTCAATGTAAACTCAGAAACTAGCTCATAAGATAACTCAATTCTTGAACAATCGTGGAACACTTAAAACACAACCATGTGGAATATAAAACTAAGACATGTTATTACCTATGTACTTTACTACCTTTCTTTAGTTGCAGCCTGCAGGTCATATTTGCCGGGTGTCTTGGCCAGCGCTGTCTCTGACTAATTAAAACACAAAAAAAATTTCTATAAAGAAGAAGTCGGTGGTGTTTGAGATGCAGATGCATGCGTGCTGAATTTGACATATATTCTAACTCTTCGTCATTCTTAAGGGGTCTGATATTATCGTACGACAATCACAATTTGTCGGTGACCATTTTTTTTTTAATGTACTTAATTGATCTAGATTCAGTCATACACGTATATTTTATGCTCTACTTTTTGAAATGGTGAGGTAAATAATGTATGTGAGATTTTTTTTTTCTTTTTACTTTTCTTAACAAGAGAACTGGAGCGCATACTAAAATATGTTTAGTATATAATAAATTATTCTCCACGTTACACACTTTATCACTAATAAAAAATTTTAAAAAAATAACTTCTCTATCTTTATAAAATAATAATAAGGATTCTTCTCAGGTACCACATGTGCGACAGAATCTTCCAAATAATAAAACCAAGTGGTATGTATCATGGATTCAAATTTCTCCCATACCTATCTTAATAAAATAAAGATTAACCAATAGAAAAGCCACTCTTTTCAACGCTTTACGTAATAAGCTTTTGGTCTTTATAGAATTTTATATTTGATTAATGGTCGTATTACTTTATTTCAATGACCATTTACATAAGTCTATAAAATGAATCTTCGTTACCATCAAAAGCCTCTTCCTCTTTTTCTTCTTCAGTGTATGTTTTAAAGAATTCTGTTCTTGTAATATTTCTGTCCCTCTTCTTTCATACTCTGTTTTCAGAAAATTCAAAAATATATCTCTTTCTCTTCCTATTTCACTTATACATATGCATAACTGTAAAGCCTTGATTTTTGATGTAGTTTAAGATTCATGACTCCAGTAATCAGTGAAGTCCTTCTTTCTGGTTTTACGATTAACTCAACGCTTCGTCGTGGAACTCATCTTGTTCAATCCTTTTCTGTTGTCTTTCTCTACTGGTTCTACGTGTTTTCATGAAAATACTCTGTTTAAACTTCTTAATTTTAATTTAGCTATTATTACTCATACTTAACTGATATTTATTTAGTTATAATTACTAGTATTATGGCTTCTCCTAGTGGAAATTCATCGGGGTCAGAGAATCTTCAAGATCTAATGGATCAAAGGAAACGCAAACGAATGATATCAAACAGAGAATCAGCACGAAGATCGAGAATGAAGAAACAGACACATTTGAATGAATTAACGGCTCAAGTGAATCAACTGAAGGAACAAAATATTCAAATTGTGAGTAACATAAATATGGTGAGTCAGGTTTATTTGAATGTGGAAGCAGAGAACTCTGTTCTGAGAGCACAATTGGCAGAGTTGAGTCACAGGCTTCAGTCTTTAAAAGAGATCATAAACTGCATCAACTCAGCAAATTCAATAATTGATGAAACAGAGGTTAATTGTGAAGATGATTTCTTGAATCCTTGGAATTTGCTACATGTGAATCAACCAATCATGGCTTCTGCTGATGCCTTCATGTACTGATTTAGTATCATTTGGTTCATTGAAAAGTCGAATTTTAAATAAAGACAATGTTGTTTGGGGATTCTTGGGTTGGCTCTAGATGAAGGCGATTGGTTAGGTTCACTAATAAATAATTGTATGTCGTAGAAAAGATAAAATAGTTGTTGACGCCTTCTCAGTTTGTAAGAGCTTGGGCTGTAACTTTCGTAATTTGTTGTATTGTGTTGTATGTTTCAATGAATATAAATATTTAGATAAATCGTACTATTATCTTTGTCATTATGTAATGTTTATTTGGAATATGAAGTATATATCTATATTTTTATAAAGTACGTGATAAAGTTATTACTATATGAAAAGATTAGACTAAGAGATATAATAATATAGCCAACATAATTCTACAAATGAGATATGCAAAGACTAAAATATATGTAGATTTATTTTTACAGAAGATATAGAGAGGTTCTTTCCAATATACAAAAGTAGTTTGAGAAAGGGAATAGAAAAAAGAGTGCAGTAACATTACAAAATAATATGAAATGTATACGGAAGAAAGAATCCTACTTACAACGAATAATATGATAATCAATATGATAATCGAAACATAAAATTAAAACATGATAAATGGAAATCATAAAATAAAATTTGTCAATATAATATAATAAAATTTAAGCAATAATTAATAAATATATATATTTAAAGTAGCAATACAATAGATAACACCCATCCAATATTAGTAGATTAATTATTGGTATGTTTTTTTTTATTTGGTAGAAAAGAACTTAATTTTTAAGTTACTTTTCTATTTTATTAAAGATTATTCCATCTTTAGCTTGTGTGTAACACAAATTCTCAAAACCTTTATTTTTTTACTTTTCGTCTGTAGAGTATTAGCAACGTTTTTTTCCTTTAATTATATTTTCTAGTGAGTGCTTTAAGATCAATTTCAGTTCCACTTAATGGCAAAGTAGTAAGTTTATATAACAAAGAATATAATCACTTGCTAATTTTTTCTGCACTGATATTTAGACTTTGATAAATTGAAAATATATATTATAGTTGATTTTTCTGGTGGAGGTTCTTATCATTTGTTTAATCTAAAGATTAGGGCGGACGTGTTGGAAAAGAACATATCTATAAATGGAAATATATATCAGGCTTGCATTATTGAGGGGAAAATATACAATATATGAATATGATTAAGATAATACAACAAACTAAACCTAACTATGACTAATAATTGTCTAAAAAATTACTTAAATTTGCGTCACTATAGCATAATCATATTTTCTATTTTTTCTCGTTTGGCGCTTTCTCTATCAAGGGATAAATCAACTTTGTTCAAACAATTTGCAAATTCTGAAGCAGATAATTAAAAAGATGTCATGCACTGCTGTTTGGATAATTTAGCTATTGCACATCGAATTTATTAGAAGGCTTTGGCTATGTTGTTGGTTTAGTAAGTAGTAATGATTGAGGTGACGATTTGCTTATTTCTTTAAAAAAATAATTTTATAGAGTTGAACTCTGAAAAATATAGTGATCATACAAATTTAGAATTTTATCTGAAATTGAATTCTGAAAATTTCAGGAAATTAAGAAGTATCAAAAAAATATTTTCATTTTTTTCCACTCCAAATTACTCAAACACTCAAAATTACTTCAATTTTACTTTAAAAATAAAACTACTTAAATATTCACAATTTTCATGCCAAATGCTCGCTGAAATAAAAAAGAGAAACAAAATTGTTCCTTATTTGTATATTTAAAAAAAGTGTATTTAAACATTTCAACTACTGACAAAATTGAAGATATAATACATAAAAACTTCATTAATCTAATTTCATTTAAAGAGATATACTCAATAGAAAATATTATAGTAAAGACTAAAGAGTTCAAGGGATAATGAAAGCATCAGGTAGGCCGACATAAGTAAAAAAGTATTTTGACTATACATTAATATATTTTTTTGCAAGAAATTACTTTAGAAATTTTTTATAATTTGAAATAAATGGCTGTTTGAGACACCCATTGAAGAAGATTTTGTCTACTTTAATAGTTGTGTATTTGTGTTTCGGTAGATATCTAAATTATAATAGATAAATGTTTGAGGCCTTGAAAATGTAATACGTAATAATTAAATTTTTCTAACTGTACTTTTCTTGTTCACAATCAAGTATTTGCAACGTGTTCTCGACTAGGTTCATGATTTTTTTCGTTGAACTCTAATTTCATTTGTTTTGTAAATCTTGAAAGACTTTTGTAATATACCAACAATAATATCATAGGATACTAAATGATTTCTTTCAATTTATGCAAACTTTATATCCATTTTCTTCCACTGCAATACTTGAGCCATGTTTTCTTTCTACTTGGGATAACATAATTACATAGGATTTTTTTTGCAATACTCGGTGTTCGATACTCATATTAGAGTTGTCAAGGGTAAAACGCTCTTTAATAACGATAACATCGTAGAGGACTCAAACCCGAGATCTCTGATAGAATTTTCATAATTAATTAAGTTTATTATCGAGGAAGGAACATGTTGGAATTAGGTGAATCATGGCGTTTGTTTATTTGCAACTTGCAAGGCAGACTCATCAACATTGAATATCAACAAATCAGTAACCCTTCTTTAAGTGTTATCATTTCTAATATAATTATAAAAATGTTAATATAAATTTTGTAATGATCATAAGATATATTTTTCTTTTAATTATTTTTTGCACGTATGTTTATGTTAATTGATAGAGGTTTTTTACGTATCAATAAATAAAATTAATAAGACAAAACATAACCCTTGATATTTTTTTCTTCGAATTTTATTTTTTATCATGTATAAAAGTAATAATATAACCTTTCAAAAAAAAAAAAAACGCTGATTACCTTCCCAGCTTAATTAGTAGCTCACATCAATTTCCATGTGATTGTTATGTACATGTAAGCAATCACGAGTTACACTTAAAAAGATTTTATTTTAAACTTTAACCAAACAAGTTACACTTGAAAAAAATTAGGATAGTCGTTGTTACACTTAAAAAAAATTTAGGATAGTCGTTTTTAGCGGAATAACAGTGACAAAAAGAAACAAAGCATATGCTAGTCCACTAGAATTTCCTCAAGAGTATAATTAAGCAATTTTCCATTTCTTTATTCCTAATCTCATTGTGCATACCCCTCAAAGTATAATTAGTGATTCCTAATCAAAATTAAGTAAAGATTATCTGTCGGTGACGTGATCTAGTCTTTTTCCAGAATAAAGTAAAGAGCACCAATTTCAAAATACAGGCCAATTAAGGTCTCTCATTTAATTAATAGGTAAGGGCAGTGGCATGTAACGTGTACAGCTTGTCACTGGCGACTAATGGCCTCCCAAATCAAAAGTCATAAGATCCAGTCGGTCCGTACTTAAGTGGTTGTTGTACTTTGATTTGGTTTAATTAATTAGGTATTGCTCTCACTTTTATCACAGCTATAAGCATGAGATTAGCAATACAAGCATGTCATGGAGCATAATCTGCATAAAAATTAGGGTAAATTACTTTATTCCTTTAAAATTTGATTGCATATTAGGTTAGGCCATGATATATTTACTAGTACATAAGAAACATTAGTATTAGATCATGTGGACAGTCATAATCACAAGATTCCACATGCTTTTACTGGACATTAATGTGACGGAGTCCGCCTGAGTAAATTATCTGACTAAAATTAGTAGTAGTGTATATATTTGATTAGTATCAAGCTCTGAAAATTAATAACATTGAATGTTGGACTTTGACAAAATTGTTCAGACAGATAAAAAGAATAAACACTCTTCATCAAGACCACTTAATAAACAATGACACCAACAAGGGTTATGGTGAAATGATAAGTACTCCTTCATCTTTAATCAGAGGTCTCGGATTTGAGTCCTCTTGGGTACGGAGTCACCTTTGTTTGGAAGCATTTTACCCTCCTCAATGTGGGATTTTCCAGTGCGAATTCAGATTTAGTTGAGCTCCATTTAGAATATGTATATATCTTAGAATGACACACGCTCCAACAGTGAATGAGAAATGCAACACAAATTGATCTGGAATCCAACATATATATAACATGTTTCGTCAAATTCTCCAAGAACTCAACCGCAATGATCTTTTAACCAACAAAAAAATGAAAGGGGAAGTGTGGCTGGGGGTGACTTTTGAATTTTCTTTGTCATGGAACTGCATAAGGAAATTAAAGGTCCCTCCTAATTGCCTGTTATTGATTTCTAAATAGAAGAGTTTGGTTAGCACTCTATAAATGGGCTGGCTAGGATCCACTCTAATTACAGTGTTTTCCCAATTGGGCTCATAATACTATAGCCAAGAAAGGTGGCCTAGGCCTCTTTAAACATTACCACCAAATCGTCAAAATATATACTTGCAAATTTTGTTATGCGATGTCACATAGGGTATTCGCCCCAATATTACCGTTAGTATCTTTTATTATATGCATGGAGCTCATGGTGAATTTCATGATGAGCTGAAATATAACATTTTCAGCTAGGTGATTAATTAATGTGTTTGATCAGAGATGCAGTACTATCTGTATGAGATAGTAGTAAGATTTATATGGTTACGCATGGCATGAAGATTGATAGAGAAATCCATTAACCAATCAAGTTACATTGTCCAAACGTTGCGCACACCAGCCTTCTCAGTTTATAGCAGCCAATATTGGGCTTTCTCTGCTCTTAAAAGCCCACTGTACTGGAGATCAGAAATAGAAATATTGTCGAGCCCAAAATGGTTCATGAAAATAAAGATAAAAGACTTAGACCATTTTTCACAGCTTGTATTTAATTTGTGAAAGAGTTTAAGTTTAATACATTTGTAACTTGATAGAAATAAACAAAGGGCACAAAGGAACATGACCTCATGTTTGTTAGAACTACATCCACGGGCCGGGCTTTTGCATGTTTTAGCCAGCAAAATCATCCAAAAACAGCACATTCTTATCTTTAAGGGCCCAAAGGATAATGAAGTTTATCCTTAATTTTCAGTTACAGATATATCACTATTCACTAGAATTATGAGTCATAACTGCTGCCTCTCTTACTATGCCACGTTTACGGCTACCATAAATTGCGCCGAGTCCTGAAAAGATGGAACGTACAAAATGAATCTTCCCGGATCTTCTATTCCTTGGATTTAGCACTCAGCGAAATGTCCATTGATTAATTACTTTACTTTTTTTTCAAAATCTTTATGACAAGTCAATATTTACACTTGGCTTCCAGTCTATGCTACTTCAGTGTGACCTTCATCATTTGTAAGTTTCAATGTTTGGGTTTTAGTTAAATATCTCCTTATCCAATCTTTAATTGTGCCGACACTCTCACACTTGTCTCCAATTTTCTGCTGCCACGATCCCTCTAAATCATCAACTCCATAACTTGCTTAACACCTGTTATGCCTCCAATTAGCTTTTACTACTTTTAATTTACCTATATAAATCCCTACTCCTTGCACCTCAATTCCATCACACAAAAACCACAATTCAGTGTCTGCAATAGTCAAAAAGCAAGTGAAAAACAGTGGTTCCTTTCTTAGTTCTTTCCTCTCGAGTGTTTTTGACTCTTGATCAAGGAGAAAAAAGATGGCACAATACGGTAGCCACGACCAAATGCGCAAGACTGATGAATATGGTAACCGTGTCCAAGAAGGTGGAGCCTATGGAAGCCATCAAGGTGCCGGTAAGGGGGGAATGCAGGGAACTGGTGGTATGGGGGGCATGCAGGCCGGTAGCGGTGGTATGGGGGGAGAATATGGGAGTGCCGGTAGCGGTATGGGTATGGGCACTGGTGGAAACTATGGAAATCAAGGCATGGGTGCGGGTTCGGGTATGGGTATGGGTACTGGTCACGGTCACCATGAAGGGCAACAGCAGCTTCGTCGATCCGACAGCTCTAGCTCCGTAAGTTTTATCACATATATAACTACTGTACACACAAATATTTCAGGATCTTATTTTTATGGCATTTAAATTTAGGATGGTAGTACTTTTTTATGTTGGTATTTTTGACTTGACCTGGTATTTAAAAAAAATAAGTGATTTAAAATTATTTTTATATATTTATGTGATTGAGAATATTTTATTAAGGGTAAAAAAGAATTTTAAAGATAATCTATTTTCTATCAAGAGTGTGATATTTTGGGACAGATCAATTTTTTATTAGAGTGTGATATTTTGGGACAGATTGAGAAGAAAAGCGTGACATAAAATGGGATAAAGGGAGTATTATTTTTTTTTGGGAACTTTTTTTTTCTCCATTTGGTATTACTGTATAAAATAAAGCAGTTTAATTAACGTGATATTGATTAATATTTCAGTCTGAGGATGATGGACAAGGTGGAAGGAGAAAGAAAGGTATAAAGGAGAAGATAATGGATAAAATGCCTGGAGGACATGGACGGAAGGAAGGTGAATACGGGGGTCAACATGGACAATCAGCAGCTTATGGTACTGGTGAAGGAGCTGGAGAGAAGAAAGGAATGATGGACAAAATCAAGGACAAGATCCCTGGAATGCGTTGAACATCTTTGTTCTCATTTCCAGTTTATATATAAGATCGAGTCTAAAGATTAGTGTTTGATTTATTTCATGCACTAATGTAGCAGGAATCGTTATGTGTGTTAAGAGTCGTGTAAGGGCAGTGTGCTTGCGCCATGTGTGTATCTAGGCGGCCATGCCCCTGCCCCTTTTCTTGTTTTTAAAGAGGAAAAGTGAGTTTACTGTATGTTGTGCATAAGGATTTGCTTCCATGCCTGGAAAGCCATGATGTCTTTATGCATCATGTTTTATTAATGTGTTAATGATGTCCTGTGTTAATAAAGTCCTGCAAATAATATATGGGTTTAAGTTGTGCCTATACATTTCTATTCAACTCAACTTTCATCTTTAATTTGCCAAAAAAATATAGATGTTTTTATATTTAATAATAATTTATTTTTGTAATATTTAATTTTATTGAGATAATTATAGTTGTACACCTTTTATAATTTGTTTTAGATTATAAATTTAAAAACTTAATCAATTTTTCCTAAAATCAAAGCATGTCATATGAGTGAATTGACATAGAGAAGTACATTCCTTTTTTTAATACCTTCCTATAATTTAGAAGTAAATTGTATCTTCCTTTTTTCCCTTTAACCAGCCTGATCATTACCGTTGAAGTCAATATGTGATTTTAACGAGAGAAAGAAAGAGGACTAAATGGTCTCCTGCTATTTCATACCCCACTTTCCGTTTTGAACCAAAATTTGTAAGTATGTTTTTTTGACATAAAATGAAATTTTAGAAAGTAAGAAAGTGCAAATCAATTTTAAATTAAAGGGTATGTAAAGATTGAAAAATGTTTTTTTTAAAAAATAAATAAATGGAGAGTAAAACAGTATTTGTTAATAAGGCAATTATTAGTAGGTTATATCATCATGGTAGTAAAGCTCTATTTTGGATCAAGCAGACCAATTTACTAAAAAGAAAGTGTTTAAAAGCCTAGGAAAGATTTCGTTATCGACAGACTTACCGAAACTATAAGGGGTCATTTGGTTGGGAATAACTTTTTTGAGAATTAATTATTTTGGAATTAATTATCATGGGATAAGTTATCCTAGCATGTATATGGGATAACTTATCTCATCATTATGGTATAAAATGATGGGATAAGTTATTCCAAACTTGTCAACCAAACAACAAACTAAAATTTTATCTCTTCATAATTTTTTTATCCCGTCACTATTTATTTTTGTCTCTCGCACTAAACGACCCCTGACAAAAGGGATAAAACCATGTCAGGCCTTGGTTTGACCTCTGGGCCAAGCCCTATTTGTATATGGCTTACGGGTCACAAAATTTCAAGAGTATTTATAAGACCAGGTCCAGCAAGCCTAACACAAACTTATTTGGGCCGTTTAAATTCCAAGATTCACATTCCTAACATTTTGTCAATGGACTATTCTCACCTGAGAGAACATTTTTACCTCTCTGGAACCTACTGAACCTGAGCTTTTCACATTGTAATTAAAATTAAAAATGACAATTCTTATGTTTCTAGTGAACTTGATAAATAAGTATATATCACCCTCTTAGTTAGCTTCCATCAACCTGTTTATTGGTTCCTATTGCCTTTTCCAAAATTTGGCTTCTTAGAAGTTAGACGTGGATACCATGATTTTTACTAATTCTCTGCTCCAAATGATTTTAATCTGCATGTATGAATTTTATATAGGTATTATTTGCTAAGCTTTGATGGCATTTATTTGGTACAACTGATCTTAACGATAGCAAATGAGATGGTCTGGTGATATTGACCGCAATTAACGGCGTATACGTGATTTTTCATAAGCAATGTTACTATTTAAAAAATAATGAGCAAATAAAAGTAGGTTGTTTAGTTGGCAATATGTTATCTCAGTATAATTAATTTCAAGATGAGTTTGTTTGGGATAAATCATCTCACTATATAGATAGGATAACTTATAGGTTGTTTGGTTGACAATATGTTATCCAGAATAATTAATTCCAAATGAGTTTGTTTGGGATAAGTTATCGCAAGGTATAGATGGGATAACTTATTCTATCACTAAAGCAACAATAATTGGATAAGATAATTTAAAAATTATCTTATACCTTTAATTAAATATAAGATAAAATAATTTTATATTTTATCTTAAAATTATTATGTCTCGTACCAAATGACCCGTTAAGTGACTAAATATGCAACCTCTCAGGAGAATCTGGAGCGCTTAACCACTAAGTCAGCACACAGCTATTTTTACCACCAATGTCATCTTTTTAGTAGTTTTACCTTTTATTTAGTATTTATTTATTAGTAGTAGAATAGAAAGTTTTAAGGAATTTGTATCAAGTAACGCCCTCGGACCAAAGTAAATCCGCCCGACTGGGTAAACGTATAAGATATAATATCGTACCACAGCCTACGTATTAGTCCACTGCGTCAGAAGCAGAATTTGACCAAAAATGCCCAATCTTATCTCAAATCCGACTGAGAAAAGAACGTGTCAGTCTGTGTTGCTGCCACATTCATGTCGACTCACGTAACACTTGTGATGCTCTGGTTCCATGCATGCACCTCCATTTCTTCCTCATCTTTACGTTGTTTTCCATCCCTATATCTATCTCGTTTTCGCACTCAAGTTTTATATCCATTTATCTATACTCGATCAACGTACACGATACAACTTTTCTTTAGTTTGGAAAAATAAATAAGATCATGTCGCACTACGAGAACCAATATAGTGCAGGGCAGGCTCTGCAGACGGACGAATACGGCAGGCCCATCCGCCAAACTGACGAATATGGTAACCCAGTCCAGCAGACTGGAGGGACCATGGGAGAATATGGAACCACCGGTGCTGGCTATGGAACTCAGCCTGGCCACACCACTGGCGTACTTGGTGGGGAACAACGCCAGCATGGTACCCTCGGTGGCATGCTTCACCGTTCTGGCAGCTCTAGTTCTAGCAGCTCTGTATGTTGAATCTTTTGTTTCAACTGACTTCTTCCTTTATCTGTATGTAAAATCTTTGTACGTCACTCTTGATAACATGTAACCTGTGTGTTTTGTTTTTGAAGTCCGAGGATGATGGACATGGTGGTAGAAGGAAGAAGAAAGGGATAAAGGAGAAAATTAAGGAGAAACTGCCAGGAGGTCACAGGGACGACCAAGCCCATTCAGCTGCAACTACTACGACTACTGGCTATGGCATGGAAGGCACACATGAGAAGAAGGGGATTATGGAGAAAATTAAGGAGAAGCTTCCAGGCCATCATGGCCCTGGCCACCACTAGGAATTAAAAGCCGTTGCAAAAAAATAAATCCTTTAAATATACACATGTTAAATGTTTGGTTAGATACTTGTGTTCACGGTCGTTTCTAGTTCGTACTCGCTGTGTGTTGAAGCATGGCCTAATGTGAATAATAAAGCCTGGTATTGCTAGTGGAAGCATAATCACACGTGTAATAGGTCTTTAAGTACGCTATATCATGTACCTCCTCATAGTGTTGCGTTATGAATATATTTAAGCTTCATATGGGCAAGGATGGTATTATGTGGGTGACGGATGAGGTTAATAACAGCTATCATCGCACAGTAATGGAATGATTTATTAGTTGCCGTCTCTTTTAACTAATCAGTGTTTCAACTAACTGGGCCAAAAACCAGATAGAGGAACATCTGAGAACCATAACGATACCTTCCGAAGATAAACGTCCAACTCCTTTTCCTGGTTACTTGATATTACAAGAGTGAAAAATGGACTCGCCTCAACTGAGGTCAATACCGAAAGGGTTCAAGCTGAATGCACGACCGCCTTGGTATGAAATTGCTTCAGATTCTAGGCTACTAAACAGGCAATGCCTATAACGACGTCTAAATGCACTGCTTCCTGTTGTCAGCTCTGAGTAGCCTTCCCACATAGCATCGAAGTTTATTCAGGCGTGTGTTCACAGAGAAATTCCGATCTCAAGATCCAGTGTTATCATCTCTGTGACAGCGGGGCTAGTTAACCAAATGGGTGGAGAATTAAACATGAATATGATGAAAATTGATTGAACATTTATTTGCTAGACAAATTGATGATGAAATAAGAACTTCAGTCTAAAAGTAACCGAAGTCTTTATCTTCTGAACTCACCCAGGGCACCGACTTCAGAATTGCCTTTTTCCAGTCTCTTGCTGCAACAAGCTTCCCGCTGAACTTCAGCCACCAAGTTGTCCTAAGTGTAATGTACCAGATCTTGCCACGTTATGATATTTCAATGTTTAGAACCCAGAGATGCCTTACACTTCCCTTTCCCGTTAGCGGAGGAGAATGGGCCTTCACATTCACAGGTTATAAAGAAGTATGGATCTTAATTTCACTATGACTGACCTTCCCATGTATAATATTGTGTACTTCCGGAGATAGCTGGCTTTCTGAATAACTATTCAATATTCTCTTAACTCTGAGAATTAGAATGTCGACAAGTTTTGCTTATTTAAAACGCGTTGAAACCAAGGTTCACACCCCTAGAGCAGAACGTAACCTTTATGTAATTTGCAAGCAATAACCATTGAGTTCCACACAGTTTCTGCTGATTTTATCAAATACATAACACTCATGTAAAGTTAGAGATTCGTCTATTTCCCGCTAAATAATATGGGACATTGATTCCTTCAGTTAACCTACATTTCAAATGTATAAAATGGAAGACATCAAAGTTCTGATTAGTGCGGAAGAGGGTAAAATTCAGCAAAATATCCGGCAACCAAGGGCCACATCGTCAATTCTAATAATATTAGATGAACAAAGTCAACTAGTCAGTTGAACTCCATAAAATTGTATATATGACAAACAAGAACAGTTGGCAAAACTCAGTATTGATCAAAACTCAGTTGTATGTACCATTTGAGTGCAATTTTAAACTGTTGCTGACTGTTTAAAATTATATATGTGCATTATAATTACCTGTTTATATAGCTTGGCACCTGGGATCATACACAGTTCTGGAACTTAGATTCTCCCTTGAATGAATTAATCATATCCTTCAGTGGAACAAGTCCAATTCCTCACAACTATGGCACTTGCAACTTGAATAATGACCATTTCCAAAGGAAAAGCATTCTTCAAACTAACACAGATTGGGACTTGAGAGATCTAACAGTTTTTCTATCAATTACCAAAAGTTACCACAAGAGCATACACCATTATGGAAATGGTGAAATCTCTTGTTATCCCTGACAACAATCTCCCTGCCAGTGATTTGAGATGCACCGCACATAAACGAGTGGCAATCTTCACAGATTCTTAGATTTTTCATGATCCTGATGGTAGACACAGAAGAATCAGCGATGAGCAGTCCATATGCCAAAGCCAACTTCTCACTATGTGTGAGAAGTAATCGCCTTTTATGTTCCTCATTCAGATCATAAGGCACAGAGCTTATGTTAGGCTCGTAGCCATGTGACTTAAGCCGACCAATAAGATCCTCAAGTGCTTCCTTAATCTCTTTCGAGTTTGGGTGGGTCATATCACCAGCATAGAACTCATGAATCACCCCCTCTTTGCCTTCAATCCAGCTGCGTGAAGGGTCCTTTCTCAGCAGTTTTTGTTTTATTAATTTTCTAACCCCTAAAACATCTTCCCACCTTCCTGCTGAAGCATATGTGTTGGCAAGCAAAACATAGTTTCCAATGTTATCAGGTTCAAGCTCAAATAAATGGCTAGAAGCAACTTTTGCAATATCAGGATTACCATGAATCCGACAAGCTCCCAGCAGGGCTCCCCAAACACCACTATTAGGCTCCATTGGCATAGCTTTGATAAGCAGAAGAGCTTCTTCTAGTTGCCCAGCCCTGCCAAGGAGATCAATCATGCAAGCATAGTGTTCTACTGATGGTTCAACACCATAATGTTTTCCCATTATATCAAACCAGTATCGACCCCGTTCTACCAAACCTGCATGCGTACAAGCCATGATAACACCAATGAATGTCACCTTATTCGGCTTTACCTCAGTTTTCACCATTTCTTCAAATAAATCTAGTGCAGCATTCGCGCATCCATGCATTGCAAAACCCATAATCATCGAACTATATGTGAACACATTTTTTTCCTTCATCTTCACAAAAACCTTGTACGCTTCCTCCACATTCCCACACTTGGAGTACATATCGATCAATGCAGAACCCACCATAACATGATTGGCAGGTCCAAAACCACATCTCTCAGCCACATCACAAACCCAATTTGCATACTTAGCAGCCCCCAGCTGCGCACAAGCTGAAATAACTGCCACTACTGTCAGTTCATCAGTCTCTACACCTCCAGACTGCATCCTATGAAAGAACTCCAATGCCTCCCTTGGTTTAGCATTCTGTGCAAAACCTGACACCATAGCCGTCCATGCAATCAAATCTTTCACAGGCAATCTCTCAAACAGCTCAGCAGCTGCCGCCATATCTCCAGCCTTCGAATACGCAACAATTAAGGAAGTCCACGAAATCACATCCCTCTCAGACATTTCATCGAACACTTTCCGACCACAATCCAACCAGCCACATTTGACATACATATCCATCAAAACATTATGAACAAACAAATCTTCACAGAAACCACCAAGCTTTATGCTCTGACAATGAATCTGCCCACCCAAATTCAACTCAAGCTCATCGGTACAACCCTTGAGCAAAGCGATCAAAGTAAACGACAGGGGGGATATACTTTCCCTTCTCATACCATTATACAGACGCACTGCCTCTTTTAATGGTCCTTGAATCGAATAACCCCGAATTAAAGCGGTCCATAGAAAAGGGTTGCGGTATTCCACTTGATGAAATACCAGACGGGGATATCGGTCCATTGGCACATTGATTTTTGTAAGCATGCGGAGTAGCTTCGCGACAACATAGCAGCACTGGTAAAGACCTCTGCGAATAACGTGACCATGTACTTGTTTGATCTGATTTAGGCTGTTACAGTTGTCAAGAAGTGAAACTAGATGAGATTCTAAGACTTTTGTCTCTTGAAGCCGGGAAAATGGGACGAAGGGCTGTAAAGCTTCTGGGTTTCCGAGCTCGTAGCTTCTGGGTATTGGAATAGGGTTCCTCGATGCGATCAGCTTCCGAGCAAGTGAAACCATTACATGCAAAGGGAACGTCTACTTGGGGTAGTTGCAGGAACAGAGTGATGTTAGACGCTTTTGAATGTCTTAAATATAAAAGTCATATAAGCTTGAATAGATTGCCTGCGTGCGGTAAAATAATTCTTAAATATACGTATAGAAAAAATTATTTCATTTAGAACAAAGGGGGAGTCGGGGAGTTAAAATTCTTTTTAAAGCGATATCACATAGGAACGCGTCTTTGTTCAAACAGTTCTCGGCGTAGAGTGGTGGATGGTTAATCCGTCAAAGTTCTTGTGAGGTGCATCCAAAATGACTAATTTCAATTTGAAGTGTGTATTTTAGTGTGCTGTTTGCTGACGGAAAAGATAATTTTAGCTTTCCAGACCCAAAAGGAAATCCCACTTTCTACTTCCAAAAAATACAGGTCTAGAACACAATGATGCAAAGGCTTTGACTAAATCATATCATCCTCCCAGTCTATCTGCTAAACTGCTCACAAACCAAACGGAAAAACTGCAAAATTATGGTGAATGATTAGCAGCATTAGTCCTTCAAGAGTGCAGACACCACATTGACAACATCAAGGATGAAAAAGTTTTCTTTTTTACACTCGGGAAATCAAGAGGACATTGAACTGTTTCCCTGTGTTAATCTCCATATGTTACTTAATTTCCAGTTGTTGACCACTTACTCGCAGCTTATAAATTTCCACGTCACATCTACAAATGCACTTCCAACTGAGAACAGGGGCTGAACGCTAGTCGCCAAACAGTAATAAAATATTACGTCCTTTGGTGTTGCTTTGCTTTTTGCAACACGTCCTTCAGAACTCCTGCAATTCTTTCTTCCATGTGACGCTCCAGAAAAGTCTCTTTCACCTTCTCATACCCTTTTTTACCCATTGTAAGCCTCCTCTCAACGTGAGTGGCTAGTCTAACAATGTTTTTTGCGAGAGGCATTACCCCTTCTTTCCCCACAGGATGTAGAAGACCAGTTGTTCCATTTGTTACAATTTCCTGGGTGCCACCAGCTGCAGTTCCCTGAAATGGAAAGGCAAGAAGATGAGAGGGTACACTTTTCCTGTAAAAGATTTTAACTATACAACAAGACAAGATAGAGGAACAAAAATAGCAATACCAACACAGGCAGCTGAAACGCCATGGCCTCAATAGTAATCCGACCAAAGCATTCACCCCGTGCCTACATGGTTAAAATAAAAGCGCGGAAATATATGTAGTTAGTTATTACTGCATTAGTAAAATTATCATATTTAAGAGAGAAAAGAAGGAAAAAGATAGAACTAGCATTCGCCGCATGCCTACAAACCTGAGAATTTTGAACAAGAACATCAACAGCAGCAAGATAAGGGGCTACTGTCAGTGTCTTATTGACAAAATGAACATAATTCTGGATCTTCTTTGATGTAACAAAGTTCCTGAGCTCTGTCTCAAATTTGCTATGACTAGACATGTCACTCCCTACAACAACAGCGTGAATTGATGGCAATTGTAACTTCCGTTCTTGAATAATCTGCAAGCTCTCATAAAACGACCGCAAAAATAAGTCTTGACCCTTCCCACGAGTAACACCTGCAATATTGCAAGTCCAGGTCAAAGTGTAGTTGCGAGATATGCTACCAAAATTTCAAATCCAAGTTGCACTGTAGTTAAAGAAAAGCCTGTACAGCATGATGATGAATCCCAGTGAATCATAGTGATCGGATAAATTCAGAAAACAAATCTAGAGCAATCCACCCACACAGGTATTCAAGAACAACAACTTTTATCAGGATCTGAAGTATGATAAACTGCAGTACATAATAGTATTACAGGAAAAGCTTACTATTTATGAGGGCAAACAGTATATCTTCATTTCGAACTCCAAGAGATTCACGAACATGCTCCCCCAAAATCCTTTTTGCCACACTATCTTCAGCTATTTCCATTAGCTCATTGCTGTTGCCAAGATGAACAACATGGGTTTTTGGCATTTTGATCCTACAGAATATAAATAACAGTTACAAAAGGTTTTACAATGCCTACAAACAAGAAGGGAATAATGAAAAAATAAGCAATGTAATACAAGATAGATCTGGACATAACTGGAAGTTCATCCAGAAGTTATCTTTCTCAAGTTCAACCAAAGTTTAAGCATTCAGACCCAAGTACTAGAAAGAAGCATTTACATGATATTCCCTTACCGACGGAGAAATAAAGTCGGCCAAATACTTTTTCAAGTAAAGTAAAATAAATTCAACTAAATTTTATGCCTCAATAGATGGAGATGCACTTCGAGCTTAAAATTACCTCAGCATTTGAATTTTAAGAGAAACATACCAAACCCCACCACAATTAGGATCAGGGTACTTTCAGTATATGCTACACATCAATTTCAGTTACCATTTTCTACTTCCCCTGATAATACAAGTGCTCGTCTATGTAACACACTACAAGCCAGATTAGTTAACCTGGAGTAGTGCTTTTTCACTTCCTGATTCCAACAGAATCTCATTAGGAAAGATCTCGCTAAAGACATCAATGATAGATAAGAAACCCAACGGAGAAAAGGCTAACAAAACTGAGAAGCAATCTGATACATACATCCATAGTAGAAGATTTACTTTATATTAGTTGAATTTGTATGATGTACAAACTAACCTATCTCAGAGAGAGGAGTGGGAGAGGAAGAGGGAAAGAGCGTGAACAGGTTACAGCCTGTTCATATACCATCTTTTTATGTGCTGAGAATACAATTTCCATCACTAAAATGCTGCAGGTAAAATGTTGGGTCGACATATGAAGGCCATTTTTAATTTTGTTATATGGACATAATTTAATGAGATTATTTGTATCCTTCTTGATAAACAGCTGGGAAAATTTGAATAACTACAGCAACTCCCAATAGGTAGCTAAATCCTGTATACCTCATATTCTCTCATTTTTAAAAGGGTGGAGAAGTAGATCTATCTACAAGAATGTGCACACACACTGAAACTTATATCCTGCATAAGTCTTATGTCGTTCTATATATGTAATTATGTATTAACATCCCTTTTCCTCCTCCTATCACATCTTATTGTGACTGTACAAGTCAGCTGGAAAGAAAACCAAAAACAGATATATACCCATGAGAAATGAGGGCAGCTTGAGAGAGTAAACTGACATTCTAAGAGTAAACGATTTCGCTTACTCAACTTAAATGATCAAAAAAGAAAAAGGAAAAAAAGATTTCATCTACTCAATTTATCATGTAAATTCATATTAGTCTGTATTAACAGAACTTTCTGGCCTCACAACCAAATACTGCTCAAGATGCAATTTGTATCTAAAGATGCATAATCTCAAAAGACCACTAGAAGTAGATCCCTCGCCAACTTGATAGCAAGATTACAGAACTTCTAAAACATACCTTAGCCGTTCCTGTGTCCTATTCTTCCAGTATTCAGCTGTTACATGTGAATCAATCATTGCACCAGCAACATATGGAAGGTGCTTCACATAATCTAGATTGAAGTAATGACCACGCATTTCATGGATCCACCACAAGACTTTGGGAAGGACATGAGGAACATGTTCCTTAAGAACAGCATCCAACCATTTCCCAGCAACGGCTGTGTTTAAAACAACCAAGTCAGCTTTCAAAGCAGTATCTATTGCCTCTTGGCCCTTAGCAGAGACAACCTGAAAGGGCACATGCACTCATAAGCACAACCATTTAAATCTTTACTACTAAACTACAAGTTTCAGAATGTAGAGGTATAAATTCCGAGATCTCAGTGCAAATATACCAGCTATCAATTGCCTAAGGCTGCTGGAACAGAACAAGTAAATTGCAATCAACCCCACGGAAAATACCTCTATTATTAGAAAGATGAGACTGTGCAAATATGGAAACACATAAAAACTCAAACTGGAAGAAATATTGCTTAGTACAACCTGAACTCCTCGGTGTAACATTTTGTGCTCCAAACTGTAAACGACGTTATTCGTTTCAGATGGCCTTTGATTTGTGATCCAACAGACTTCAGCACCAACGCCTCTCAGCAAAAATGCCAGTTCCATCAACAACAGAGGTCCGCCTATATGAAATGAAAGAACAATCAGAGTGATTAAAAGTATTTGTTCCCATGATAGGGCCCTTTCTTTTCCTCCGCCTATATGAGAAGAAAGAACAATCAGAGTGATTAAAAGTATTTGTTCCCATGATATGGCCCTTTCTTTTCTTTTTTTTTCCATAAATCAAAGTACTCATTGATACTCAACCAAGATGGTGTTATAATTACGAAAACAAGATAATAAACAGGTAAAGCCCGAAGGTTGCTCCCGTCCAATTAGGAAAGATGCCAACCATCTCTCCTTTCTCGGACATAATCACAAGGGAGATAATGATACAAGTATTCTTTAAGCATCCAAATGTTCTAAGTTCCTAACCAACAGCATGTTGGTGTTTCTTCCTTATATCGTAAATAAAAAGCAGACAGACGTGAACTCCTAATCAATGTATTTCAGACTCTTCGGAAGTTCTTTCCTTCACTTCTTCTTAATTATCTAAAATATGCAAAAGGGCCCCGTTATCCATACCCTCTTTCTCCTAGGTCCCAAACCATTTATTTTCCAGCACTGAACTCAGGCTTCAAGTGCAAGTAGAACCAAACTAATAGGTTTTTTTTCCTGATCTAATAAGGGACAAATTAACAGAGTTTATGGACTAAAATGAATTGATGCATCATATCAAAGGCAAACTTGTACTCCATAACATGCTTTGCTTGCTGGGTCTCATTTCCATTATCAAAAAGATGCAGACTAAATTACTGAAATAATAAAGTTGTTATACAAGTGGTTCAATGTTTGCAGAAATCTGAGATCAAGTTAAACAAGATCAAATTTAAATTAATAAAAATACAGAATGACTAGGGAGAAGCAAATGTAAGTTGACAAACTGTTATTAGCACCAAGAGAGGGAATTATCAACAGAGCATGAAGGAGCACATTTTGCAACATGAGATAACTATTCATCAGTCAGAAAAGATTACGCCTATTCCCAATATCAGTACAAAGAGAAGCTGAAGAGGTTCTAGCAAAAGCTCAACTGTACAGGTTGAAAACTCTTGGTTATTTTACTCGTCCAGTGTTAAAATATTGCCAGCTAGAAGAGTGGAAAACCAGCTAATTAGAGAATCCAAAATTACAGATCAACTCTGTTACTTGCTCAAAATATAACTACAGGAGAACACCAAAGATCCCACTATAGAACAAATTTCTTTTGTCAAACATCTATGAATTTTATACCATCTTCCATAAATCAGTCACAACAATCTTGTGCTACAAAGATACATGATAGCAACAAACAGATGTAGATCAAAAGAATGAAAAGTGGCAAGGTAGAAGGATTTCAGTAATTTCTCAATCTATTATACATCTCAGTTAATAAACTGCCCCTTAACATTTCCAGTTAATTTAAAATTCTACCGAAGTGGTACGGGAAGAGGATGCATAAATGGCAGCACTAATTAAGGGTGGCATAAACATCTAGTCCACCATTTTTCTTTTAGATAACCGTGGTGTCTTGACCATATCTCGACTAATTCCACAAGATACTCGCCACCTCCCACTCCACCAAGGCTAGAACACATGGGAAATCACTTAGTGATTTCGTCTCTGCTAGGAATTGAACCAACTTCCATTACAGCACCAATCTGAAGGAATTAATTGTCTAATAAAATGGTGGATCTAACCTTTGAGACACAGAGAAAAATAAGTTGTTTTTCACATCTCACTGAACAAAAAAGGGGCGCACACACAACAGCAGGATCAACAGTAACACTAATGATTAACTCATCCAGGTAAATAACACTCTTCAGCCCAGCTAGACTAACAACATTTCACTCTAGAATGAACCATAAGCAACATTGAGGAAGCAAACTAAACATACTTTGAAGTAAACGCAAAAGTTAAGCAAAGCAAAAGAATTAGAAGGTACCAGAAAGGGAAAGCTCATGGGAGACAAGAAGCACAAGCTTAGACTTCATGAAACTGAGTGGGCTCGGAGCGACAGCTACCCCAATCGGTTTAACTGATTCGGGAGAAGAGTTATACCGCTTCTGATTAGTCATATATAAGCGGCAATCACAGGAAGACTCAAGGCTAGCTCTGACGATAAAAGCAATGGCAGTGGTAACTGAAACCATCACAAGGAGGGCTACAACAGTCAGCCAGCGTTTCCGAAACAGAGCCATGGCCACAGAAGAATGCTTCGCCATATCCAACACTAGGGTTTGTGAGAGAGTAAAGCTGGATCTGTGTCACCTTTCTCTGCATTTTAGAGTTGGGGTTTTTGATCTGGACTGGTAATTGGCGTACATTTGGCTTTTAAATTGACACTTGGAGATAAATAGTTTTGTCTTCTTTTTTATTTTTAGATTGGAATCTCTGGCGCTGTGGAGTGGTGAAGATCTACTGCGCCGTGGGTATGAGAACTGCCGCGGAGACTGAGTTGGAGCTTTTAGGATTTGATGACTACGGTTCAATATTAATGGCAAATTAGCAATGGCGATGCTGTCAGTTCACCCTCGAGAGAAAATTTGTCAATCGGTTTGTACTCTGGTTAGTTTATTGCATTTCAATTTGCTGCTAAGTTTTTTCCAACCATTATTGGAAAATGTGGTTACGTGTGTCTGGATCATAGTATATACACTTTCAGCCCTCTAAGTTGTGCGGAAATCTTATTTTTTGCTTCTTTAGGTCACCAATGCTTGTCACAATTTTTTCTTTTGAATAAAATGGAATAATTTTATTTTAAAGTTAAAAAATTATTAATGACTACAAAATATATTACTCTTTTGTTGACAGGGAATTGGAATTTGGAGGGCAAACAATAATATAATTTGAAGTCTTGAAATAAAATATTTTTAAATAAGAATTTTAAAAGAATAAGTTTATATATTATTTTTTTGTTTCGTCGATAATGACAATGACGACAACAACAATAACACATTTAGTAAAATCTGACAAAGTAGGATCGGAGAAGAGTAAGTGTACACAAACATTACTAGTACTTCATATAGATACATAAACTATTTCCGAAAGACCCTCTGTTTAAATGTATCTATTCCAAGTGAATGAAGAAAATGATAAATACAAAATAACAACTAAACCAAAAAGTAATGTCAATTCTATCGGGAAAATATCAAAAAATATATGAGTTCTAAAATGATTTCTGAATATGTAATTTTATTTTAAAACAAATGAGGAATTAATAATAAAAAAAAATTAAGTAGGTACTTGGTAAGAGCAATCATTTGTTTTATTTCAAAGTTTTGAAGGTGAAGTTATGTTTAATTATATTTTTTTATGAAAATATTGAAAATAAGGTTAGTGTTTGGATGCACTTATTATAAACAAGAGTAGAAAAAGAAGATTGATATAAATGAAGACCATAATCCAATGTACCTTTAGCATACCGAATAACCCGTTT
>JAOTQR010000045.1:21437401-21465606 GCA_025774065.1 Solanum ossicruentum | reverse complement strand
CCCACCCCACCCCTGCAGTCCCCAAACCCCCAAAAAGAAATAAAAGAGAGAAACTGCATTTGGGGTGAGGTCTGAAAGATTGCAAAATTGTACTCTCTTCATTCCACTTTGTATAACTGTATTTTACTGCCCTCTTAGTTGAAAAATATTAATGTGACAGACATTACATTAGTGATATTGGAAAAAAAATATTAAAGTAATTATTGAAAAGTTAGTTTGACAGAGAAATCATCAGAATAAAGTTCAAAATTTGATAAATTCATTCTTGAAAGTTGAAGGATTACATTTTGGAACATTTCAAAATGGAATGAGTGTCATATAAAGTCAAAAGGGAGGAGTATATATTTGGAGTTTGGGGTGCATTCCCTTTCCAAGTCCTTGCAAACAGAAATACTTAAGATTACCACTATTATCATATATTTTTTCTCCAGAATAGTAACAGTATAATCATCAGCATTAAGGGTATGATAGCCACCTTATTTACAATTTTAAAACAGAAGTCTTGTTACTATTACCATGTTCCTTTTGCTGAATTATTTTATTAAATGCATGTGTTTCCTGACAACTGGGAGTGAGGTGGGTTCGCACTTTTATGAAATATGCTCTAATTGGGTAGTGTATGTCTCAGAGGATGACATAGTTTTGTGTCCAAGTTGTTCCAGTGTATTTTTGGCAGTTCTTAACACGTTTCTTCAATATTTTGTTATAAATATTTGTAACTCATAGTATATTTCGTTTTGTTTGGAAATCCTTGTGTTTTATTTTAATAAAGGACATAATCCATATTAATTAAATTGACTTAACTGTATTATATGACTACATCTAAGGGATTTCTTTTTTTTTTCCCCCTCTGGGTAAAAAATTACTCTACTTGAATAACCTCTTGAGCTTTTCTGCAATTTGTTTGATCGATTTAAGAGAACATCTCTTGCACTACTCCAAATATTTGCAGTTCAACCTACCCATTTACTCATTGTCATGGCAGGCTTCTGTTTGGACTTTAGAATTTAACGGACATTGCTCAACCTGTACAGTGCAAAGAAATTTTTCGATTCATAATGCTTCATTAAGCTCATATTACCCGTTTAAAAATGCATGATTTCTAAACTTCAAATTTGAACTTGTCTAGCTCTATGTCTAATATGACTTTTGGACAGAGCTGTCGTCGAACTAGCCATTCCATGTGAGAAACCAGGTTTGCGGGTCTTTGAAGGTTTCACTGTTGGTTTTCATCCACGGTCATGGGAAATTGTAAGAGAAACATTTCTTGTTTCCCTCAATACTCTCGAACTGTCTCACATGGCTAATTCTTTGGAGGCTCTTGCTTGTGAATTCACAGGTTTACAATGGCTTGACTCAATTGGGCTATGAAAAAGCTCACAAGGAATTCAGGTAATGGGGTTATCTCATTACTTACAAGTATCATCTTTTGGTTGCTTATTATGGTTATTTTATCTGGCATGGTTCTCTTACTTCCTCTTTGGACTGTCATATATAGATTTTCACACCACACAAACACACATGTACTAGTTTTGATGCATCCACACGTTTATCAAACCATTTAGTATATTATTTTGTTAAAATAATGCCCATATTTAGTTACGTGTCCAAATCTTCTTTCCTTCGATTTGAAGTTCGGGTATTCTTTTCTGGAAAATGTCATTTTCCTCTTCATGATTCCCCAGAGATGTTTTGCATTTATTTTATGAGTGTGCTTTGGTTCAGGTTCCTTTCCATCAATCTCGGATGGAGCCAAAAATTCACTATTTTTTGGCTTTGGGGTATGATGGAATAAAGCAAAATAACTCTTTAAACTATCTGTACTTCTTTCAATTGTGAAGTAGCAGTTAGTCAATGGAACTTTCGACGCTCATCATGGGTCATTCGGAAACAGTCGCGCTATGTTTTTAAATATAGGGTCAGGCTGCGTACATCCGACCCCCCCTTACCCCGCAATGTGCGAGAGCCTTTGAGGTATTGGGGTAATGTTCTTGTTGCTTTGGTTCAGGTTCCAAGCAATACTGTGGGAAGTACTGATTGTCATCCTAGTATTTTTGATGGTCAAATTTGCCAACAGTTTACCACTTCCTGTTTTTGTGTGCTTGTGAATATCATCTGACATCTAAGTTCTGTATGGTTCCAATACACATTGCCTACCATATGTGCTTTTTATACTTGTCCTGTTCATGCAGGATGGAGACATCCCATGTTTTATGATAAGCTATGTAGCTACAACATTTGTTATCTTATTGCTGTGTAGAATGCATAAAATTGTTTCTATTGATTCTTCATTGTTATCTTGTAGCTTCAACACTGCACAAACTAGTGTGGTCCTTTATATGACCGCGATTGCTTCGGTTTGCGGTTCTGTGCAGAAACCATCAGTAAAGGTGCCTAAGCTTTTTATTATGTGTTTATTCTTTTTGTGGTTAAATATTATTCACTTGGAAATCACTGTTTTCCCCTCTTTGCATGCCCCTTCCATATACATGTTAGATTTCTCCGGAGCAAGGATTAAAGGTCAGATTATCTGGTTCAGCAGTAACTGGAGGATCACCAACAACTTTGTCACCAACAGCATTACTGATTGATTGGAGATGTATAATGACTTGACAATTCTGCTTACTAGACTGTTTTGGGAGATATTTCATGCATCACTATTATATTATCTTCATTGAACTTTTATTCATCTAAATTGCTGATTGTATTTTCAGGTGATATTGCTCGTGATAACCCATATGAAGTTGAGGTCACCATTCCTATAGAAAACTATGACCCCATTCAGTTCACCCTCACAAAGATGTGTGGTAAGTGCAATCTGGCCTTTATTCAACTTCACTTGTATGTGTGTCAGTTATACTCCTTCCATTTCATGTGTTGTACTATGATTTTAGGAATATGAAGGAGACTCTTGATCAAAGGTCTTAATTAAAGTTGTGTATGACACACAAAAAACATCTTTTGAATCTCGTGTTATTAAACATGCCATGTTATTTCCATAACGGAATGTCATCAGGGGTATAGTGAGAATGTTGTAATTGAAAAAAATAGTAAATATAGAAAGAAACATTCTTCTTGATACAAACTTAAAAGGAAAGTAAGATACATACATTGGAAAGGAGAGTATACACTCATTAATGACCATACATTATGCTCAATTGCTCATATAGCACCGTATGTTTGAGTCTTTGATAATGTGTGTCTTCTATAGCAGTCGACCAACTTTTGAGAAAAGCAAAAGCTTTAAAAACAAAAGGGAAAAAAGAAGAGGTTCAGCCTCTTTGCTAACCATCTGCAGCTCTCCCCTGTCTCTATCCACCTTTTCCGCCATATGAGAATCTCAGTGATGGTGATATTTTATTTGAGCGGAGGGCAGATCTGGTGTTGAAGATGGTTTTGTGCAATGTGAATTGCGTAGTCCTAGTAATGTATATGTCCTTTCTAGCTGGTTCACTACTATTCTGAGTGGCTGTTCCATTCAAATCATGAACAATGGGATGAAATTTCTGCAGAATATCAGCAAAGCGAAGGTGGGGGTGCTGCAGGAGGATGGGCCGTATTTGGAGTATTATCATGCATGTATGTGATCTTCCTTTTCAACCTCTTTTTTTCACGTTGAAATGTCAGAGTGAGTTCCGTTGGATCTTATGCAGTTTTACATTACATGTTCTGCTGCAGCATAACTGGTTATCTTGCTTATGAAGTTGTTTGAAATTTATATTTTTAATAGTGTTTCATATATTTAGATGCTGCTCTTGGTCATCTTGTGTGGTGTCTTATAATTATGACATTCTGTATGGAACAGAGTATTAGTTGCCTCAACACTATTCTGCTGTGGAGGGTTCATTTACAAGACACGAGTGCAGAATCAGGTAGGTTTATTATTCGTGCTTTTTGCTTTGAACTATCTTTTCTCTCTCTTACTCCATCTCTGTTTTCAATTGAATAATTCTTTTGAAACATTTAGTAATTCATTAAATCTCCTTTTTACAGCATGGGCTTGATGCATTGCCTGGAATAACACTTTTATCCGCATTTTTGGAAACTGTAAGTCCACCTACTCTGGAGTTTTAACTTCTTTGGGATGGTGTGGAGTGCTTTGTGTGAGTTGTCAATGCACTTCTTGTAGGTGACCAAAAAAGTGAAATATGTGGATGCTACACCACAGGGGATAGAGAGGGGGAGAGTCGGAGCTTAATGTGTGAGTAGTGCTATGGGTATGGTTGTTCAGGTTAAGGGTGTATGGATGTAGTAGAGATGCTAAGGGAAAATGTTATTTTGAGCATGCTGTGAAAATCATGGGAGCTGAATTGGTTTAATGTGCTGATTTGATTTTCTTCGCACATTATAACACTGCACTGTTGGAACTGAAAAATAGGTAAGCGGGCTAGGCCATGGCTATTCACGACCAGAAGATTTCAACAATGCTTTTGCAAATCAAACTTCATGGGAGCGTCAACCTACTTCTACTCAAGCAACACGAAGAACTACTGAAGTTAGATACGGATCAATCTGAGTCCTGTCTGTTTCTGGATAGAAGAGTTTCCCACGTCCCAGGCCCAGTGTTCCATGTTAGATATGTGCACAAGACAGGTCTCTCCGTGGAAGCAACTGATATTTGGTGCTCTACTTCTTGGTACACAACATTGCTTTTACCCTTCTCATTCTCGTGGCAATAGAGATTGAAGAACCATGAAATTTTTCGAAATCTCTGATAGATCAGCAATTTTGGTATTTGATTCACACCCGTGAAGCATAAATTATAATCTAACATATTGGAAATGCTGGCCGTTATACAGCTACTTGCTACAGCTTTTTTATTTTAAGGTGAGAACAAATTCCTCTCTCTATACGTATAGCTCAGGAACTTAAAATGCTCACACAAATTATGAGAAATGTTGTGAACTTGAAATTTATGATTACTTTGAACTTGAAATTTAATGTGATTAATTGGTACTTGATACTCTTATCATTGACAATGATGCTTCGAATCCAAGAGCCTAACACGAGAATTAGATTCCTGTTACACTAAAAGTCAATTGTCTGCTTCGTGTTTTTAAGCAAAAACTTACATCCAAGTTGCCTGTACTGCTTATTCTAGGCTTCTAGGATGTTGTTGCGTCTTTTCACATCCTGATAAGTCCCTATATTTACAAAACCAGCACAATAAATATCAAATTTGGTAAGTCGAATATAATTAAAGCTAACTCACTAAGAAAAGTTTCCCTCTGATGAATGAGAAGAATCGAGACTAAAGAACATTTTTTTGGGCGTTCTAAATCTTATTCACATTTGCTTGAGCTGCTAGGGGAAGGCCTTTAGATACTTCGTTGTATTAAAGAACAAATTTGGCACAAAGAAAATTTTGTATATGTTTGAAAAATTAGAGGAGCAGTTCTCCTAACATTTTTATTTATTATCATTTCAGATTCACCTAATATTCGCTTTATCCAGTTGTTGGTCGCCTTCCTCACTATTGTCATGCATGAGAGCAAGCATAGACCAAGTTACCCTAGTACTACTATTTTAATAAACGGCGATTGCCATATCTGGAAATTGTCAATAGCGTAGCTCAAAGTATATAAGAAAAAATAAAAAAAGTTCCCTTTGTTTGACCATCTTGATTAAGATTGCTAACTTACATACTTCTACGACTAGCTAATTCAGTTTAGGTGACTGCGGTAAAATTAAGCTGAAAAAGTCAACTATTGTAAATCGGTAAATTTAATTTAAATTATAATCGTGTACTTCCAGTCATTAATGAATTCAAGTCCTACACTTTCACGTGAAATTAAGAACAGGAAAAACAAAAAGGTAACTTTCATGAGATATATAAAAACCAAAAAAACAGAGAGGAACAAACGGCGTGTGTAATAGGACCTGGAGTATTAAGGTCAAATAATAATATCTTTGGAGGTCCTCTTTTGTCAACAAAGCAGGTGCCTTCTGTCCCCCACTTTTATCAACCATTTTTGTTACTTTATATTGCATGCAGATTGTTTATCATTTAAGCAATATCCCTATAATCCAAATCATTCAATCAAGGTGTGTGTGGGTTTGACCAGATCAAGTCATTTTCTCATGCTTAATTCAAAGTTTGGTTAATTTTATAAGTTTCACCAAAGATTTTCTCGACATCAGCAATTAATAAATATGTTTAGTTAATTCATGTTGTACTCCCTCGATCTCATATTAATTGTATTTGTAAGGTAATGCACACATATTAAGAAAAATATTCAAAAATAAAATTTACATCATATTTTTCACTATAGCCCTTTGTGAATTATAAATATGTAGTGTAATTTATTTCCTAGAAAATATAAAATTTCAATAAATGAAAGGACAAATATGAAAAAAGTATTAAACATTCATTTTGAACTTTGAATAATTCAACTATTTTGAATATCTAAAAAAATCTCAAAATTTTAATTAATTTGAAACGGAGGGAGTATATTATTAGAAGAATCTTAAAAATTCTCTCAAGAATTATTTGTTTAAGGAGCCTTGATTGTATTTTCAGTTCCCTTAAAAGTTGGACATCGTCAACTAAACTACAGAAATAGTAAAGATAACTATGTCAATAATTAGTAAGATAAAGAGTCATAATCAACGTTTTGTCATGTTTTAAACATAGGGGTCAGACTGCGTACATCCGACCCTCCTTACCCCGCAATGGGCGGAAGCCTTTGAGGCAATGGGGTAATGTTGTTGTTGTTTGTCATGCATTACTATTGAATTGATGTTGCAACATTTACTTAGCTGGAAAAGGTCTTTTACTATCATGGACCAGATCAATCTTCATTTTACTTGTCAAACACGAGTTTGCATCAAATTGGTAATTAATAATGCAGAAATTAATAAGAGTACACAACTAATAAGCTACCAACTCCATTTATTTGCGACTTTTTCTTCCATTGAACACACTATATATAGTAGTGAAACTTCATTCAATTTCATCACAGCAAGCTAGCCTTCTTCACTATCCTACTATCTTCTTTATACACCAAGTCCTTGGAACTTAACTTGAAGATGGCTCAGTCCACGAGCTTCTTCCTTCTCATAGCTCTGCTTGCTTTTGCACCAATTTGTTTCTCTTTTAAAAGTAACAATGATGGCCACCTACACCCGTACTACTACTATAAATCATGCCCAAAAGCGCAAGAAATTGTCAAGTCTGTTGTTGCCAAGGCTGTTGCTAAAGAAGCCCGAATGGCTGCTTCGTTGCTGAGGCTCCATTTCCATGACTGCTTTGTCAAGGTAAAACATCTCTCTGTTACTAAATAACAATGCACACTAGCATCAGCATGCAGCTGAGAATTACTTTTGCTGTGAAACAAAATACGTATAGGATTGTTTCATCTAGCTTTTTAAAATTGGAAGTGTTAAACATGCTGCAAAAAGTTGATAGCTAATCATTTATTTTACCATGCCGTGCAGGGGTGTGACGCGTCTTTGCTTCTAGACAGCAGGGGAAGCATAGTAACTGAAAAGAGATCAAACCCCAACAGGAACTCAGCTCGTAGATTTGATGTCATTGATGATATTAAATCTGCACTGGAGAAAGAATGCCCAGAAACTGTCTCTTGTGCTGATATCTTGGCACTTGCTGCAAGGGACTCCACTGTTTTGGTAAGTAAAGTCACATCAAATTGATCATCCTGCTTTCCTAGCCCCCAGGCGAGGCGCCAACCAAAAAGAAACGGAGCTTAACTATTTTTTTTTTACAGGCTGGTGGACCAAACTGGGAAGTTCCATTGGGAAGAAGAGATTCCAGAAGTGCCAGTTTAAGTGGCTCCAACAATGACATTCCTGCTCCAAACAACACATTTAATACCATTCTCACTAAATTCAAGAGGCAAGGGCTTGATCTTGTTGACCTTGTCGCTTTATCTGGTAAAAGTTACTTCCTTTAGTTTCTTATTACTACTCCCTTCATTTTATATTATATTAAGTTAATTGTTGGAGAATTTTTGATGTTTTAAAATAAGTGAATTGTTTACTTTTCAAGGGATGTGTTGGAAATATTTTTCAATTTTACCTTTCATTAAATAAGTTTCTAAGGTTGAGTTTTGTATGAGAAATAAATTATGTATTAAATGAGCGTACGGAGTTTGAAAAGGATAAAAATGTTAAAATATGATTAAATTTTTTCTTTATTTTTTTTGTTAACATGTGTGAAATTACTCAATAATTTACTCAATAATTTACTTAATATGAAACGGAGAGTGAACTCTTGGTTAATATACATGTTTTACTACGCAGGGAGCCACACAATTGGAAACTCAAGATGCACCAGCTTCAGGCAAAGGCTCTACAACCAGTCGGGAAACAGTAAACCAGACTCAACTCTGGATCAATCTTACGCTGCCCAATTGCGCAATAGGTGCCCAAGATCTGGTGGTGACAACAACTTATTCTTCTTGGACTTTGTCTCTCCAACAAAATTTGATAACAGCTACTTCAAGAACTTGTTGGCTTCAAAGGGCCTGCTGAACTCTGACCAAGTTCTTGCTACTAAGAGTCAAGCATCATTAGCCTTGGTGAAGCAATATGCAGAGAACAATGCCCTTTTCTTCGATCAATTTGCCAAGTCCATGCTTAAGATGGGAAACATTTCTCCCTTGACAGGTTCCAGGGGGGAAATCAGGAAGAATTGCAGGAAGGTCAACTCGTCTTAAGAGAGCACATCAACTTTCATTTGCAGAATCAGTGTCAATAATTATCCCTTTATTGTTGTTTTGTTATGTATCTTTCCATTGTTCTTTTTATATTCTTCTAGTTTCTTTCATTTTTGGTCCTTGAGATCACATCCGTTGTGCTGTCTGTTGTTAATCATAAATCTATACCATTGTGGATCTTAATTTTAGCAGCTTTCACACTTCATTTTAATACTGGACAAGTGATCAATTGAAACCAAGAAAAGAAGCTACAGAAAAATCAGTAGGCAAAAATAAGTTGGTATAGAGATAAGGTCAAAAGGATACTATATAATTATATGTAAGTCATAATCCAAGTACCTTCAGACTAAATTAGAGAAAATATTATACTATTGGGTATGAAAATAAAGTCCGACATTATAGTTGAAAAGAAAAAGAAGCTTAGAAAGCACAGTGATACTCAGCTTCTGCACGTTTTCTTTTGTTGTCATGATACAAATTACGATAATCAAAATGTCATAAATTTCCAAGTAAGTGGAATTAAATGCTTGATGATTTGAGACTTCAGATACAATCGGAATACACGTACATAAACCGCCTGTTTAATACATATATAATGATGATGTAAGTACTTAAATGGGCAATATACCTTTTTTTTTTCCTAAAAAGTTATGCAAGGTTGTAATATATAATTAATCCTTAGTACTTAGTAGTAGTACATTTCATCCATAACAGAGGGCCAGAAAAAAGTGTATTGATGTTATTAGAGATCTATATGCCAGCGGGGAACTTCTAACGTTAAAGAATTTAAATAGTTTGAATACTCCATTAGATTGAGACGAGTCAAAATGGAGTGACATGAATAGAGAGGATTAATTCATGTACTATAGCCAACCTTAACTAGCTTAGGATTATTGTTGCAGAATCAAAAGGCCATCTGTTCTTTATCACAATCTTAATTAATTATTTAATGTGGGGATTAGCAGTCCAGGCTTGGAGTTCAGATCGTTGCAGCCTATAATTCCCAAACATGATAGTAGAACTAGAACTGCTCAACCTAATGGCTCCCCTAATGCAAAGATAGACTTGTAAATTTCTACGATATAACTTAAATGGTGGTCCGAAAATCGGTTATCTCTTCACTTGGCCTGCAAAATATTTGATAAAAGGGCAGAAGGAAGTTCATTGGGAATGAGAAACTTGAGAAAGCTAATCATGGTTGACCACATTAATTAATTCTCCTCATGCGACTAAAATCAGTTTTTTCCAAGCATAAATTCTATTCTATTAATGTTTAGTAGCAGAGCAGTTCTCCTAACTCCTTTTACCTGAATATCTTTTTTCATTCCTTGGACCAAAATTGAATTCACATTCACTTGCCCATTCGTCGCTTGCTGTGCTTAAGTAGTGCGTCAGAACATACGTACAATAAATTATACTACTACAAACATTTTAGTCTTGTTTGACATAATAAATTTTTCGTAAGTCTTGTTTAGGATTTCCAGCTTTGATATGTTTTACAAGCTAAGCAAAACTTTTGTAATAGCATCGAGTAATAAAAGAGAAATAATGTTGAGGTCCTCTTAGTCAAGAAAGCAGGTGCGGCTTCTATATGTATTACTATATAAACTCCGTCTTTTCCTTTTTGGTCCGTCCCAAAAAAAATATTATCTTACTCAAATTAGAAATAATTTACCTTTACAATATGCTTAATGAAATGATTCGCAGTCACACAAATATCTAAGAATGATTTTAGACCACAAGTTTTTAAAATTTTTATTTTTTACTTAAATACCATATCAAGTCAAAATGTGACACATAAAATAAGACGGAGAGAGTAATATATTTAATGCCTTGAGCAAATAAGGCGTGTGGGGCTGACCAAATCAAGTCTTCTCGCATGCTTAATTTTTATTGTTTCCAATAAAGATCAACCCATATAGCATGATAGCTGAGTATAATTTATTAAGTTTAATATTGGTTAGGGGAGGACTATATAGGACGATTTATGCATATATTATTTTCAAATTGATTGATAAATAGATGGACTTTGACAATTGCCTTCTAAGAATTATTTGTTTAAGAAGCCTTGATTCTTTTCACTTGTATTTCCTTTCGATTTTTTCGTCACAAATGAACCTCATCAAGGCTCGAAAATAACTAAGTCAACAAGTAGTTAGTAATTTGTAAGATAAAGAGTCGTTATCAACCTCCTGTCCTGCATAATAATTGAGTTGATGTTGGAAAATCTACGTAGCTGGTGAAAGTCTTTTGTCTATCATGGACGAAATCAATCATCATTTACTTATAGCATTAAAATCATGCATAATTGTATTTTATCCCCAACTAGAAGGCTACCAACTCCATTTATTTACTTGTCCAGTGTAACACTTCTTTGACTGAACACACTATATAAACGTGTTGCACTCCGTATCAGTTTCATCACAGCAAAAACTAGTTTATCAAATTAAATTTCTTCTAATCAAGTCTTTAGAACTTAAACTTCGAGATGGCTGGATCCATGAGCTTCTTCATTTGCATAGCTCTCCTTGCTTTTGCACCAATTTGTTTCTCTTTTAAGACTAACAATGGTAACCTATATCCGCAATATTATTATAAATCATGTCCAAGAGCACAAGAAATTGTTAAATATGTTGTTGCCAAGGCTGTTGCCAAAGAAGCGCGAATGGCTGCTTCTCTGTTGAGGCTCCATTTCCACGACTGTTTTGTCCAGGTAAAACATATATATTTCATCTGACTAAATATTTATGACACATAAGTATAATAATTCCGAGTCCATTGACTATACCGTGGAATGTACATGTAATATAAGTTTGTGTCATGACAATATCTAACGTCGCAGAAAGTGCATTAGCATATTAGCATGCAAAAAGTTGCTTTTACATAGAGAATATACACAATGTATAGCCTTTTCTTCTACTGGCTTTGCGGCTTTGAACTTCTTAATTATAGCCCTTCAGGAAGTGAAAACTGATGGCTAGCTATTGTTTCACTGTGTCATGCAGGGATGTGATGCATCTTTGCTTCTGGATAATAGCAGCGGTATTGTGTCAGAAAAGGGATCAAACCCCAACAGGAATTCAGCTCGTGGATTCGAAGTCCTTGATGAGATTAAATCTGCACTGGAGAAGGAATGTCCTGAGACTGTTTCGTGTGCTGATATCTTGGCACTTGCTGCAAGGGATTCTACTGTTTTGGTAAGTACTGGCATGGAAGCATATATAGTTTGATCAGAGTACCTATTTAAGAATAAATAAGACACACGCTTACCTTTTTGTTCATGCAGGCTGGTGGGCCAAGCTGGGAGGTTCCATTGGGAAGAAGAGACTCCAGAAGCGCCAGTTTAAGTGGCTCCAACAACAATATTCCTGCGCCAAACAACACATTTGATTCAATTCTCTCAAAATTCAAGAGACAAGGGCTTGATCTTGTTGACCTTGTAGCTTTGTCCGGTAGGTGTTACTCCCTTAACTTGTAGCCAGACTCTTTATCACACATGAAATTAATCATAGTTAACACCAATAAATTATGATGCAGGGAGCCACACAATTGGAAATTCAAGATGTACCAGCTTCAGACAAAGGCTCTACAACCAGTCAGGAAATAATCAACCAGACTCAACTCTGGATCAATCTTACGCTGCCCAATTGCGCAATAGGTGCCCAAAATCTGGTGGTGACCAAAACTTGTTCTTCTTGGACTTTGTCTCTCCAACGAAATTTGATAACAGCTACTTCAAGCTCTTGTTGGCTTCAAAGGGCCTGCTGAACTCTGACCAAGTTCTTGCTACTAAGAGTCAAGCATCATTAGCCTTAGTGAAGCAATATGCAGAGAACAATGCCCTTTTCTTCGATCACTTCGCTAAGTCTATGGTTAAGATGGGAAACATTTCTCCTTTGACAGGTTCCAATGGGGAAATCAGGAAGAATTGCAGGAAGATCAACTCATCTTAAACGAGCACAACTTGTTATCTTGGAGACAATATTGTCAATTTGTTATGTATTTTCTACTTTTGTTCTGTTTCAAACAATCTTCTTTTTTTTCTTTTCATCCTCGAGGATTTCACTGCTGGTGTCCATCCTTGAAAACCACCTTTTGAGTTGCTTGGTTGTAAGTGTGTAATAAACAGGAACCCTTGGGTTCATACGACATTTGGTTGTAAGTGTGAAATTGTCAACCATAAGCCTGCAACACTAGTCTTACTTTTTAGCACCTTCATTTTTACATCGGACCAACCCAGTAGAAGCTACAAATATTTATATTAAATCAGAAAAGACATAATTTGGGTGCAGAGCTGAAATCAAAGGAAATAGTGTGGCATAAAAATACTATAGTGTTACAACCTACACACGTAATTATGTGGGATACTACTATTTCCTAACTTATTTTTCAAGTGCTTTACTAATCATCAAATTAAAAAAAGGAATTGTTACAAAAATATATAATTAACTTACATTACAAAAAAAATTTATCCCAAAACTTACATTACAAATCTTTAGCCAAAGTCACAATCCCGCATGCAATCTCACACATCCAGTATACAATAATATACAAATTTTTCATATTTTATCTTTTACAAAAATATTTAAAAACTTGATATACACTATTGCATAAAATCATAGGAGAAACTTGTACACCAATAATATACAATATTATATATTAGAATGAATACACAAAAAATGAATTTTAATGTGCATAATCTGTTCAGACTAGACAAAAAAAAATTTTGATATCTTATTTCATTTCTCTTCCATATCCAAATTAATCAAATCTCAAAGTCTCAACTTTGGCTCCTCCTGCACTATTATTGGAATAAAAATTACATTAAATGTGAGTATCATTTTTTTCCTCCAAAACACTATATCAATTGCAATATATTTTGTTTTTTAAAATTTATCCGAAGAAATTATGTACAAATCTTTGACTTTACAGACATAAATACATCTTAAATCTTTGGAACAAATTTTTTGGGCCAAACAGCACTGTCCTTACAAGGAGTATTTATACACCTCGACACAAATTGACATTAAAATTGGCTGTTTCAAAATTTCCACAATTTCGGAGCAGCCGCTAGCTGCGGACATGTCGGGCGTTCACCAGGAGGTCAATACGACACCGCTTCATTTGCGTAGGAAGGTCCATCTCATTAAAGTTAACGGCAAAAAGAAAAGCGTCGGTGAAAGGGAAGCCAACAGTACACGTAACCCTGAAGAAAATGACAGCTCTGCCGTCGGCAGACTGGCAATGGGAAAATGCCGTAGCCGGCGCCGCCGCGGGCCTCGCCACTGTCACTTTCTCTCATCCCCTTGATGTTGTTCGTACCAGGTTTCAAGGTAGTATTAGTTATGGTTTCCCGTTATAGCAAATGAATGATCGTGTTGTTTCCTTATCTTGGAGCTTGATTTTGTGTAAATTTTAATCATAGTTTACGATGGAAGAATCTCCAACGTTCCCGCCTATAGGAACACTCCCCACGCTTTATTTGCCATTGCTCGAACTGAGGTTTGTTTTTCTGAATCTTTCAAATTTCTGCAGATATTGAAGCTTAATGCATTGCTACATTCCAAAACTCACCTTGGAGTTTATGATTTGAAAAAGAAGTTGCTTTTTAATTTGTATAGTTGGTAGCTCTGATGAAAGACAAATCATAGACTAATATTTTAAGGATGCATGTTTTATGAACTTTGAGTTTCTGAAATAGGTAATATCAGCTTCAGGAAAAATGCATAAGCAACAATGTTTAACAAAATAGATTCCGTCCTCAAACAGGAAAGGGAACATGGTTTAATGTTGAGGGGATGTCCTGATCTTGGTGTATCTAAAGGCATGTTTGCTGTAAGTAACCCTCTGGAGATATGAGGCCATGTTCCATCCTCAAAAAGGAAAGGGAACATGGTTTAATATTGAGGAGATGTCCTGATTTTGGTGTATCTAAATAGCTTGTTTGCAGTAAGTAACCTTCTAAGGAAATATGAGGCCATGTTACCCTGGACTAGGTACAATTGATACCTTTGGAGTTTTATGGTTATTTTGTGAATTCTCCACATTATGATATCCAATCCACGGTGACAATATCCATTTTCTCCCTCAAGAATCTTGTTGGAACCGTTGAGAGGAAGTGTATCCTAGTAAAGTTTGTTGTATAGACTACTCCAACTGGAAAGATAGGTTATTTGATTACTTAGATATGTTTAAGTCCTTTATTTTAATGTCAAGAGTGGGGTGAGATGTCAGTTTTCAACCGCAGTGGTGCTTGCACGCTTTCTATAACAGTGGTGCATGACCAGCTTGGACACTGATTTTATTCCAAATCTTGACCGAGTGCTTTCTTGTTCCATTTACCTGCTTTCATAGATAGAGTTGATTCATTCAGCTTCATAACAATATAGGGAGAATATCCATCACACTTTGTCAATCACAATCAAACATTCCACTGACATATGCTTTTGAATATGAAGCTCCTTTCGTTGCTGCAGTCTGTTGAATGCATACCTCATCGCTCATATACGTGCTCATGTTTCCATTAAATTGACCGACTAGTTATCCTATTGTCTTTGCATCAGGGTTTCAGAGGACTTTATGCTGGTTTTTACCCTGCTGTTCTTGGGTCAACTATTTCATGGGGTTTATATTTTTTCTTGTAAGTAACATCATTTTTTTTTGTTAATAAGTTCTTGTAAGCAACATATTCTGTTTCCAGAAGGTTGTTTTTCAGTGAGTCCTTTTTTCTTCTTTCTCTTCTGAAGATTATTTTCTATGCAAGTTGTGCCTATGAATATGTGAAACAGTATTTAGACTCATTCAGTACCTGATGGATTTTCCCCTTTACAGTATTGACATATTTGTTTGGGTTACCCTTTGTAAAGCAATAAAAAAGAGAAAACAACATCAAAATATAGCGAAAGAAAAATCTTGATTGATAGAGCTTGTTATTATGCATGGGGTGGACCAGTAGTTTGGGCTTGGAACTTCGTTGTTGGAGGTTTCAAGTTCGAAACCCCATGCTAGCAAAAGCAAGGAGTTTCCCTTCTGGGTCAAGCTCGTCGCACCGGACTTGCTTAGTGCAGGTTAGCTCTCTTGTATGGCTTGCTAGCTATTACATAGGAGCGGGGGTTTTACCCAGTGCGCACCCAAAGGGTAGTAGCTAAGGGTTTTCCTTGTTATAAGAAAAAGAGCTCACTATTTTATACCTATGAATTCCAATGCACTTAGAAATGATACATCGGAAGATCCTATTAGGTCTTTCAGTATCAGTTGCTGGTTGTTCACTTGGATCTGGTATAGTCAATTTTAATGATTGACAAGCTGTAAGTACTATTCTATTAACATAATCCATTTAGTTATCAATGAAAAGAAAAATGATTTTCTTGACACACTATTTACTACTGTTTTAAATACTGAATTTACGGGTGCTTTAATTAACATTCACATCCATAACATGTTTGTTAAGAGGCAACAGTCATTATTTCATACATGGGATTGCTTGTAAGAGACAATGTTCTTCTTGTAGGAAGCAATCAATATATTAGGTTGCTTTCTCTTTGATTTTTTACATTTCTAGGCTTGAAACACATCTTTCTCTAACTCATCCATTTTTTCTGGAATTTTCCTTCTGTAGCTATAGCAAGGCTAAGCAAAGGTATCTGAGGAACAGGGAGGAGCTGAGTCCAGGCCTTCACCTTGCTTCAGCTGCAGAAGCAGGAGCCCTGGTCAGTAGTCAAATTTCTGATGCTTTAATGAAAGAACAATCTGTAGTTCATGTGCTCATATGTTCAGTATTCCATTGACCAGTTTTTGACAGGAGTGCAAAAGACAGATAGATGATGTGATTCTTTATTTCCTCTATCAGTGCAATTGTAACTGTCTTGCTGATGATAAGTTTTACCAATATAAAATCCTTTTTTCTGAAAGAAAGGCAAGGTCGAATGATAAACTTATTCTTTTGAACTCCCAACAGAACAAAAAGGGGTGGGGTGGGGGTGTTATTGATTCCCATTGATCATTGAGATCCACAAATGTGTGTGCTTAGGTGTTAGTTAAATACAGGAACTGGAGAATCTTATAGACAAACAAATTTGATTGTGTTGATCTTTTTGTGGACAATCCCACCCCACCCCACTGTTTTTTCAGTTCTGATGAGAACAGATTGATGACTTCTGGGTTTTACCACTGACAAAAATGTTTAGGTACACAAAATATGTGACTTGCTTATTTCCTCTAATATCGCAAACTATGTCATATCTTAAAAGGTGTGTTTGTCGGAATTCAGGTCTGTTTTTGCACCAACCCTCTTTGGCTTGTGAAAACAAGATTGCAACTTCAGACTCCTAATCAGATTCGTCCATACAACGGGTTTCATGGTCTGCTTCACTCTTGTATTAACTTGTCAAAGTGTTTCATTGTGTATTCATCTAACTTTTGAGCACTCTAGGGGCATTTCTTTCCATTGTTATGTTATATAAGAATTCTACCTTTATTTCTGCAATTTTGAATTTCTTTAGTTTTGTATCCTCTTTTTGTTTACTGAGGTTCTATTGCAGCTTCTGCTCTCTTTTGTATGTGCAAGCACATTTAGTTAACCAACCAACATCTTTTGTATTTACTGTCCTACTTATCAACTTCACATGAACTTTGTTGTTTATGGATTGATTCAGATGCTTTAAGAACCATAATTAAAGAAGAAGGATGGATGGCACTTTACAAGGGGCTTATGCCAGGCCTATTTATGGTTAGAATTCCATTTTCTTCAGTTCTCGCACATAATTTCGTTTTGTAAATGAATGTGTTCTTATCTTGACGTAAAATTTTGAAGTTAGCCGTCATAGTTTATTTTACCTTCTGGATAGATTATCTAAACAATACACAACTAATTTAATGCTGACATGTAGCCTTTCATTCGCGAAATACGCTGGTCTGTTGTTTGCTTCAGCAGGTTACTCATGGTGCTATTCAGTTCACAGCATATGAGGAATTTCGCAAAGTTCTTGTTAGCTCGAAAGCTCAGGACAATGAGAACCCACTTGCCACAGCTGCTGACTTGTTGGTGAGGCTTTAGAAGCAACGTCTGTTGCATTTTTTGGATGTAATTCAACTCAATAGCTATGTTATGTTTGGACGACCAGCAAAACTAATCCCTGTATGTATAGTAGATATTGGAATTCAGATGTGGTTAGCCAGATAAGAACGAGTACAGATAAGGAAGTATTTTTTAAGTTAATGGATGGCCCAGATGTGAATACACTGTCCAACTCTGAGGATATGTTTGGCATGGAGGAAAATATTTTCCAATTTTCCCATGTTTAGCTGGTCGAAAATATTTTCTCTTGGAAAATAAGTTCCTTAAAATGAGGAAAACAACTTCCTTAATGAAAGTAAGGAAAGCAAGTTACAAAAGTGACATTACAAGTTCCTTATCTCTTCCCACCCATCCACCCCTTGACCATCCTTAGCCCCACCACATCCCATCCCCATATTGTGTTGCTAGATAACATAGAAATACTCTTGAGATAATATTTTTTCGCTTACCTATCAAACGTTAGAAAAGAAGTAAAAAATCTGCTTGCTTTCAATGAAAACTTTTTTTAGGAAAATATTTCTCTCCATACCAGACACATCCTTAGTATTCGCTTTCCTTTCCTCGTCATTTCATCATGGTACTTGTGCAGATGCATCACGTAGGTGTCTTAGGAAATCTTGTAAGCTAACTTTTCAAACCTCTTCTCCTTGATCAGGCAAGATACAATTTCTATTTCATGTATACGGATTATCCAAAGGCACATTAGATTTCTTTTCAGTCCCTTGTTTACTGCATCAGAGTGACACTAGCCTGCCCAACCCCTTCCCCTCGCAGTTAGAAACATAATATGAAAAGAAAGAATGAAACAGAGATAAGCTCCAACTAATGGAAGAAAGGTAAAATGGAATATTTCTCTTTGATAAGCATATTAGAGTGAAGGATGCTTGAATTATTTTCTGAACTGACTATGTGAGTCTTGTTATTGTTTTATGTAGTGAGAACCCTATTTTCTGCTAAATGGTTATATTCGGTATCTTATTTTGTCTGAAAAGCAAGAAGACGTGGTTAATGCTCAATGTAAATGCAAAAGAACTGGCTGTACCATGTCTGGGGGTTGATTATTACTCGGGAGCACTATCAGATGTCAATGATATTGTGATCACTGTAATGATTAGTTCTGTCATATGGAATACTCTGCTGTATAAAATTCACCACTTCAGTTCCCAATAAGAGAGAAAATGTTAACTTCTCTTAGTGTTGAAGTGATATTGGTAAATGCCTTAGTATTTGCTTTACATTTCTCTCACAGGATTCAGTTGACTATGCAACACTAGGAGCTTCTTCTAAGCTGGCAGCCATTCTTACAACATACCCATTTCAGGTATGCTAGGGGTGTGATCAGTTTGTTCTTTTCTCTATTCTTGGGAATATGTGTTCGGGGACAGAATGTCCTGAGAGCATAATGGAGAACCCGCCTATATGTGCCTATTTGTTCTAACAATCTATCACCCTGTGCCCCTTCACTTTGATCTTTAACTAATAATGTACTTAAATGAAACCTTTTCAGGTTATACGAGCTCGATTGCAGGTAACTGTTTTTCATATTACTGCTTTATATGCCACTTGGTACAACTCTTTCCAGTAGCAAGCATCTAGAGGCTCTTGATTTATTTTTCTATATTAGTTAAAGGTCTATCTTCTCTTTGAACAGCAACGACCGAGTACAACTGGAGTTCCGAGATACATGGATAGCTGGCATGTTGTGAAGGAAACTGCAAGGTCAGGATGAAATTCCAACTTATTTACAGCTGATGCACTTGATTAATTGTACTCGAATATCAACCCTTGAGTCTGCTATATATTGAAATGTTTTCAGAATCTAAATACAAGTTCATCTAATGCTCTTATCGATGGCTTTCAGTATCAGGGAATCAAACTCAGAATAAACAAAAGCTGAAGAAATTCAAAATTCCTTTGATTTAATTTTTCTACTCTGGCAAGTGTAATTGTTTTTTAAGACCATTAAGTAGAAAAGGTTTTCAGTCATTATCGAACTCTTTAAAAGCTTGCTTGCTTCAATTCAAAAGGATATGTAGGGGAAGCAAATTAAATTTTTCAAGTTTTCCAAGTCCTCTCTCAATCCTAAATTTCTTGCATCCTGCCTCTTCTTCTCGTTTAATACATACAATTGTAGTCATCAAAATCACTAAATAAGTGAAGAAAGTAGAACACCCTCCACCCCCTTATTGGTAAAATTACCCCTTAATTTGTCATCCTCTTTTTTTTTTTTGAGCTTACAGATTTGAGGGCATACGAGGCTTCTACAGAGGTATCACGCCAAACATGCTGAAAAATGTTCCTTCAGCTTCAGTTACCTTCATTGTCTATGAGAATGTTCTAAACCTGCTAAAATTGTCTAGGAGAGAGTATTAGTTCTTTCACATCTTTTTTGCCTCTCATTCCTACTGTAGCGCTAGGATTCTACACTAGTGAAACGATATCTCGAAAAAGAATACTCACAGGTTTGACAGAAGTACAAATAGAATCACAATGTTGGTTAAAAGTATGTAAAAAGTGGACAATTTTATGGTTGGTGTACTTGTACAACATTTCTAGTATCAGATGAGAAATAATTTTGAGTCCTTGCTCAAGAACTCACGGAGATGCTTCTGTAGCAACAATATTTGATGGAAGCTATGCTCTGACATCTAATAATACTGTATGTGGACCTTGTTAGTTAAATGCATGTTCTTGGTTGTTGGCAAAACACTGGGTGATTTTTTTCCCATTTGATGGATAGAGGGATGAACAGAGGGAATAATTTCTGTACAGCTTCAAACCTACACTTGCCAGTTCTCTAATGTTGATGTTATTGGATTCGACTATAGTATTATACTAGACTACACAGAAGTACCATGTTTAGCAACTTCGACAAATTAATGTGTGGATTTTAGATGACACGTCTATATCATTTAAAATGTGGCAAAAGAATAGATATCAAACTAACCTATCAATGAAAAGAAGACATTAAACTAACCTATCAAAGAAAAAGAAACAGACATCAAACCAATCAGAGTTAAGTAAGAAGAAGAACAAACAATTCAGATTTCAGATGAGTTTCGGCGGAAATAACTCATGGAATGATTGCATATTAGGATATCAAAATCATAAATCCTAAAACTGAGTCAACCTCAACAATTAACAATTGTACATATCTGCATATATGCAAAGGCAGATGCGCACAACAGCTCTTTTTTCATTTTCTCCCCCTTCTGAAAATTGCAGTGGATCAACTTATGCAAACCTCAACTATCTGACTGAGTACTTGCTTACCTAGGACTAGCATAACTCTGTCACCAAGACTTTAGGAATGAGAAGAAATCACCTGGTGTTTCTCATCTCTATTGAAATCTGAACCCTAATTTCCCAAGACTCTTATCCCCTTTCATTGACCAGTAGGCCATACTATTGGGTGTACATAAGCATAGCTGTTTTATTGCAGGCTGCACCAACGAGGAGGAGCAGAAAGTTCAAGAACTAGACACATTCCCATCATTTTACCTGATGTTACTCAGCAGGCTAAGGAAAAGAAAGTCACCAATAACAACAAAGCAAAGCAAGTGCAAACTTGTCGCTAGATACCAGAAGAAAACTCTTCATGAGCTATCAATTAGGTTGTAATGTATTTCCATAAGATTACACAATGTTGCACAAGGAGTTCAAGGTAAAATCATCTCCATTTACAAATATTGGACAGTAAAGGCCAATCTGCTGCACATTATGCGCTGGCAGAGGCCATGGATATTTAGAATTGTTTTTACATTAGCATTTGATTTAAAATAACCCAAAGCAACAATGTTGCCTTGAGGGCTGGATAGACACCCTTCACACCTTATCATCATGGAACCACCACCTGGTTTCCTTGGGAGATCTGCCATTTCTGCAGTTCCTCACATAGCGGTCATTATCTTCAGGGCGTTGCTGCACAAGTGATGGGAATAAATAAGAACTAAAACTAGAATAAAGCAAGGAAAGCTTGGCAGAACAGTGTGGTGTGTTATTATATTCAAACAGACAAGAAGAAATAGGTTCTGACATATTTGGAATAAAAGTTCCTTTCGCATGGTGAATCTCATAAAAGCAACTCAAGTTATCACTAATATGAGTACAGGAGATGTACCTTCACAGTTGAACTTGACAGCATGGAGAGAATGCTGATGCATATAGAACTAACTGTCATGGCAGGAGACCATGAATCATAGAGGATATCTGCAAGACATGAAGAAGCTCTTGTCAATTGCTGGTTCTAGTGATGAATGTCCAATTTCTATCAGATGTCAAAAAATCTTTCTTGAGATGGAAAATTAGCACTAGCACACCAGTTAGCAAACTGCACATGAACCTTAAAGTTTTCACTTCATCCACAGAATAAACAAAAGGACTGACTATATAACAGCAAAACAGAAGAAACTACAGAAAAGAAAAACAAGATAAGGTGTAGGACATTTATTTTTTCACTCTTCATCCAAGAATAAACAAATCTGCTCTATAACAGCATAACAGGAGAAACTAAAGATGGTAGTTCAAAGTTTTCCTCTTCTCCAAAGGTCAATTAGGTAAGATGTTAAATAATATTATTTGATTTATTTCTGCAAACACACATGACAGAAAGAATCTATAGAAGAGGGTAAAAAAGTGAAGATGATGGCATTGAAATTTCCCCCCTCCAGCACCATCCTAATCCAGAGATTACTTAAGGATGAGGTTATTCGAATGTAATTTCTACAAACCTACCCAGTGTATCTGAAAAACTTTTCAGTTTGAATAAGGCAATACATGATAAGACAATGAGATCATACTCCATGTCAACACAAGAGAACTCAGATTCACTACCATTTGTTAACATAAATACAACTTTAACTTAAGAGGTAAATAAAAGTAGGTAGGTGAATAGTTTTCTAATAGATATTAAAGTTTACTCCTTACAAAATTTAGTTTCAGGAAATGAACTTCTATTTTAGTCAATGATTCAGATAACATATGCACAAGGAAGTTCCAACAAAAATGACCAAGTCTTTCTCATGATGAAACATAAGCTAGAAAGAACAGACAAAACGTAAGTTATTCTCATGATGATTCAGTTCCAACAAAATAAAATGTTCACCAAATGACCAATTCTTTCTTCTACTATTTGGAACTGATTTTGGATAATTGGACTTCATGAAGAAACTGAGTGCAGATTGCCACTAAACCCAAGCAGACCTTGGTTTCTACTGATGCACTGAAGTCAAACAAATAGGCAGGATATGAGTATTTTCACGCCTCTAACAAAACACCAGAAAAGAACTGATAACAGATACTAGTAAACATGCTACTCATGCTGATGTCAACATAATATACATAATGAAGGTTAAATCCCCAATACCATGTTTTATATGCTTTGTAAGTCTACATTCAATGTCTGCGTATTAATGTTTGGAACCCTCCAGAATCGTGTTCTCCTAGGGTACAAGGGCCACTTAGTTGAGAAAAGAATAGCATCTCCTCTATTGCATATCATACAACTTTTACACATTGTAACAACAGCAATACAGGAAATATAAGACTATTTCGAAGATTTGATGATATAGACTTCACAAACTGATATGCAAACAACAACATACCCCAGTGCCTCAAAAGGCTCCCGCTCATTTCGGGGTGAGGGGGGGTCGGATGTACGCAGCCTAACCCCTATGTTTAAAAACATAAAGCGGCTGTTTCCAGACACAAACTGATATGCACAGTAACTTAAATAATTATTTCAAGCAAGAAGTTGATGGCAAAAATACTCACCAGAAAAAGAAAAACATAGCAAACAACAACTCAATGATCTTCATCAGTTCGGTCCAGACATGGTATGCCATATACAAAGACAAACAGTCATTTTCAGTTTCTCAAAACTTATCTCAACCCTTGCTTAACCATTATAGGATAGCTAGCAAACCTTGCAACTCATTGATACACTAATTCAATCTATCATTTAGAATTTTAGCACAACACTGACACCTTCTAATTTGCTGAAAGTACGAAATTGTTCACATCTGAATCCTAAATGTTAATGGATGATATCTATTTCCGAAGCTAAACTGCTCATTCACCTAGCATGCAACTCCACCTAAGAGAAAGGAAGGGAATTGTGGAAGTCATGATTTTGTTAGTAAGTATGGAGTACGCAACTTTGATCCAAATGAGAATGAACTGGTATGTAATGATATGTTATAGAAAGAGCCAAAAAAGTAATCTTTTATGTGGTATCACAGTGAATAGCTAACTTTAAGTTAATAAAGTTCTTTGTCAACTAGGCAAGTAAAAAAAGATTAAACACAATTATGTCACGCAAAAGGAGAAACTGGAGGCATATTAATGTGAAAAAGACACTTTTGGCAGATAAAGGACTGCTGCTTTTGTAGAACTGTGCTACAATGCAGCTCCGCCATTTATCTTAAAAGAAGACCAAGGAAAATTCAAATTTACTTCAGAATAAAGTAATACGACTTTCCGGTTTTACTTATGTGAATCACGATAATAGTATGGACCTGAAAACAGACAAAATGAAGAAGCTTTGCATACTCTACTCATGCAACATGTAAGAGTCTGCATGCACTCAGTCTAGTTCTGTTCTGAACTATTTTAGTTGAGATGTTTTGTTTTTAGGGAAAAGGGTCAAAAATACCCCTCAAGTATCGAGTATTGTTTGACTATATCCCCACCGTTAAAACAAATTTATTTATAGTCCCGCCATTACAATTCTCACCACCTATGCCATAATTGGACGGAAAGCCCCAAATAGCCTCATTTAACCCATTTTTTGTTTTACCCAGCCCATACCCGACCCGTCCTAAATTATATACCAAATATGGAAGATCTAAAACCAAGGCCACCCAATTCAAGTCCTCTTACTCCTCTTACCTTATTGGAAATAGCGGCTCCCTTCCATTGTATACCACAATACTACTCAAACTTGGTCACAAACAGATTCTGTTGCCTCAAATTTGCTTCTTCAATTGCCTCTCTTGGTATTTGAAGCAATCATGTTGTCTTCGTCGTTGCCCCTAACGTACCGGCCATTGACGACCTTCACTTTGCTACTCCCATGGTTGCTGCTGTTCTCAACACCATTAACCTCCCTCTCGATGCCCATACCATCGCTGTACTCCTCCGTCACAGCGAATCTAAACTCGTTTTCGTTGATTGTCAGTCTAAATCCCTAGTTCTTGAAGCTTTGTCGTTATTTCCGGTTCCATCTGACCGTCCCCTTCTCGTTCTCATCGAAGATGACGAATACCCAATTCCACCAACTGATAAATTCATCAGCACTTATAAGGAATTGCTGGAAGAGGGTGACTCGGGCTTCAATTGGGTTCGCCCCAAAACTGAATTTGATCCGATTACCATGAATTATAAACCCTTACGACTGGGGTTATGTTTATTTGGTATATAATTTAGGACTGGTCGGGTATGTGTTGGGTAAAATAAAAAACGGCTTAAATGAGGCTATTTTGGGGCTTTCCGTCCAAATTAGAGGCATAGGTGGTGACAATTGTAACGGCGGGGATATAAATAAATCCGTTTTAACGGCGGGTATATAGTCAAACAATACTCCATACTTGAGGGGTATTTTTGACCCTTTTCCCTTGTTTTTAACCGATAGATAGGAAAATCATCTTCGTCCGATTAGCTTTTTCTAACTTTCTCTTTCTGGTTTGGGCCTCTTATGGGTATCTAATTTGTTTCTTTCGGGCTTCTTATCTGACATCGTCCTAAATTTTGTCCTTGCACACTCCATGGGCAGTGATCATTCAGATCAACCTCCAATTACACAAGTGGATTGTTGACTAGGAGAAGTTTAATGTTTCTATGATCTATCCCTGGTAAGGTATATGAATACGAGAATCTGATTTAGATATAAATGTGGTTGTCTCTAGCAGGCTCGTGAGATTAGGATAGGGTAAACCAAGGAGCAAGAATGTTCAAATGTCGTGTACCCATCAAAGAAAGGAAATGAGTTTGATTACACACTCATATCTTCAAGAGTTTGACAACTATGGTGATTTTTCTAAAGCAAGTACCAAGAAGACACAGTGAAAGAATAGTTACTTGTACCTTTTTCTTTAACTTAAAAGAAACAGACCTCCAACTTCATGAAAAAAAAGGGAGGCGCGGGCCTTCCTACTATTATCTGGGAGACATGATACTTGAGAAAAGAAAGCAACTGGAAGTTTTGAATCACATTTTGTTCAGTGATTCAAGCGTCCTAGATAACGACCAGAATCATGTGAGTAGCCAACTTTCACTTTTCAAGTGATCCTTGTAAATTTTCAGATAATAACTTAAAATTTTGTTTTTTGGGTTTACTCAATCATTCTTCTCTCTTTGTTTTCTTTCCTTTTACTGAAAATTGATAACCAAGACAAAGAACCTCAGTGATCCCGGACACAGGGATCACCAAAAAAAATAATAGAAAGAATGTACATGTTGTCTTTGGTAGTGATATTGCTTCTTAAAGAAGGAGATCTTGTCAAGCGCTTAAATAATTGCACAGCCTGAGATTGAGAAAAAAAAAAAGGAAAAGAACGAGATTTCCTTCCAGAAAGAGCATCACAGTCAAAAGCAGTTATTACACCCTCAATCCAATGAAAAGGTATAAGTAGTATGAGCCCCTTTCTCTTTCTTGTGTAATTTCAAAATTGTAGGCTCAAGCCTATTCAGTGCCAAATTGGATTTGTTCAAAGTGCAAGAGCTTTCCCCATGACCTAGGCTATGGTGTTTTGACCAAGTTTAAATTATCATTCTTACTCAGACTGTTACAATTTTTCAGTTAAAACCGCAAATGCACACTACCCTAGGCAAAGAGAGTTTAACATAAGAAAAAAAATTCCCTTTTTGTTATCTGGCGTTGACTATTGCTGCCTTAGAGGGTATGTGTATACAAATAGAATTGAACATGAATCAAAATCAGTCAAGAAAAAGAAAACTACACTTGAGATCATGCAACTAGGTCATTGACATTGACCAGCAATCCACTGTTCACACCAATGCTTAGAAAAAAACTGGTTAAAACTCATAAAAGCACTTCAAGCACCCCTTTACCAAGCATCTAATCTTTAACAGTGAAACAAGTATGCACCACAAATCATTCACCACATGACCATGTATAGAGAATCAAACATTTGAACAACATACAATGACCAAATTAATGAACGTCTCGTGAAAGTAAGAATGGAAGATAAACGGTTACATGTATAACTACCTAAGCAAATGTGCCCATTGCTATAGATATGAGGGTGTAATGGAGCTGGTGGCACAAAAATCACCTGCATCAATATGGTAGTCAGCCAAAATAAGTAGGATGTGAGTTTCAAGTGCAACCACTAAAAGAAACAATGATCCTTAGATCCTTATGAGAGAATAACATCGGTGTCAACCATCACATAGACAAAGGAGTGTTAGCATATTGGAAGGCCCTACCATCTCCAACTATGATTTTGGTCGTTCAAGTCGCCATGAGAGTGAAGTGAGCAAAAGAAATATTATTTGCTTCTGGATAGGTAAGGCAATTTAGGGTTTTGGGGCTCAGGTTACCATATCAAAAAAGGCACAAAATTATACCCACCTGTGGAGCTTCCATAGGATAATGTTCTGGAAAATCAACTTGAAGCTGATAGGTTTCATCAGCATACAGCGTTCCAGGAGCCCCATTCACTTCAATTATCCACCTTCTCACCAAAGAACCACATCAATCAAAGTTTATAGCTGTATACATACCCTCCACTCCAAAGAATGCAAAAATTAGCAAAGAATCTTCAGTGAATTCATTGTACCCCAGATCATAAATTCCAGTGGACTTAAAAGGGTAACCAACAAATTCACTGAAAACCCTAAAAAAATAAAACCTAATCAAACAAGAAAAAGTGAGAGACCTTTGAAGATTATCAGTGACTTTGTGTTTGAAACCAGAAGGAGGATTGACCTGCCACTCCGACAACTCTTTCTGGAGTCGATTGCATGCTATCTTGCTTAATGTCTGATCAAGAATCCAACGAAAACACCAAGACCCACATCGGAATCACCACAACCAACGGGTCAAATCGAGGTAAAATCAAGACATGGAAAAAAAGAAAAAAGACAAGATAAAAGATCACATATATATACATCAAAAGGAAAGAAAGAAAGCGAAAAAAGTTAAAGAAGAAGAAGAACCTTGCGAGAAGAAGCGGAGGAGGTGGTCATGGCTGGCAGCAGCGTCGGGTCGACGATGATGTCGATGAGAACTCTACGCAGAAGAATTTGGACAGGCTTAAAATTATGTATTCATGGCCCCGCTTTCCTTTTTGTTTTTTCTCTTTTATCATTTCTGTTTTTTTTTTTCTACTAGTGTTTATTTCCACCTTTTGCCTTCGTTATTTAATTTTTTTTCTTATTTTAGTGGAATAGCTAACAACTATTAATAGTTAAAAATTTAAGTGAAAGAT
>JAOTQR010000045.1:21383816-21420288 GCA_025774065.1 Solanum ossicruentum | reverse complement strand
ATTTAGAAATATAATGCTTTACTTTTTTAAAATTTTGACTTTTTAAAATAATTATTTTTTTTCATTTCAAACAGAATATTTAATTTAATTTGATATAAAATTTAAAAAAATAATTTTTTAATTTTATAATTTTAAATTAAAAATATATTAAATATTAAAATATTTTTAAATTTATGATCTCAAACATATCATGTTAAAAATTTAAATATTATCAAAAAAATTATTTCTTTCTTTCGTAGATGAAAAAAATATATTTTTTAAATTAAAAAAGAAAGGAGTATTATTTTGTAATAAACTTCTTATTTTTTCCTTTAGTAAACTGACACACAGAAAGGATGGATTATTATTTAAAGGAATTTTCTTCTCTTAAATAAAGGGTATGCACGTGGGCCTCAGTTGACTTAGTTCAGCTGCCGGGCATTTTGATTAAAAGAATTATTTGTTGTGGATAATAAAAGAATTATCAATAACACAAAAATATAGGAATATTTTTAAACGAAAAAAAGAAAAATAAATAAATTATAATAGAGTGAATACTTTTCAAGATTAAAATACTACTACTGCTATAATTAACTGTCCTTTTCATTTTTCTATAATAATTGAAAATTAAAAAGAGTATTGGAAAAGTAATGAGTAATAATACTCCTAAGTACCCTTTGTTTGACTGAAGATTGAATCGTATATTTAAATTAATGACTAATATTCTGGTGGGATGATGGTATCATTTTCATCCTTTACATCTTTTTTCCTTTGTCTCCAATATTTACTATTTTGCCCACACATGTTAATAATATATACACTTCCACAATTTGTTGGCCCTCTATTATAATTCGTGTCCACTAAAGTTTCCATCTTGCCTTAATGCAATTGTGTTCAGTAGATGTATATGGATTTATGTTTTCTAAAGCTTTCATCAGAATCTCAAAAAACTATGAGACTAGAGATAGTGGTGGAGTTAGAATTTTCATCAATAATATTCATATTTTTAGAATATTGATAAGTAATTTTTATATCAAAGTTGTTCAACAATTGATATATATATATCAAAATATTCATTTTAATATTTATATTTTTTTTAAAAAAATCTGACTAAAAAGTATTCATTTGATCATGTAGCCAATCCCAGGAAAATCAGTTAGCTTTTGCAGGAAGAAATATATGATTACCTGTCTTCAAACTCAATATAAGTATCTCAGTGAAAAAAGGAAATCTACACATAAGTGTCTCTTTACAAATTCAAAACAAAATCTACCTTTCACTAATTTTAATTATATTTTAATATTGAAGAGCTATTTTCTTGGTATGCTCAACTCCCATTATGTAGTATTCTTTGATATGTTGTTTATTTTTTTATTCTTAATAAAATAATTTTTAATTAAATAAATATTTAAGAATTATTTTAAATTACAAATTTTAAAAATATTTTTTTGTGCTAAATCGAAAAATATTTGCATAGAATAAAGTAATAAATATGAATAATCTAGTAAAGGATACCTTGAATTTTTTTTTTAAACAAATGCGAAAATAAGCTAAAACAACATTTAATTTTGGACTCAAGGGAGTATGATTTAATTTTGGACTCAAGGGAGTATGATTTCCTGGATGAATGTAGCTCTACCCAGGAAAATCAGTTAGCTTTTGCAGGAATAAATATATGATTACCTGTCTTCAAACTCAATATAAGTATCTCAGTGAAAAAAGGAAATCTACACATAAGTGTCTCTTTACAAAATTCAAAACAAAATCTAGCTTTCACTAATTTTAATTATATTTTAATATTGAAGAGCTATTTTCTTGGTAATGGTCAACTCCAATAAAACATCCCATTACGTAGTATTCTTTGATTTTTTTTTTAACAAATGTGAAAATAAGCTAAAACAACATTTAATTTTTGACTCAGGGAGTATGATTTTATTGCAGAATCATTATTCATACCGCTTTTTTAACCAATGGTACCATGTCATATGCTTTGGCCAAAATCATGAAAAAAGATTTAGCAATCAATTAAGTAGGACATTTTGCAAAAAAGCTGCCATTTCTCCCTTTGCAGTTAACTGTACCTTTCTTCCCCTCTAGCTAGCTAGCTAGTAACTGAATTGCAGAGCCTAATCGAGCTTCCTCATTAAAATTCACTGGCCCCTTTTTCCCCTACTTAATGTGCACATACATTTTGACACCTCATTTTTATCTTAATGAGACAGGACATCAACTTGTACTAACAAGATTAGATTGAATATATTATTACCTTAATAGTTTTTTTTTCTTTTAAGGTACGGGAAAGTGTTCAAAAGTAATATACTAGGAAAAGGAATAATAGTATCAACAGATGCAGAGGTGAACAAAGCAATTCTGCAGAACAGCGGAGATGTATTTATACCATCTTATCCTAAATCAATAACAGAATTATTTGGTAAGAATTCGATTCTGCAAATGAATGGGCCAGCACATCGAAGATTACATGGACTGATCGGGAGCTTCTTAAAATCGCCGCAACTCAAGGCTCGTATTACACGAGACATCGAAGCCTCCGTTCGCCATTTCTTGTCAACATGGCTGGAAAAACAACAGTTCCTCGTCTACGTACAAGATGAAGCCAAAAAGGTCGCTCTCTAAATTCTTTTCTGCACATGCATGCATTTATATATGTCTGATCGTACCACACTACCACTTGTAGAATATAAAGTATATCATATGAGCCCACTCTGCTTAATGTCACGTCGTATGGGCACCTTATATAGCAAGAATTTATTGTGAATTTTTACGGGTTCAATTGAATTCATTAGCTTTGTTTTCGGCTTGAACTATTTAGGTACAAGAGGAATTAAAATGTGTAGGCATAACAGGACGAATTTAATGGTGAAATATTTTGTACGATTAAGCAAATTATGTATGTTGGTTCTATTTTGACATTCATGATGATGACATTTGACAATTATTCATAAGAAAATTAAATTTAATTGTATTCTTTATCAATCTCCTATATGTGAAAATAATAATTAGAATCTTCACCAGTAAAATCTGAAAAGAAGAGAATATAGGCACTATTACTGATCTATATGTGAGGTCCATTTCTGTAATATTTCCTGTTGTTGGCCATTGAAGATAGCATTTGAGGTATTGGTCAAGCTGATACTAGGCGTGGGTCACGGAGAAGAATTGAACTTGCTCAAGAAAGAATTTGAAGAATTCACGAAAGGCTTGATTTGCCTGCCCATTAAGCTTCCAGGAACCACTCTCTACAAATCTTTAAAGGTAATTTCCATTGGTTACTTGTAAATATTATCAGTATCTATTTGAATTGTAACACTATTTTTAAGTATTTGTTTAGGCCAAAGAAAGGTTATCAAGAATGGTAGAGAAGTTGGTAAAGGAGAGGAAATTGAGTATGGAGAAAGGAGAACAGAAGGGGTTACCAAATGATGCAATTGACGTACTCTTAGGAAATGCTGATGGGGCAAAGCAACCTCCGCCGTCTGATTTCATCAGTGGTAACTTGATAGAAATGATGATCCCTGGAGAAGAGACCGTACCAACGGCCATCACCGTAGCTGTCAAATTTCTAAGTGACAACCCCGTCGCTCTAGCTCGCTTGCTGGTATGATGTCATTATTCTTAATTTTCAATTTAACTAACTATAAAAATAATTTGCTGAGGATAATTTTTTTTTAATCAAATAAACATAACCTCTGAATAATTCATGTGAACATAATTAATATTAGCATTATATATCTTATCAAATAATTCCTAAAAAATGTTTTTGGAATGTAATAAATGGACGGATGGGCTTGCTTGGGCTAAACTATGAACGGTTGGGAACAAAGTGCTTGCCCCCACGTGTGGGTGGAGGGGAATTATATGTCATATTCACATGATCATTAAACATTTTCTACTTTTATTTAATTTATCTTTTTGACCTTTTCTGCCAAGTCATTTTAAAACTTGGGGCACACAGAACTTTTTAAATAAATAATTAAATAATGATTTAACGGCTGTCAGTCGTGGACCAGCTTTTATTTACAAGCCCCCGTGCTCTCCTTGTTGAAACTTGTGCCCACATACTTTTTCTTTTTCGGATTTTATTAGCTCTCAATAATAATTTTTCGCTATTAACCAAAGCTTGGTCAGTGGCTTACTAAATCGTTTAGGCAAGTATTGAAGGTTCGATCCCATTTTATATATGCGACTATTAATTAGCTAGCGATAAACTCTTAGTTGGAGCTTAGATCTGTGGAAGATTTATCCTTGATCTGTCAGGTTGGGATACCTTGGGAAATAAAAAAATAATAATATTATTATATTACTCTTTAGTATGTTAAATTTAATGCTTTGATTATCACAAATTTGTTGTTTTCCTGGAATGATGGCAGGAGGAGAATTTGGAATTGAAGAAGCAGAAGATAAGTTGCCGTGAGGATTATAGTTGGACAGATTATATGTCATTGCCCTTTACACAGAGTGTTAGTTTCCATTTTCATGCTATAAATAAATTTGACAGATCTTTTTCATTATAGTGTTGCACTATTTTTACATGTAGGATCAACTTCTCTTAAATGTATAGGGTTAAAAATTCTATCAAATTCTTGAAATTCACAATAAAGAGAAGGATAAGATGACTTGTTATGGAATGACAGGTTATTAGTGAAACGTTGAGATTGGCAAATGTCATTAATGCAGTTTGGAGAAAAGCTCTCAAAGATGTCAAAATCAAAGGTTTGTATTTCTTTTCTTTATGATCCAGCATTTTCTCATCTGTATTTAGGCCTCCTAACTATTGTACCTGCTTTGTTATGCGTCCTTACAAAAAATAGTTGAATTTTAATGCGATAAAATAAAAGTTGAGTGACCATCCATAAAATTTGTGATCGAGTTGCAGGGCATTTGATACCTAAAGGATGGTGTGTTTTGGCATCTTTCACTTCAGTTCACATGGATGAAGAAATTTATGAAAATCCATATAGTTTTGATCCCTCCAGATGGGAGGTCAGCTTATTCCTTTTATACGTGAAATGGTCAATGGTAATTATAATTCTAACTAATCGTTTGGCTTGGCAGAAAAGTGAAGTTGCTCTGACCAGCAATACATTTACACCATTTGGTGGAGGACAGAGGCTATGTCCTGGTTTAGAACTTTCAAGGCTTGAAATCTCCATTTTCCTCCACCATCTTGTCACCACCTACAGGTAAAAATGCGCTCTCCGGAATATTTCTAAGTAGCTTGGAATTGAGATGTAGTTGTTGCAAATTGGAAAAGAAAAAAGTTGGAATAGTACTTGTTGAAGAATGAAAAAAGTCTCACATTGGTGGTGTACTCTTGATCAATCCTTCTCCCTTTGAGCTAACTTTTGAGATGTGAATTAGGCCTAAGATTTAAGTTTACAGGATATCAAAGCAGGACTCATCTTACCCAATGTTGAGCCTCCAAAAGTTAAAATTGTCACGCACCAAATGTTAAACACTGGCCGTGAGGTGAGGTGTTAAAGTATGGGAAAAGGATCTTATATTGGTGGTTAATGAGAAGAGCGGACTTTTTATAAGACTTAGACAATCCTCCTTTCTTTGAGCTAACTTTTGGTGAAGTATGAGTTAGGCTTAAGTGCCACGAGGTGGGGTGTTGAAATATGAAAAGAGTATGATTAATGAGATAAGTGAACTCTTTATAAAACCTAGGCAAGACTTAATTTTATCATACTCTGTTTTGTTTTGTTTTCAACCAAGTAGTTAAGGACCAAAGATGTCTGAAAATAATACTAGAGTAATAATTCATAGCAAGTATTATTGAATGCTAATGATCAATCACTTTCTATTGTGTTGATTAACAGATGGGTGGCGGAGAAGGATGAGATCGTCTATTTCCCAACAGTGAAGATGAAGAACAAACTGCCTATCAACATCATGCCCTTTCAGCAAAACCCACTATTTCAAACAAAACTAAACTAACTTATCCTTTATTATTTCCATCCTTAATTTCTCCAACATGCTGCCGTTTCTCTACAAACAAATTTTATGTAGCCGACATTTCAACTAAATATACATCTCTATGTTAAGGCAGCAATTTTCTTTTGGGTGGATGATTGTCCATTTCATTATTTTAGTCCTAGTGATAGTGGAAAAAATCAATTCAAAATCTTGATCTATATCTTCAATTTTTGGAAGTTCTCTGTGTATCTTTTTGCACTAAAAAACAATATGCAATGGCTGTAAATTAGATATATGTAGAATAGAGTAGAAAGGTGGGTCCTCTGCCACACGTGTGTCACTTGCCTAACGAATAATTTGGTTGGTAAATCGGACAAAAATGTACAAACTTTCTGAAAGATATTGTCAATAATTTAAAGGAACCTCCATTTCCCAATTATAGCTGGTATGATTGTATTTAGTTCATCAACCCAAGTTCACTGATACTTGTGATTGTATTTAGTTCATCAACCCAAGTTCACTGATACTTGGGTGCTTCTTTTTTGTCCTGTCTTATCAACGCTCAACAATACCAACCCATCTATGAGTTGCACTGTGGATCAAATCATGATTTTGATAAAATATCCGGCATACTAGTTATATTAACAGAAAATTTAGTCAATGAGGGGACGTCCTGCTTTTTTATTTTCTTGGTAACTTGAACCCATAATGTTAAGGTTGAAGGTGGAGAATACTTGCCGTATGAGTACCTTAGTCAACAGTCGACTCTTGTTGCAACAGGGTACGACATGTGGTACAAAGAACCTTTGGAAGTGTTTGTGGCAAGTAGTCATGTCCAACATGTTATTTGCTGACAACGAAGTGTTGGAGGAATGTGGAGAAACTGGCCTAAAATTAACTAGAAGCTGCCTTAACCGAGGTCCTAAACTTGAAGCCCAGATCATACACAGTGAATTTCAGTTTAGCTGGTGTTAACATCAAATGCCCGTCTAGCTCAGTTGGTAGAGCGCAAGGCTCTTAACCTTGTGGTCGTGGGTTCGAGCCCCACGGTGGGCGTGTTGCCCTTTTGTTTTTTCATAATGAAATTTAAATTAAGTGAAGTAATATTCCACTATTTTGTATGCTTTGGTATCTTAAAGTGAAGACAAAATGGTGGGTAGCAGAAAAAGTTGAAAACATTCCAGTAACTTTACAACTATCCTTTTTCTTTTAAACAAATCCATGTAAGAAAATGATTTTTATCTCTTTGGAAACAGTTAACTCCGAATTACATCCAACATAGCCTTGGTAAAATCAAAGAGACAACATTTAGAAGTTCCAAAAAAAGAAGTCAGTTAAATAGTTCAGCCAAACACCAATATTCCAACATGAGTAGAATAATAACATGATGAAAGTAGACCTGGGGGTTTCAAGCTGGTTCTTTTCACATGAAGCTTGTTGCTGGCCCTTCCCTTTCTGGTGACTAATCGGTTAAGCTGTAAACTATTAAATGTCAAAATCTTATGAAAGGCACAGGGTGAAGTTTGCCAAATACCAGCTGGAGCTCCAGTTTTGCACTGGTAGAGTAGGCCAAGGTGCTAGCAAATGAATGGATACTTTCAGCCCTGACAAGAGGGTTTTGGAAAGGAGCCCAATAAACCCTCTCAATGCTCTGAAACTCATTTTCCCTAATGGACTTAACTGGGTATGTTGTTGTTGACAACAAAAAAGGGCTCCAGTGCATCCAATCTGCTAAACAGAACTTACAATAAATAGATTAAACAACGCCATCTTTGAGATCCCATTTGATATTCCACCAGTCGAATTTAATCAAAGGAAACAGTTTGCGCCCAAGATACAGCATTCATGATATGACTAAGAGGCACAGACCAATCTATCACCTTCAAAGTATGAACTTTCTGACGGTGAAATGATACATCTTCTGCAAACTTCTTGCAAAAATATTGATCTGCTGCAGCTATGGCTAGATCAATGAAGTTGATTCAATTAGAAACCATGCAGCATGTATTTACACAAGCATAGATGCATTAAGGCTCTATAATGGACCAAAAGCAAAAGCAAGTTCAGCATCACTTTCATCCTTGGGATTTACTTGACCATGAAAATATATCTTAGCTTGATTAAATATAGAAAGCAAGTTCAGTAACTCCTCATGGGAGAGCTTTGAAGGCCTCTTATCTTCAAATCCACTAGATCTTAAAATGTCATTAATTGTCTCTCTAAACAAATTCAGGACCTTCCCCACATCGGAAGAGAACTTAACATTGTCTTCATTGCTCAGACCATTTTCAGCTTCGGTATCATTAACATGATAATCACTATATAATGTGTTATTCTCTTCATCTCCTTTGCTTTCTTGCAGTTTCATTAACTCCATCAACATTCTTTTCTGCTTAAAGATCGCACCCAATGTTTTATTTTTCTTGGTGAAGCAAGTTCTTGTAAACGCACACCATTCTTCATAGTCAACCTCTGGAAGTGGAGTTTTAGGATGTATCTTCACAACAGAAGAATCAACCTTTGGACTTGGCAAAAAGTCCTTCTTGCTCACATTCATGACATACTCAACGTCAGCCACTAGCTTCACGTTCACTGCTAATCTATTAAATTCCGAGTCCCCAGGATTTGCCAATAGCCTCCTTGCAAACTCTTTCTGCAACAGTAGTGTCCCACTCCTGTATGAGTTCTTTCCATAAACTAATTTAGCAACCAATGGCGAGGATATTCCATAAGGGATGTTGGCTACCATAAGATCAAAATGGGGAAACTCGGTCTTTAAAGCATCTTGGCATATAACCTGCAAAGCCCAGATGACACCTGCTCAATTGAACTTAGTATGAAGTCCTACTGCACATGTCAGACTCAACTGCACTAAGCAGCCATTTTGTTCTAAGACAAGTTATGCCAGGATTAAAACATAAAGGTTATTATATATTGCAACAATCATACATCTAGTTATATATCTCATTCAATCAAGGAATAAAATCAGCATGTAAACTGGATTTGAAGCTTATGGATTCGGGATTCTACTCCTTTTAAAGTTGGTGGGTTCTAAACTAATAATTTGAACATGTTCAATGAATTTCTTAAGATAATTACAGTGTAGTTTAGTTCGATGAATTTCTAGTAATGCAGAATTTTACACTAAGAATATTAATCTCAAAAAGCCCTAACACATTTGATCGAACATTATGCAAGCATATAAACTTACAGTTAAACGGTCTTGAAGTCCTCGTTCAGAAACGCGCTTATGAAGAATTTCTACCATACGTTTGTCAATTTCGATGGCTATGACCTTTTCGGCAACTTGTAGAAGTTTCAGGGTGAGGTTTCCGGTGCCTGGTCCAATTTCTAGAACAGTATCAGTAGGAAGTATATTGGATTTTTGGACTATGGTATTAAGGACTCGAGGATTCATGAGAAGATGTTGACCTCTACTCTTAAGCAAATAAATCTGTGCTTCTTCATTTTCAGTTTTTCTTCGGACATTGTGATATTCTTCATCATCATCTTTGATGTTGTTGACGCGGCGAGTCGACTTCGTACGACAACTTCGCCGGAGAAAATGTTGGCTAATGATTAGTTTCGAAATGTTGCTCGAGAAAATTTTGATACGATAAAGCATTGTGAAAATTTCTCAATTTCAGCGGGAATTGCAGGCAATTCCAGCTGAGAATTTTATTTTTTCCCCAAAATAAAAGGTGGGTTTGTCTCGGGTCAGTTTCATAAATCTGGGCCAAGCTCAAATTGAAGGATCCCAAATATAACCGTTTCAATTTGATTTTGGGCTCCCAAAAGTAGTCATTTAATGTAGTGTTGGGCTGCTTCGCTAATACTAGTCAATTAAGAGGCCTGTTCATAACATAAAATTTAGAGGATTTTTCACAAATACCTACTAATAAATATTTTAATTGCGCTCTTTAGCTATACTTTATCTATTTCCATTTCATTTTTTTTATGAATATTTTCGTTTGCATAATTAGTTGTCAATATATAAATTTATTTGTATAATTCGTTATTAATATACAAATATGATAAGTAGTGTCATTATTACTATTTGTATAATTCGTAGTCAATATGCAAATCCATTTATATAATTTGTTAAATTCGCTACCGACATATATAGCCGTTTGTATATTAGTTGTCAATGTACACAATTTGTATAATTTACCACCAATCCGTTTGTATATTTCACTTAATTCGTTGCTAATATACAAATTCGGAAGTGCTCTTAACAACTTGGATGAAATATTAGTGGCAATTATTTAAAACTATAATTGTGATAAATAATTAAGTAGGAGTATATATTACTACTTTCTCTTTCTTCTCGCTAATTATGTGATTGAAGAAAAATAGTAAGGATCCATCCCCTGATATTACAAGCAGCTTTTCTTTCTCCTGGAAATATAATTGAGAAGAAAAAGAGTAAACACTATTGGGAGCAGTATATGGAAAGAACAACTAACAATTATGTCATATGTTGAATACTAAACGTTTCACCATAATGTTCTACTCATTTAATTGTGTACTTGTCTATAGTTATATTGATGATATGAGAAAGGGCAAGAATCATGTTGGGGATATAACATAGTATTTTTAAAAAAAGAAGAAAAGAAAGCAATTCAGTAAGGGATGACAATATTAAGCCTAACCTATCCAATCCGTCGATGATTAACCTGCCCATTCATTATCTCAACTCATCTCAATATATTAAAAATTGTATTGATATGCAACCCAAATTGACTGCAGAAAGATTATCAAAATTATTTTAAAACGTCTTTTAAAATTTGATATGTTTTATATAACCAGAATAAAGAGGAATATAATTTAATTAAGTACTAAAATATTGAAAAAGATCAAATAAAATAATGAAACTTAGTAATAATTGGGTTGAGTTAAGTGGGTTTTGACCTGTTTCATAACTCATTACTCAATTCATTTTGACCCAAGCAAATTTGAGTTGGATTGGGTCTTGACTTGTATATTGCTTTGACCTATTATGATCCGATCAAATTTGACCCAGATCGTCCAATTGCCGGCCCGAATTCAGTGCAAGAGAAGTATCCCAAATTCACGGATTTGGGCAAAGAAGAATTAATTAATAATTGCTACTATGACTCAAACTCATGACCTATAAGTCACACAGGAAAAACGTAAATTTGGATTATACGAACTTTAAATCCTGCTAAACAAGGCATGATGTCCTGCAATTATTCTCCAAGACCAGTCTAATATACAACAATTATATTGATAGAGTCCAGTGCTGGTGGTATTAATTAGAGTGTCACAAATTGAAACCTTCCAATCATGGCTTTTAATTATGACTACACAAACAAGCTCACATCATTATGTCATACGTTCGAATATATTTTAAAAAATCATCCCTTAATCACTTTTTCCTGAGCTCAACTACTAATAATATTCTTCAAGTTTTTCTCCAGTTAATATTCTTTCAATAGTATTTTGCTACTATACAAAAGTATAATTTGTAATAAATGTCGACTCTTCTGCATACAATTTACTCTTTTTGCAAATTAAGACCATTTCTTTTCTTTCCTGAAATAAAGGATAAGATTGAGGAGGATTCTTCAGGTATCAATAGAAGATGGGACTTCGTAAATCCCATAGATCTGAACTCATAAATGGAAGATTAGTTTTATGAAATCTATAATTGATTTTTGTTTTTACTTTACCATTTTATCAAATCAAAAGTATTTTCTCACTAATTTTTTTCATTCTACCGTTAGTATTAAATAATCACATAAAATAATGTTGGTCAAAATTAGAATTTCATAGCATCATTAGTTTAGTAAACTATACTTTTTTATATATAAAAAAAAAGGATCATAAAGGAATATGGATCTGAGAAATCCATGGGATGTTTCAATTAATATTAAACGCTATCTTGGAGTGTGTATTCGCTTAAGAGCGACGTACTTTTTTTCGATTAGTGTACTAATAATACGCAAATCATCTTTGCAGTTTGTACTATCACCGATTTTAAATGCAATACTTGGGAAATAGTCGGAAAAACACTTCAAAATAATTAGCTTTGAAATTAGGTATACATCGTTACACAATTTTAGTTCTCTTTCCATTCATTTTTACTTGTCACTTCATTTGTCGGGATCAAATTATATAAATTTTGATTAATATTTTAATTTTTTCATTATATTAATATGAGAAAAATTGCAACTTATAGCATTTTTTGTATAGCTTTCAACTAAATTTTATATTTCAAATATTAAATTTAGCTATTTTAATTTTAGCTTTGAAGTTTAATTAAGTTGACGTCGAAAAGCGAAACAGTAAAAAGTAAAATAAACAGAGAAAGTTTGTTTGTTTGACCAAATTAAATTGATAATTACTTGATCAACATGAAACAATATTATCACAATCCCATTTTAAAGAGAAGGCACACATGATGATCAAGGCTGTAATGTGACTACAAATATCACACAAGGAGGAAAATATTGCAAGAAGGAAAAACTTAGAAATATATGTGAGGCCAAAAGTGAAAAGAAACAAATCGTGTGAGCAAATAAATGTGGTGTATGATTCAGAAAGGACAGAAGTTGGACATACTCAAGTGATATTTATGGACAACTTCTTAAATTGACAAAATATATATAATATTATAATTAGTACCAAGAGAGCCACGTTAAAAAAACGAAATTACTTGGACATCTCGTAGGATTGGAGTATGGAGCTATAGCGGAGCCAACATTTTCATCAAGGGTGTTTATACTTTTAGAACATGGGTAGGTGACTTTTATATCAAGGGTATTCAACAATTGATATATATGAAATATTTATATTTAACCTATATATTTGAAAAAGTTATGGGATAGAAGAGTGTTTTTGTGACCATTCTTAGGTAAATGTAGCTCCGTCTATATTACTTAAATGAATAATAAGATTGCTTCAACTGAATAAATCACAAAAGTGATTGGTCTGCTACCATGCTTGATATTTCGTGGCTCCATGCTGGTCCCATTCTTCTTTAATTTATTCCTCATTAACCTCGAAAATTTACATTGCCAAATTGCTAGTTTCATCAACTCTCTTTGCAGAGTAGGGCGGCATTTGTTTGGTAATTGGACAGTCAAATAAAATTCTACAAGAAATTATTCCTAGTGTTCCATCACAATTCATGATAGTAATAAAAAATGAATACATATATAACAAGTCACTACTAGAAATATATATAAACTTTTTCCATCGAGAATCAATGAAACAAAATTCTACTTTAAAATATAATTTTACATCTCCATTCGGCCATTTCCATTGAACAAGTTCACAGGAAAAATGCATAGTGAAAACAGGTTCCCATTAAATAAAAATAATCATGGAACATTTTTTTTCTTCTCTATTTAATCAAAATATCTGTGAAAATAGTTATTAAATATTTTTCAATTGGAAAATTTGATAGAAAAATAATATTTTTTTAAGTGTGAGAAACTTATAATCTTTTTACAAGTGAGATTTTTTACGAAATGCAAGACTATCACACTTATTATGTAAACCTGTGACTTCAAGTAATTTTTGAGTCACCTTTACCACTACACTAGAAGAATAAAAGTTCAACTAAACCAGCCCCTTTGTACCATGTAGCTTCGTCCCTAAGGTTTAATATTATTAAAATGGGGGTTGGGGTCTAATCCAGAAATAGTTAAGTTAGGAAACTGACATTAAGTGTGGCAAAAACTAGTCAGAAAGTATGCTACTAATTAAGATGATAGTTATGGTAGAGGACCAAAGAGCTAAAGAGGAAGCTGAGGATTAAAAAAAGTGGAAAGTGGAAAGTGAAAAACGAAAAGTAAGAAAGAACTAAAGACATGGGGACAGAAAATTATGTGAAAAAAATTGTGCTCAGTGACAAAAAGGCTGAAACAAGCAAGGCCCAAATTTTAGGAGATTCACAGTAGCAATCACATGCAAAAGAGTAGTTGCAACCATAAATCTCTTACGTAATAAACGAGTCGTGAGTTTGAAGGCACAATCTTGTGTAGGGACTAGGGGCGTGCTAAAGTCCCAATCAACGGCGATAGAGTTGAAATTTTCACTAAATTCAAAATATCCAAAAAAAAAAATACATGAAAAATTAAAGTATATTCACTATATATACATAAAAAATAATTTTAATCATGTAAGGCCTTCAAAAGAAAGAGAGATCGAGTCACTAAGCAGAGAATTAGATTCGAGAGCAAAAAATTTTCTATGGAAGAAGTATTTTCGTCGACGTCCTTGTTTGTTAGACATCTTTCCTTGGTTGGTATGTACCACCCTAATGAAGAGTCAAAATCATAATTGTTCTGACTTGAACTTGTGGAACTTTTCTTTATTTGGCTAATTTGCTCAATGCATGCATTTATGTTACTTAACAGTTAATAACAATAAACTTTGGTTCATAAAGTAATTAATTAATGTACAATTAGGTGTTAGATAAATAAACAGGTCTCTGTACATGTGGTTTACATCGTCAACACTGATATAAAATTGAAGTAATTATCAAAACAAGTGATAATGAAGATGTTTTGGGAAAGTTAAAAACTGATCAAGTTGGATTAGAAACACATCTTGGTTTATATTTGTGCGCTTAATCAAGACTAGAAAGTGTTTTATTTGGACACTTTAACGCTTATTGATTGCTTTTCATTAGTTAAATGAAAAAGGACCTAATTCCCTCAAACTATTGAAAATAGTATAAAAATATTCTTCATCCACCTATTAGGTCTAAAATGATCGATTTTGTCATCCACATTATATTTGGGTCAAAAAATACTCTTTATTTATCTTTTTAACCCATTTATACCCTTGAAACTAAAAGTTATGTGAGGTTAAATCATCAACTATCAATAGTAGATTCTATAATCTCTTAAATCATTTGATAAGTCAAAGTTTATACTGTCATTTTATACCAAAAACAGAAAGGTAAAAATAAAAGGATTCCTATACTTGAAGGGAAAAAAGAAAGATATCCGACCAACGTTCAAGCGATGAATGCGGAAAATGGATAAGACAAATTATGAATTATAAATCATTGAAGATGTCAAAACGTACTACTATTAATCAACCGTTATATTGTCAATAAGATCAAAAAAGGATAAAAACATAACCGTTAAATTGTCTCAATTAATAATTAACTACTCCTCTTATTCTTGTTTACCGTTAAAAATACATAATAACGCTTTCCACCATAGTCGAAAACTAATAATTCAGACATAGTAATTTTGTAATATATATGTTAAGAATAAATAAAAGACATAATGATTAATGAATAAGGAAATTATGTCATTGGTCCTACCGAAAGGAAGTAATCACGTCACTAAATCCGGCAAATTATGTTTATTATCCGTTAATGTTTTTTTCCCTTTGAGCTGAAAAGAAATTTGAACACTCCTGATCATGATTATAAGATAGTATTAAAGCAAAATAAGTAGCAATGAGAAAGCATAAAAAGGGCACTTCTACTTTAATAATCTAAATAAAATAAAGAGCAACTGGAGCAGAAGTCAAAGGGTACCAAATCTAACCACGTTGCCCTTCACAAAGATTATAACATTCCTTTTCCTTTTCAAAACCACTAGTGTCTGACCAAAATTAATTACTCCCCTTTTAAATTAATTAAATTTTTGAGAATTTTTTTTAATGTTCAAAATAATTGAAGTACAAGATTAATGTTTGAAATTTTTTCAAATTTATCCTTTCATTTATTGAAGTTTTATATTTTCTAGGATATAAATCAAACTAAATATTATTATTTCACAAAGGTCAATAGTGAAAAATATGGTGTAAATTTTGTCTTTAAATTTTTTTCTTAATATGTATGCATTATCACAAATTCAATTAAAATGAGAGTAACGTGTAATCCTTACTTAATTAAGCATGCACATATAAAATTTTTTTTTTATTCGTAAAAATATTTAAAAGATACCTATCCGAATTATTGAAAAGATAATAGTTTTGGAGTTTTATTAAGAAAAGGATTAATAGATATTATCTTCGGGGTTATTTATTAAAAAAAAACTATTTAATTGCACAAATATTGTTATTATATTTATTAAGTTTTCTCGTAATTTGATATAATTACATACTGTCGCACTAATTAATAATTTCATATTAAAGATCAAGTTAGATATTCCTAAATAACATTTTTTGTACTATCAAATACAAGAGAGCGAGAGGCGTACAATAAAGCGAAAGAGACAAGCGAGAGGATCAAGTGTATTCCATACATATGCGAATCTACTTGGATAGAATACATCTAAACAAATTAACAGATAATTCAACCCCATATATATGGAACCAAAATCTAATACGAATATAATTTTTAAGAAAAGACATATGATAAAATTCTAAACTAGTGAAATTTGTGCTATAAGCACATATTCATTTATAGTAAGATATTTTGCAATTAAATTTTCATATTCAAAAACTAGTAATAGAACAGGGGGGAAATGGTGATATTAATGTGAATATGGAGTAATACTTTGATGTGAATATGGAGTAATACTTTGATGTTTTAATTTATGTAATATTTTAAATTTTTTAATGTCTAAACTATATAAATTTCAATTAACAATTACATTTTTTAAAATCATGACATAAAAAAATTAACTTCTAATATTTTTAGTATAACTATAAATATTTAATTTAATTCGATGAAAACGAGAAAAAGGCAAAAAGCAGATCCAAGAAGAGGGTAAAAAAGTGGTCATGCAGTCGATACTACTTTGGAAGGAATATTTTGATACTCACAGAAAAGATGCAAGTGAGAATTAACGGATGTTCATTCTTCAGCCACCGACGCTAACAGAATGGGGGCATCTTCGACAGACAGAAAAGTTCGGTAGAGGTGGGGGTCACGGCGTTAATAATTATTGGCGCCAATTATGACTGCCACGTGCCTCTTGCTTGTATTGGTAGACCCCACTCAACAACCTACCGTACTTCTTTTCTTTTTCTTTTTTTTTTGGTTCGGGCTGCAGACTTTTATCACCAATCACGCATAGACAGACCCTATCACGCTTCCATAGGCAAGAAATATATACATCAAAATGATGGATATAATAACACCAATGTGTTTTTTACTGCCTCCGCTTATTTTATGTGATATTATTTAATTTGGCGTGCTATTTAAGATAAAAGAGAAGATTTTATTCAAATCGTGGTCTAAAATCGTTCATTGATATTTATATGGTTAAAAATTATTTTATTAAGAATAAAAAGAGAATTTTAATTTAAAATTATTTCTAGTAATGTGACATTCTTATTGGGAGTGATTAAAAAGAAAACGATAGCACATAAAATAGGATGGAGGACGTATATTAATTAAAAATTTATCATTTAGTTATTTTTCCTCTCTATAGTGGTAAGGTATGCGTACAGTTTGCCCTTTGCAGACCTCACTGGTAGAATTTCAGGGATAAGTTATTGCTATCATTTAATTATTTTTGTATAAATACGAATTCATGAGCCTAGTATCTATTGATTGTTGAAAATAACATTTTTATCTCTAAAAGTCGCATACATGTCATATTTTTACTTTTTGAAACTATATATTTCATATATATCTAGTTAGATATATATATACACACACTCAAACTCCGACATTCAACTATATTTATTTGATCATCAAAGGAATATGATGAAATGGATAAGCTCATTTATTTTTAATCAAAGATTTTAAATCTAAATTGTAGGTATGAGGGAAAATAAAACTGACATAAAATACTGTTCTTTTAATGAATTTATATTTTACATGATGCAAATTCATATTAATAAAAATATCAATATAAATAGCAGGCATCGTTTAAATTATTTTAAATCTAGCATTTTTAATATAATAGAGAAACCACAATATTTTTATTTATATTTTAATATAAGGATCAATATGTACTTTAAGAATATTAATTTGTGCAATAAACTTTTTAAACTTTACTCAAATAATACGATAGACTAAAATATTTATGATGTCGACGTAGTATTGGGAAATTTGTCGGCTGCAAAAAATACAACCTCAAACAAAATAAAAGAAACACAATGAGTATTCATTCAATTGCCAATTCGACAAAGACTGACCAACTATCCATTTTCGTCCACGCTTAATTGCTTAATTAATTACTCTCTTTTTTTTAGATGAGATATTGAATTTTTATTAATTTTAGTTATATATATATCTTCCGTACTAATTAATGTAAAAGATGGTCATCGAGAACCAATCAGTACTTAAAAAAGATGAATTGTCTCTTTTTCTCTTAGGTGTAATTTTAAAAAGAGTTTTCATGAATGCTAGTGTATAGTCTTGTTTCTTTTTCTTTTTTTCTTGCTTTTCTATTTTAGATTAAACCTAAATCAGACCCAGCTATGTTAATTACTCATCGTTTTCACCCTGACGTTCGATGATAAAGCTAAAATTTTTATTAAAATGTTCAAAATTTGAAGAATTAAATGTGTAAATTAGTCGAAAAAAATTCGACATCTACTTTATATACATAAAAAATTATATTAACTATATATAACCAATATAAAATTTTACTGAAAAAGGTTCAGATGACCCTAAACAGGGATAGCTCTGCTCGTAGGTGTTGTGTTGAAATAAGGAACAATCTGTTACTCCCTCTGTTCCATATTAATTAGATTTGTGAGGTAATGCACACATATTAAGAAAATCACTCAAAGATAAAATTTATACCATACTTTTTGCTATTGCCCTTTGTGAAATCATAAATATGTAGTGAAATTTATTTCCGAGAAAATATAAAACTTCAATAAATGAAAGGACAAATATGAAAAAAATTTCAAACATTCTTTTTGAACTTCGAACAATTCAACGATTTTGAACATTAAAAAAAAATCTCAAAAATATGGAAAAAATTTCAAATATTCTTTTTGAACTTTGAACAATTCAACGATTTTAAACATTAAAAAAAAATCTAAAAAATTCAATTAATTTGAGATTAAAAAATATAATAAAATAGGACCTAACACATTAATTTATTCATTGCTGCAGACCTTATATTAATTACTAATATTAATTATGACCATGTGCAAATTAAAACTCAAATTTTGACCCTTCGCTTCCAAGATTTACGATGTTTGATGTTTTTTCTAGTCTATATTAAGTAAATTCTTTAAGTATCGTAAATTTGTTAAGAAAAATATTTAAGATCGTAAATAAAAGATTATTTTTCACTATTATTCTTTTGATTATTTTCAAATTTATCCTTTTAAAAAATATAAATCAGTTAAATAAAATAAATCTCATTAAATGAAGAGTAAATATGAAAAAAAATCAGTACTTCTTTTAACTTTAAAGAATTCACTTGATAAAAAAAAAATCTCAAAAATTTCGCTTAATACAAACTAGAGGGAGTAAGTTATTGCTGGAGAAAAGAATCTCCTATAGTCACTTATAATTAAGGGGGAAAAGCACAATATAGTGGTTCCAAATTATAGTAGTTTTTAACATTAATTTTAATTTACAGAAAATTTGAATGTGTTGCATGCATGCAAACTCTAACCCTATTAAAAACATATTTGCCGTAAGTTATTAGTTTCATTTTTGATTTATTTATAGTTTTAAAAACACCTTCAACTTAACTAACTTAACTAAAATATACCTCCAAATTATCACAAGTGTTAAAACAATCCCTTAACTTGGAAAGAATTCAAAGGTACATTTTAAGTTTAGTTAGCTAAGTAGGGTGGGGGTATTTTTAACACTATCTATAGTTCGAAGATGAAACTAATAATTTGTGCCAAATTTAAAAGTGTTTTTACTAATTTTCTCATATAAAAAGGTTTGTCTACATCAGATTGATAGACAATGTACTCAAACATACATATTTTGACACTTAATCATAGTTAATTAATTATCAAAGTTTCTACCTCGTTAAATATATTAACCATGGTTATTAAGTTAATATAATTGAGTAAATGGTCTCCTGCGAATAACCCAAAAACATGATATGAAGGCAACATGCTTGTTACCAGGAAATCGATTAATTCCCATGCTTATTTGCACAGAAAATATGTGTCATATTCTCTGCCATATTCATTCCACTGATTCTGGATGAGATTCGTTCTTTTACTCCCTTTATAACTAACAATTACTGAGTTTCTTGTGCCAATTTAACATGAAATGTGAACAAATTAAAGTAATGTACAACTCGACAAAACACAAGAAAAATACTGATTTGCTAGATATATAAGTAAACATGTTTTATCTACTGATGACATATTTTAAAATCGCATAAACCTAGATACAAAATGGACAATATAACTCGCGAATTGTAATGTTATAATAAGAATACCTAATAAATGAGGTTTTAGCTACTAGTGGACTCCTAATGAAACTAATTTAATGTTAATTAATTGACATGTTTAGTGCTAAGCAAAGAAGCATTAGCGAGACAGAATGTGCAATCTGCCCGTCCATCACGCCGTCGAAAGCTTAAAAAGCGTAATGGAAAAGTTAGCAAAAGCACCACAAAAAGCCTTGCTATTATTTTGACTCTCTAAAGACTGCAGCAACCACTTAGTATCCAATGTTTTATTAATTTAATCTGCAATTTGCACTCTAAGCCAAACAATTAGTAATTAAACGAAAAAAAGAAAAAACGAAAAGAATTGGCCCCCTTAATCAATTCCATTTTCCTAGCTTATTTTGACCAAGGACAAATTTAAAAATGCCCTTTTTTGTCTGATACATGTACAATAGAAGTCATGTATAGATTTCTTGTAACAACTAATAAGATGTAACTTCACTCTAATCTTACTTCTCTTTTGAGATTGACCATAAAGAAAACTTCAACTTGCACCTTGCAAAGTTATTTAACTGGTGTCTCTCTCTCTCACACACATATATGTATATATTAGAATTGTAACTACATTATATGACCAAATGTGAGATTATCAAAAAATGTAAATCATCCAAGTTCAACCCAAGTACTCATTTGACATCCTTAACTTTGACTTTCCTGGGTTTTACCAAAAAAAAAAAAGAACATTTGATAAAGCAATTAAAACCATACACTTTGGCCATTTATTTGTTTGTTTTATTGAACTCCAATAACATGAAATGATGTGTTAGGCACTCTCCTTATTGCAAACAGAAAAAAAAAAAACTACTACTATTACTCATTTGAATATACTCCCTCCTTCTCAAATTAATTGAATTTTGAGGTTTTTTTATATTCAAAAATAATTGAATTGGTCAAAGTTCAAGAAGAATACTTGAAACATTTTTCATATTTTTACACTACATAGTTATGATTTCACAAAGGACAATAGTGAAAAGTATGATATAAATTTTATCTTTAAATACTTTTTTTAATATGTGTGAATTATCTTATCGATTCAATTAAAATAAGATAGAGAAGTTAGTATTTAATAATGTTATCACAACTGACATTTATGTTAGGAAAACCATTATAGGAAAAGCATTATAGCATGAAATCGTTGCAAATTTTCATGCTATGTTTTAGGTAATGGAGAATATTATATTAGAGTTTAAAATTTAGAAAAAATATTAAAGGTAATTTGAATTATAATTATATTATAATTTATTTTTTTTTTAAATTTTTAGATTATTTTTCCTTTCTTAATTTGAATCCAAATTATAGTCTCTCTTTTCTCGTAGGTATTTTTCTGTTCATTTTTCTTTTTTTTTTTAAAAAAAAATAATTTATGACATTCATATTTATAATAATAATAATTCTAAATAAAATATGTAATAAAAAGAAGATCTGAAAGAGATGGAAGATGTAAGGAGTCGTTAAGAGATTTTTCGTCTACTATAAAAAACACAACGATAGAAAAATGAAACAAACACTTCAAAAAATTCTTAATTTTGTAAAACACTACCAATAAGTCCTAGAATTAATAAATAAAATTTAAAACTATATAAAAAGGTTAGCTTTTTGATTGTAGATATAAAAATACAATTTTTATGCATTGAAAAAAAAGAATGCAAAAAAGACTACATATATAAATATATATATATATACACACACACATACGCTTCTAGAATAATTAAGAAAAAAGATATTTAGATTGTAGTGGAAGAAGTCAATAAAAAAAATTGAAATATTTGCCAAAAAGGAAGAGAGAGGATCAAACGGAGAGAAGTAGAGAAGAAAGAGAAAAAATAATAATTGTGTTATATTTTTAAAAATATAAATAAATAAATATTAGAAAGAAAATATTTCTTAATAACCTGCAATAGCAGGTCAATATTACATGATAATGTAAAAGTTTGATACACTGACAGTACCAAAATTGAACTCTTATACTTATTTACATATATGTATATGCATGTTCATGTAAAAGTTTCAGCACATAAACATAAAAATTCATCTCCTTTAAAGCAATTTTAAAACTAGAGATGATAAAAAAAATAAAAATTTTAAAACTAGAATATTGAAGTCCAACTATTTATATGTGTTACCATTACTTTCTGACTGACACTAATTACCTTTGTTCTCCCCTTGTGGGACCTCTCTTTACTTAATAAGATACTCGAAAAGATTAATACGAGTAATATACTTGGTCGGACTTCTGAAATTAATTTATTTTGAAAAATATATTTTTTTAAAAAGTATTTTTGTGAGAAATAATTTACGTTTGATCAAGCTTTTTAGGAATGCTTCTAAATATATTTTTCATTTTCCCAAAAAATACTTTTTTTGCTTCTGAAAAAAAATCAAACTTTTATCAAACACTTAACTGTTTTAGAATAAATATTTTGTCAGTCTCAAAAACTTAACCAAAGAAACTATAAAATTGAAGAAAACGTGGAATAGTTTTTAAATGTCCACCAAATCCACCATTTCATGATATTTTTTTTTTCATTTTACAAATTGGCATTTTCTTGTTGCATCTTGACATGTGTTAATTAGTGATTAATAAAACAAAATGGTTGGCAAGTTTGACAGTCAATTTGTAAGAGAAGTGAGGATAAGCTTAGTTGGGGGTTGTGGGCAAACACCATGATTTTAGAAAATGACATAAAATACTACTACATCTGATATTCACGCATTGGAAAAACGACATCCATGAAATTGAAATATATAATGGCCTAGCTGTAACAATACTGTTTTCCCTGCAATTACTGTGGATTATTGTAAAGTAAAAGAAGAGTAGTTTTATGAGCTTTTTAACTATTTCTGAAATATTGAAAATGACAGGCAAAATAAAATACTTCACATTTACTAGTTTACTTCAATATGGATTAATAGTTGTGGAGTGTCAATTTCGTCAAAACATTTTTGTTGAATGAATTTTGGCATATTTATTATTCACTCAAAAGAATAAGAAAAAAAGTATTACCGACACATTACATTTGTTGTTGAATAGGAAAAATCCATCACTAATCGCTTTTAATGATGGATTTGTAATTTAGTGACAGAGTCCTAATAAAGTTCGTAGCAGAATTTTATTTTTCTTGTAGTGGTATTTATTAAACTATTATTCATCTTTCGATTAATTATTCATCTTGTTTTATTTTATTTGACCTATATTGACTTAATATGTCCCTTTAGAAAGTGTTGATTGGGTTTCATTCTTCAAAAGAGAAAAAAAATCAATTTGATACATAAAATATCTCATATTAATTGGAGGTTTATTTTACTTAATTAGCCTTATAGAGTTATTTAAGGATAAAAATAGTGTCGGAAGAAAATGAAATTTTTTATCTTGGTCTACTAAAATAGATAAGTAAAAAGTACTAGTATAGTAATAGAGCATTTTAATTACAATTGCTAATTGAGGGAGTATTAATTTGCCAACTTAACCAGAATAATTTAATCCAAAAATAATTGTAATTTCAGCAAACTATGTTGCATTCATTACTTAAGATAAGAGTACTAACACCAGGATCTGACGCAGTGAATAAAGTTATTTCTTCCTTAATCTGAGATCTCAAACTTGAGTTTTAAGTATGAGAAAATTCTTGATAAGAAATATTTCCCCTCAAAGGCAATCATATGCGACACGATTCAGAAATATTTAAACTCCAATATCAACATCAAACACAAAATGAAAAGAAAAAAAATACTAACATTAAACATTGTTATCAAATTTAAAGTTTACTGGTATAGTCGAATGAGTTTCTTAGTGGATGGGCCATACACTAAACAACAGGTCAAAAGAGTCCAAGGCATTATTATATAATTAATAAATTACCTTCTTTATTATTTTTTTTAAAGAAAACATTAAACATTTTTAAACTAGTAAATTCCGCAAACAAGTGGCTAGTAACCCCAGTATCATTTGGATTCATGTGAATTGAATGATCAGTTGGAGAAAGTGACATTAATTCATTTCTAAATATCTTAAGATTGGACACTTGACCATCTTCCTTGTTTGACACAAATCACATTCTTGTATTGTTATGAACTACTACTAATTGTTGTGTCGGTGAGGACTTCAAAATTCAATAAGCAATTTCTGTACATATGACAAGTAATAGGTGCTACGTACACACACTATGCCAAAGCTTTCAACTCTATTTGTCGTTTTCTTTCACATTCTGTGTGCTTTTGCTACTGCTCAATCACGACCTGTGACACACAAATACACTTAACTATTCCGTATCTAATACCATATTAATCCAAGGATAATCAGATGTTCTTTATCAGAATTTTTTTCAAATGTAAAGGTTAAATATATAAATTTTGATGTATATCAATTGTTGAATACTTTTGATATAAAAAACACTCATCCTTTTTACCTATGTTCTAAAATTTAGAACACCTTTGACGAAAATGTTGTTTCCATCATTATCTAATACTCCTCTGGTTACTTTTACTAGTCATTATTTTACTTATTTAGGTCAACTTGACTAAACCTTAAAAGTAAATTGAAGTATCTAAATTTAGTATTTAAAATCTAAAATTTTAGATAATTAAAAACTATACAAAAAATGCTTTCTAACATTAATGATAAAAAATACATTTTAAAATGTTAATCAAAATTTATATAATAAGTAAAAATAAAGGGGAGAGTAGAATTTAAAATATATGAATTACAATTTAAAAACTAAAAATATATGAATTGATACGAATTAAGAGATGAATATTTAACCACAGAATATAACTATGTCTTTTTGAAAAATATCAAGGATAAGAGGAACCGATCGATACTTTCACGAGACCTCTTCAGAAGTTCAAAATTTTAAATTATTTAAAATATACTCAATTAAGTCAGATTAAGAATCAAAGATTTCATTTTTAATTAAACGTCAACTAATCACAATTATATGAGACCTGAAAATATATTCGTGTGTCAGCTTGGTGGATCTAAAGTCTCTAAATACCATGTGTATAATTTTGACCGTCTGCAGTGCCAGCTAGGAAAATGAATTTTTAAAAATAACATTGCTTATTGTGACAAATACGTAAAATACGACTCCTTATCTGCAAAATATTTTAAAAAGGCTTAACAAAGATTTGTGAAAATAAAATCCAGCCACCAATTTCGCACTAATTAAATATTGACCCCCTCAAAACCTGCACTCATTTCATTAATGCGCCAAAATCACTCTCTCCCTCCATTCCAACATTATACTTTATTTTCTAACAATAAAAAATGAAAAAAAGAGAATAGTGGGAAAGCTTAGATTTACACATGATATTCTTGTTTCTTTTTTTCTGTTTGTCAGCTTCTTTTACTACTCCATGTGCTTTTATTTACTGAATGTCTCTTTTTTCACTTTTAATTTTAATATATATGTCATATTTAAAATTATAAAATTAACTAATACAATAATAACATATTTATTAAAATTTCATAAGTAAAATTTGAGAAGGGTAAAATATATTCAAATTTTATCACTATCTCATAGAGATAAAGAAATATTTTTCAAAGATCTTTGTCTCAAAAGTATTATCTCAAAAGCAAAAAATACTAGATATGAAATCAAACGACTAAAATAAAAAATAATCGATAATTTATAAAGATAATTAAAAAAAATAAAATGAATGACAAAAAATAACAATACAATATAAAAGGAAATAATATATATTATATCACATTATCCTATCCCTACTAACAGTTTACTTTTTACCCAGCGACATCCATTCTTTTTTATATAACTTATTCAATTAGGTAAATAAATTGAAATGGAATGAATAATTAATTAAATTGTGTTTATTTATTTTTTAAGTGTTGAGCTCACAGTCACGCACTGATGACTTCTTTTTTCTTGGCAATAGTGAAAGGAAAGCTGTACATTACAACTGTCTCGCTATATATAAACTTGTATTTCCATCACTTCCAAGACTTGCACATTATAGTTTTGAGGTGGAGGAAGAGGCAATTACTTGGACGCAAGCACTGTGGTTGCTCTTCAAAGCAAAACTGGACTGACTTGCTGTCCACCCACATTGCAATTAAGCCTGCTGCCTGTCCTCCCTCTATTTTTCACCTTTTTTGTTCCAAGATTCTTGATCTTCCCTTCACCCAGAAAGAAAAGTTGTGTTCTTGGATGTAAGATAAAAGAGCAAAAAAGGGTTGTAGAAAAGGTGGAAGCATGGATGTTAACTTAATTCAGAAGTGGGGTCTGCTATGGTGCATAGTGTTGCTTATCAGCTTTGGGTGGATTCACTGTGATGTTACCTATGACAGGAAAGCCATTGTGATTAATGGGCAAAGAAGATTGCTTTTTTCTGGTTCTATACATTACCCCAGAAGTACCCCTGAGGTACTTCAGTTCTTGCCCATTTATGCGCTCTTTTTTTTCCCTTAATGTGAAATTGCTTATGAAGTGAGCTTGAAAAATGTGGTTTTGTAGATGTGGGAAGATCTGATAAACAAGGCAAAAGGAGGAGGTTTGGATGTGGTTGAGACTTATGTCTTTTGGAATATTCATGAGCCTTCTCCTGGCAATGTACTTTATTTCCCACTTATTTTGTATTCAATTAGCTTGTGTTCATTCATGTTTTGTGCTCAAAGATTAAATCCTTTTTTTGTGGGGTTTTCAGTATAATTTTGAAGGAAGATATGACCTGGTGAGGTTTGTAAAAACAATTCAGAAAGCAGGCCTGTATGCTCATCTTCGAATTGGCCCTTATGTTTGTGCAGAGTGGAATTTTGGGTACATTTCTTCTTTTAGCTCTTCACTAGATCTATAAGAATGTTCATACCAAGAGGTGTACTGATTTTACTGTCAATTCCACAGAGGGTTTCCAGTATGGCTGAAATATGTACCAGGCATTAGCTTCAGAGCAGATAACGAACCTTTCAAGGTCTCAGTCTTCTCTTGAGAAAAAATTAAAAAGAAAAATCGCCATTTGAAGAAGATATATCATTTTTAATGGTGGATAAATTAATGAAATTTTATTTGTTTTATGGATTGGCAGAATGCAATGAAAGGGTATGCTGAGAAAATTGTTAACTTGATGAAGAGTCATAACCTTTTTGAGTCTCAGGGTGGTCCTATCATACTCTCCCAGGTTGTTTTTCTTTCAGGAACTTTTATCCGATTAGTTCATTATACTATTTTTGTGTTTGCTGAAGCCAAATTCCACTAAAACTTGTTCTATTCTCATGTAACTTTTCTGTTTGATCTGCTACCGTAGATTGAGAATGAGTATGGACCACAAGCTAAGGTACTCGGAGCACCGGGACATCAGTATGCAACATGGGCTGCTAATATGGCAGTTGGATTGGACACAGGTGTCCCATGGGTGATGTGCAAGGAAGAAGATGCCCCAGATCCTGTGGTAAGTAAGCTCGGTTGCTAGAGCTTCCCATGTTTCCATTTACCATTGCTCTGTACCATTTTCTAGTTTAGATAACAATTTGCCATTTCATGATAACAACAACATACCCAGTGGAATTCCACAACCTTATCACTAACTCATAGAGGTGGAGAGACTGTTTGCTGGAACCCTCGTTTCAATAACCCATAAGCAGAATAAATTAGATATGAAAAAAGGAAAGGAAAAGAAAAGGAAACGGGAAAGCTACTAATAATAAAAAATACATGATAATATGCAAATACGATAAAATTAGCATATAGAATTAAATTGCCGGTTCATGCTTGCTATAAAAGTTACATGTAATTAGCTTTTAAATACCTGAGATTTTGCATTGTTAGTGTATATTAGTTAAGCTCCTCCTAGTATGAACCAAACATTTCTACTCTTGATCCTCTCCTATTTCACCTCAATTTCTAATAAAAATCCACAAATTACTATTGATAACAGATCAACACATGCAACGGTTTCTACTGTGATAATTTCTTCCCAAACAAACCATACAAACCTGCAATTTGGACTGAGGCTTGGAGTGGTTGGTATGTAATCTTGTCGCTTCCTTTTAACTTCTCATTATGTTTGTAGTAGAGTCCTTTTTGACTACTTTCTCGATAAATTGAAGGTTCTCGGAATTTGGCGGTACCCTTCATCAGAGGCCAGTTCAAGATTTGGCATTTGCTGTTGCCCAATTTATACAAAGAGGAGGATCTTTTGTTAACTATTACATGGTTTGAAATATTTCACTACTTTGGCAAATGCCTGATGTAGAAGAGTCATAGTACTTCTTTATGAACCGAAAGCATGCATGAAGTCTTTGTAGTTAACGGCATTTCCTCTTCTTGCCTAACAGTACCATGGGGGCACGAACTTTGGACGCACAGCAGGTGGGCCATTCATCACTACTAGCTATGACTATGATGCTCCAATTGATGAGTATGGTGAGTGTCGAGCTCTCATTCCTCTTTACTCATCTCTTCATTTGTATAATTATATATACTCACTGGTCTTGAGTATTATTTAAGGAGTTACGGTTTTTGAAATTGTGGAATGGTTTGGTAAGACCTTGTTTTTTCGTGATATTTGTTCTATAATGATTTCTCAAAGCTTCCTTCTCTAATTTGTGTGCCCTTAACAAGCTTTATACCATAAAAATTTGCCAATGTCATTATTCAGTTCCATTTAACTGAAAAGAGAAAAGATCTCTAACCGCTCCTTCCATTTGACAGGTCTTATCAGACAGCCAAAATACGGTCATCTCAAGGAGCTTCATAGAGCTATCAAGATGTGTGAGAAATCCTTAGTTTCTGCAGATCCAGCTATCACATCCTTGGGAAACCTTCAACAAGTATGTAGTTCTGCATAAGCATCAGTAATCTTGTCACCATGGTTCAGAATAATCAATCTCTCATTGAGTATTTTCTATTGCTGTAGGCGTATGTGTACTCTTCAGAGACCGGGGGTTGTGCAGCTTTTTTGTCAAACAATGACTGGAAATCTGCCGCTAGAGTAATGTTCAATAACATGCACTATAATTTGCCGCCTTGGTCCATTAGCATCCTTCCTGACTGCAGAAATGTAGTCTTCAACACAGCCAAAGTACGCATAACTCCTGCTTGGGAACTTCTAGACATTCAATAGTACTCATGAGCTGCTTTAGCATCTTCTGAAAGTTAGAGTTCATTTATGCTACTCGCTAACAACTCTGATAGCAAGGATTTAATTGCTTTTAAATTCCATGTGCAGGTTGGAGTTCAAACATCAAAGATGGAAATGCTACCAACTAATTCAGAGATGCTATCTTGGGAGAGTTACAATGAAGATATGTCTGCATTAGATGACAGCTCATCAATTAGATCTTTTGGTCTCTTGGAGCAAATAAATGTAACCAGAGATACAAGTGACTATTTGTGGTACATAACCAGGTGAGTTTGGTTGGTCTCTGACTACATAAACCTGTAACCTTCGTTTACTTCTCACTAGGAATTGGATTGTCTACCAGTGCAAATGTCAAATTTGAATGCCTTATCCCTCATTTCTTTTTCCAGCAAGATGTGTCTGAGGAGAAGGTGAGAATGGGAAGGGGTTATGGGTGGAGGGCGCACATCTTGAAGTACATCCATTACAGAGAATGGTGTGCTTGATCCTCTAGGAAATTTAGTAAATGTTCTGCTCACTTGAGTAGCATTTCTTAGATGAGTTGTCATTTTCCATTCTCATATTACTCAACCTTGGGACCTCTCACACTTCTTTGCATTTAACACTTGTGATCTGTATATCTAGCTTATGTGACATATGTATGATGTTTCCTGTGACAGTGTCGATATTGGTTCAACTGAGTCCTTCTTGCATGGCGGAGAGCTCCCTACTCTTATCGTTGAGACAACGGGCCATGCTATGCATGTGTTTATTAATGGTCAGCTCTCAGGTAATGCAGTCAATGTTACTTCATCAAAAGTTATTTCTATGATGTATGTTTAAACTTGGCTAATTTTGATGAACACTCTTACACATGTTATAGGTTCTGCATTTGGGACGAGGAAGAATAGGAGATTTGTATTTAAAGGAAAAGTCAATCTTCGTGCTGGCTCAAACAGAATTGCTCTACTTAGTGTGGCTGTTGGACTGCCGGTTAGTTCAATGCTCACTTTCTATCTTCCAAATAGCGTGCATTCTTGATATCTACTCAAATTCAAATAACTCATGAAGAAAATAGAATAAGTTTCTACGCTTAATAGCTTCAATTAAAATCAACAAGTGTTCAGCATCATTAACATATCCCTGAATCATTAATAAGCTTACAGTATCACTGATTACTAGGCTTGTGAAAAACCAAAATGCTAATACGGGAAGTGAAGAAAGGAGTAATTCTGAGGGATTAAAATGATGCATAGCTTAAATCTATTGAGCGTGGATTAAAGTCTACTTTCTGTAGAGCTAATGATAATCAGTAGACAAGGTTCTTCCTTTTTTTTCCTCTGGGATTGGCAAAGGCTTGAAACTTAAGCGCACAAGACAAATACGACTTCTCACTGCTTACATTGCAGTGTAAGAAGGCCATTGTGCATTCTTTGATTGCCATATATCCATGTGGAAGGAATCTATAATGTGAATTCATCTTTTCTAGCAATAAAGGGGTAGGAAATAGTTTATCAGAAAAAGAAAGGGATAGGAAACCAGCTCATCAGTGCAACTCTAGCTATTATTATAACCCTAACTGATATGTTGAAGCAACAATTTGTAGCCTTTTTGCAGTCCTGAGATCATATATTAATTTTTCAATGTACTCTAAATTTTTATTATTTCTGTTTGTTTTCTGAAGAACATGGGTGGACATTTTGAAACATGGAGCACTGGAGTACTAGGTCCTGTTGTAATTCATGGGCTAGACCAGGGAAAATGGGACTTGTCCTGGGCAAAGTGGACATATCAGGTGGTCTAACTTACCGGACTATTGTTCAATCAATAGTCTAGTTTCAACTGCAACCTTTTATACTGATTTGAACTTACTAACAGGTTGGGCTTAAAGGAGAGGCAATGAATCTTGTTTCACCGAATGGTATTTCTGCCGTTGACTGGATGCAGGGTTCATTAATTGCACAGAAACAACAGCCTTTAACATGGCATAAGGTATGAAATTAGGAGATATATTCCAAAGATGCAAGTGATGGTAGTCGTATCTTATTAACTCATCGTATTACAGGCTTACTTCAATGCGCCCGATGGAGATGAGCCATTGGCTTTGGACATGAGTAGTATGGGTAAAGGTCAAGTATGGATTAATGGTCAGAGTATTGGTAGATATTGGACTGCATATGCTACTGGAGATTGCAATGGTTGCCAGTATTCTGGATTTTTTCGGCCTCCAAAATGTCAACTGGGATGTGGGGAACCAACTCAAAAATGGTAAAGCACTTCTTCCCAGCTATACACTTGCCTTCTGATAATTTCACGACACCATTAATAGCTAGAAATTGGAGGTCCTTGTATGGCAACTTAAAGATTTATTGTTTCAGGTATCATGTTCCTCGGTCTTGGGTAAAACCCACTCAGAATCTATTGGTGCTTTTTGAAGAACTTGGCGGAGATCCCACAAGAATTTCTCTTGTGAAGAGATCAGTCACTAACGTATGTTCCAATGTTGCTGAATATCATCCAAACATTAAGAACTGGCAAATTGAGAACTATGGCAGAACCCAAGAGTTTCACCTACCTAAAGTCCGAATTCACTGTGCTCCTGGTCAATCTATTTCCTCCATTAAATTTGCAAGCTTTGGAACTCCTCTTGGAACCTGTGGGAGCTTCAAGCAAGGAACTTGCCATGCTCCTAACTCACAAGCCGTTGTAGAAAAGGTACCTTTTTTGTTGTGCTAACAGTATCGAACGAACAAGAATAAATTGTTTACCTTTTGTTCAACTATACTTACTAGGCTGACTAATTTCATTCAACTCATGCTTTGTTCTTTTTACTTTTCCAGAAATGTCTAGGACGCCAATCATGTGCTGTGACAATATCAAATAGCATCTTTGGAGAAGATCCCTGCCCAAACGTACTGAAGCGGTTGTCGGTAGAAGCACACTGTACACCTACCCAGAATTGAAATATAAAATAGAAAAAGTTGGTTCAAATGTTGCAGAACTTAGTGTACACCCCCGAGGAAAAGGCTAGTGAGGTAAGAATAAACTGTGAAGCAAAGGAAATAGGAGGTAGTAGTTTGTTTAATGAATGTTGTAGAGGAAAACTCCTGATATGCATTCATTAGGTAGTAATCTTAGTTTTCGGGTGCCGGAGAGGACTCTGTGAAGATAGCAGATTTATACAAGAGTTTGTAGATTGTTGGGAGTCCAAATGCAACTCCCATCTTAGAGTGCAGTCTGGTTCCTTTCTACTTTTAAATTGGAGATGTGGACCAGATAAGCGTCGGTTATGTACTGTTTAGTCAGTGTGATAGTGGTCTTCCTGGGAATCAAACCTCTTAGGTCCATGTTAGGAACGGATCCTAGTATGACCCTTTATAATCGTGTGTGTTGTGCAGTTGGTAGAAAGAATTCAATGGAAAAGTGTATTTGCATCCATCTTTTCTTTCCTTTCATGTAACTAACGTCATATGAGATGAGCATGTTAAAAGCTCAAAATTAAGTACAGGACTCACCAGAACGTTTTTCCTTCTCTCATAAGGTACCGTAGTTTCTTTTTGAGTTTGAACCCTGCATCCTTTTCTTATGGTCCTATCACTCTATGTTTGGATTATTCAACTCTCCTTACAACAAACTGGACCAAAGTTTCTGCAACTGGATTGCACTTCAATTTCTCTTGGATGACTTTCTTCAGCAACGAAATCCTCCAGGATGTATTTCAATCTCAATCAGTTATACTTCAGTCACCAATTAGTTGGAGTTAACTATACGACAAACCATCCATATCTGGTTTACTCCATTGACTGGACTTGATAAATATTTAAAATAGAATACACCCATTGATCATTCAACGCAAGAAATATTATTGATTCGAGACAGAATAGTTCAGACTACGAAATAATATTTGACTTAATAGTAAGAACTTGCAATATCCAACAGAAATTATGTTATTTCTTGCTCATATTAAAATAGGTACAGCATAAAGCATATCAATTAGGCTGATGAGGAACTACTGATGTGCTTGGCAATGGTCTGCTGCAGCTCATCCTTTTTGGCTCCTACCACCTTATCAACGATCTTCCCCTCTTTGATGAACATGAAGGTTGGCATTGCCTCCACAGCCCAATCAGTAGCTACTGACTGTGAAATAAATTGACATCAACCCATATAATGTTTGGGAACATTAATGGAGTTTGGTTATATTCTACCAAACCTATTAAATGTTTGACTCAATAATTTTACCTTCAATTCATCCACATCCACTTTCAGGAAGGTAACAGAAGGTATCTTCTTGGCCAACTCTGCAAGAAATGGGGCAATGAACTTGCAGGGACCACACCAAGAAGCAGTGAAATCCACAACTATCTGCAACATTAGTAAATATGAGAAAAATATAGTATTGCAAGAGGGCTATTTGTATAGTGGTAAACTATGTCTCAACCAAGTACCAACCTTAAACAGTTTAAAAAATATACATGATACCACTTGCTTATATGAAAGATTTAGCAAACTGTGATTTACTCAAGCAGGTTGGTAAATCGTTATTCTTAGCAAGAAAGTAGACACAATCCATGAATATGGAGAAGGATAATGATGCCCCCAAGGATAATCATACGAATCCATCAATAAACCAAAAGATTCACAATTTTATCTCATACACAAGTTCAGAACCAGCATTAAGAACAGCAAGATTATAAAATATAAGAACTCTTTTTTTTCCGGAAAAAAGCATTTGTTGTCATCCTAGAACGCCCGAGATGTATAACATGGGCAGCCCAAACAACATATAGGGTTATCCTTATAGCCTACATTGTCAAAAAAGATTCAATTGGGAAAATATCAAGATTTTAATCCTCAGTTACTCCCAATGTAGACCGTCAAACAAAACAAGAAATTAAAATCAGAAAAAAAAACACGGATGACTTTGTAATTTTAGTGCGAAATTAGAAGTTGTGTAATTGGTAGATATAAACATATAAAGCACAGACCCCAACTTTCTGTAACAGTTTTCAATTCCCGATCTCGACAAACCCACGCCTAATCCAGATACGATCCGTAATAACATGAAGCAAAAAATCCACTGATGAATGAAGAAATCAACTAAATCAGGACAGAAAAAAAATTGCAAAACAAAAAAAACAAAAGAGAAAACACCAAGCGTTACCAGTTTTTTGTTATCAATGCCCTTCTGGAGATGGTCGCTCCATTCATCAACGGTGTGAACGCCAAGGACTTGTCCTTCCTCTGCCATTTCTCTAATTTGTTCTTCTTTCTATGGGCTTCACGAAAAAAAATAGCTTACCAAACAAGGCAACTCTGCGCATTTGGATCGGCTCTCTCCGTTTTATAAAGGGCTTAGCTTTGTGTGAAAGCAAGAATATTCTATAGATTTACATATATATCCCTACGTGGAACTTTTTCCCCCCTAGGCCCATGGAAAACTTGGACGGATACAAACAATTATTTATTTATTTATTTTTAAAGTTTTGAGATTAATTTTTGAGAATGAATATTTATTTTCCTAGTGATTTCATATACTCGATATCTTTTCGAGCCTTAAAAGCTCAAGCATATCTTAGTGATTTTGTATATTATGATTACCTTATATATTAATTTTAATTTAAATATCATAAAATTTTATTTAGATAATTATTTTGCAGATGAATAAAAATATTTGCAGTGAAAATTTAATGACTTAACTTAAATGATAAATATTGACGTGAGCATTGATATGTATGTTATTTTCAAGAAAGAAACTTTCAAGTATTTTGGATAAGAAAATGAAGAGATTAAAATGATATTACACAATGATTTCATATATAATTATGATTACCTTATATATTTATTTTAATTTAATTATGACAAACTTTTGTTTCGATGATTATTTTACAGATTGAATAGAAGTATTTACAATGCAAATTTGGTGACTTCAGTGACAAATATGAGCGTGACTGATATGTGTGTTATTCTTAACAAAGAAAGTTTCAAATTTTTTAGATAAGAAAAATGGAGAGATTAAAATGATATCATAAACAAATAAATATTTGCATTTGTTATATTTGACTATTAAAAATATATTAACAAGACTTAGAAGGAAAATTTTATAAGGCAATTGTCGGAAAGGATATGTTGTGTAAATAGTGTGTTGGTCAATCAAAAACTTGTATATTTAAGAGATGAAAGTAGTAGTAAGTAATTATGTTACAGTGTCGTGGTTAGCTCATTAGGTCGCTTAAACAAGTGTCGGAAGTTTAATCCCCGCTTTATATATGTAGCAATCAATTGACCCATGGCAAATCATTAAATGAAGTTCAAATTCATGGAGGATTGATCCTTGGCCTGTCGGACTGGAGATATCTTGAGAAACCAAAAATAAAAATAAAGAAAATGTTAAAGTGAATATATGGCATGATTGGAAAGATAGAATTAAGAATGAAGATATTTTGAAAAATTTGAGAGTGGCCTAGTTTCATGGGAAACAATTAAGAGAATTAGTGAACATTTGGTTGTGAAAAAAAATTCCGTTTATTTGAATTTCTGAAATTAAAATTTAAGTTGTATTTGATCATCTTTCTTTTTGTAAAAACTAATGGGAATTTACTTCTATATGTGGTTTACACATCCAATTTTGAAAAATTAGAATACCACCTAACTTGACTAATTTAACTAAATACATAATCAAATTTGATTTAGAAGTGTAATATCTTAAATCTATAGTCACACAATATTCTAGTTTAAATCTCATATACAAGCTATTACATACTATTGATTTTTTCACTTTATTTGAATTTTTTAAAGTTGGAATTGTGTTTAGTTATAAGTAAATTTGAATAAAAAAATTGAGTAGAATATGCATACTAACTTGCTTTATTTAATATGAAGATCGTAATAATTCAAAAATGGAATAATATTTACTTAATTATAATTAAATTGACTACTTATTTTTTGATTTATTTATATCTTGACAACTGTTATGCCGAAAAATGACCGACTTTAAAGAAAATATTGAAAATTTGAAAATATCAAGAATTAATCTCAACTCAATTAATTTAAGCAAGATTAATTCTCGAAATTCGAAAAGACACAGAGTCGCCACCTAATTTTACGGATAATTAGGAAACCATAAAAATATTTTAAAAGATCTAACAGAAAAATCT
>JAOTQR010000045.1:21360813-21371895 GCA_025774065.1 Solanum ossicruentum | reverse complement strand
TTTTAAACATAGGGGTCAGGCTGCGTACATCCGACCCCCCCTTACCCCGCAATGGGCGGGAGCCTTTGAGGCATTGGAGTAATGTTGTTGTTGTTTAATTTCCAAGAGTTGCCATCCCTGTACTGAGCAATACAATAATTAGGATGTCTGGCGATGTTAAATATATTTGGCAAGTCTTCTTTTTAAGTGGAATCTCCTGTCCATTTGTCTAGCAGAATTTGATATGGTTCCCATTCCCTACCTCAAAGTGAGTGAGTTTGAAAAAATCATTCCACATGATATTAACGGCCTTCCATAATACAGTTCTGTAGGGAAGTGTGGATTGTTTTATACATCATTGGGTGTTACTGCCATTCTTAGCCACAATTACCTTTTTCCACAGGCTAGCATCCTCCTCCTGAATGACTCCAATGCCACTTCATAAACATACACTTGCTATGAATAGCAAGATTTTTGATACCAAGGCCACCGAGATGTTTGGGAAGAGTGACTTTGGCCACTTCACAAGGTGTAATTTGTGAGATTCACTGTTGCCGTCACATAAAAGGTCTCCTGATTTTATTTAGACGCTTCAAGACTTGTCAGGTATTGGGAAGAGAGACTAAATATGTTGGGATGCTATCCAAAGCACTGTTTATTAAAGTCAATATTCCTCCTAGCGAAAGGCACTGCTTTGCCATGCAGCTAGTCTTTTCTCAAATTTCTCAATAACCCCATTCCATATTTCAGTTGCTTTGTGTAACCCCCAAAGGTAGTCCCAAATAGGTTGTTGGGAAATTGCCAATAGTGCACCCCATGATATCAGCGAGCTCTACAAAATCTGGCACCATATTAACAGGACAAATAACACTCTTCGGCATGTTAATATGAAGGCCTGATAGGCTGACGATGCTTCAAAAATCATGAGGGTGGGATTAAGGTAGAGAGCTTGTGATTTTTCTGCACCACAAAGTATAAGTGTGTCATCTGCAAATAGTAGGCGTGAGATGGACATGAGTCTCACTGTTGGTTCTGATCCTGAAACCCTCCCAGTCACTCTCTCTGTTTGGCTTTCTCAAGCATGCAACTAAGACCCTCCATATCTAGGATGACGAGAAATGGAGAGGGAGGATCCCCTTGTCCGATCCCTCTCATGGGACAAAAGAGTTCCACTGGGCCACTTTTACAAAATAATGATGGATTATTTCACAGTAGGCATGCTATATCTCATCCATCCGATCCATTTTTCCCCGAATCCCATTTTCCTGAGAATTGAGATTAGGAATGCCCAGTTTATTTTATCAAAACCTTTTTCTACATCAGGCTTAAAAAGGTGGCCCGCTTCCCCATTTTTCTGCTGCCAGTTCAAAATTTCATTAGCTATGAGTGTAGCGTCTGTGATTTGCCTGCCTTTAATAAAAGCATTTTGATATTCTGAGACCATTTTTCCAATCACCTTATTGAGTCTTTCAGCCAGCACCTTTTTTATATAAGCTACCAATAAGACTAATGGGTCTGTAGTCAGTTAGCGCCATGGCTCCTTTTCTTTTTGGTATGAGGGCAGTGAAAGATGCATTAAAAGGCTTCGCCATATGACAATTGTGATGGAAGTGATTGAGAGCTCCAAGTACGTCATTCTTAATTGTGTTCCAATTCTTATGTTAAAGTGCTATTGTAAAACCATCTGTGTCCAGGGGCTTCGGCAATGGCACAAGATGTCACTGCAACTAGCACTTCTTCCTCACCAAAAGTTGCTTCCAAACCCTCTTTTTGTTCTGTTGTTAGGCATCCCATCCATCCAAAGGACGTTGTCAGTCTCCAGTTTTCTTCCTCTGTATAGAGGTTCTGGTAGAAGCTGAGTATTTCTTCCTTTATTAGCTCTTTTACAATCTTTTGCTCCACTATTAGTTTTCTGTTTTATCTTCTGTTGGCATTTGCAACCCTTTGGAAGAATTTAGTATTTCCGTCACCCTCTTTCAACAACAAATATCTGGACTTGTATCTCCACGAGGCCTCTTCTGCTTTGGCCAACCTCTGTATTTCCAATTTGAGATTCATAATGTGAGATTTTTCCTTGAGTCTTCATTCTGCCTTCAGTTGCCTGCTCAGGTATTGGAAGTAAGTTCAATGATTTGCTTGCCCTGACTTCCACTTTGCCATATTCTTCTTAATTCCTTTTGCTGATATCCGTTTTCAAGTGTTTCAATTTTTGAGCTAGTATGTAATCTGGGAAACCATTAAAATTAGAGCTCTCACCATTCTTTGACTTTCTCAGTGAAACCATCATGTTGTTTCCACATATTCTCAAATTTACAGTATGAAGGGTTAACAGACCAGTCACCACTCTCCAGTACTGTGGGTCTATGATCAGAAGTTACTTTTGGGAGGGCAAGCTTATTCACGGCTCTAAATTTGTTACTCCATTCGGTAGAAACAAGAAATCTATCTATTCTGGAGGCTTGAGTTGAGTCCTTACCCCTGTACCTAGTGTGATGAGCAGCCTGAAGAGGTAAGTCAATCAACTCCAAGTCCTGAATAAGATCTGAAAAGTTCCTAATCGCTCTTGATATTCTAATGCAATTAAACCTTTCATGTTCAAATCTATAGACATTAAAGTCTCTTCCAACTATCTAGATCAGTCCATAGCCCTCCAATATCAGCTAATTCATTCCAAAAATCTGTTCTTTTCCAATTTGAATGTGGCCCATGTACCCCACCATCTGAGATCTCCCTGTAACCCTTCAAATATTGAAGTGATGGAATATGTGCCCCCCAGAAAATCTCTGCGATTCCATTGTCTCTTACCCCAGAATATTGTGATAACCCAGCTCCTTCCATATGATTTTAGTTCCACCCAGTCGACCCATTTAGATCCCCAAATCTGCTCTGCTATGGCAGCAGACCATTCTTCAATTTTTGTTTCTTGTAGACATAAAACATCTTGCTTCCACTTCTTGACCAACGATTTAATGGTTTTCACTTTTTTTTTTTGGTCGTTGAGCCCCTGCACATTCCAACTTATCCCTTCCCTGAGAAGCTTCACACGCCCGACACAGATTTGCTTCATCAATTCTGATGCTGCTAGTAAACCCCCTCCCTCGTTCAAATCAGTGTGAATCATCGATCATAATCTTCACTAATGTTTAATAACTTGAAGGATTTGTCGCCTGCCATAAAAAATGTTCTCTCCCATATCTAGAAAAAGTAATGGATGGGCATTCTTCAAGAGTTTTTACTTCCTATGTCATTTGTATACATATACATACATACATACATATACATGTGTGTGTGTCTGTATATACATGTATATTATTGGGAAGGGGGAATATATGTAGTTCAATGGTAATTATGCCTTGAGTTACAAGTGGCTCTCAAAGGATGGCTTGTTCTGTAGAACAGGTATTGCAAAATGTGAAATAGTACAGACTGAAACATGTAATTTGACCTTGCTTCTGACTTCAGATGGTTCTGATTCATTTTGTTGGCTAATATCCACATGGGCTCATGTTGAGAATTTTTAAAGGTTAAACTAGTGGAGATCTAGTAATTTTGTCACTTTTTCGTTAGAATTGATTCATAGTCAAAACTCTGCTTGAAGCCATGAGGTAGCTGAAGTGCAAGTGGCCGGTCATGATTGTCATTGCTCCCATCCAAGATTAAACCTTGGCTGTACTTTTCTCCTCCTCTCCGTCTCTACGTACCTACTGGGCTACCACACCTCTGAAATTTACTTCCCAAATTGTAATGTTTCATCATTGTATTCTTCACTGTTAGCCACTAAAATAGTAGTACTTCTAAACTTGTGATATAGTGATGTTTCTGGTGAGCGCAATACAGGAAAGGTCATTGTCACCTGATAGGATTGAAGCCTCTTGAACCGCATTTGCTAAACCTTCAGCGAGAATCTTTTGTTCCAGCCCAAGTTCAAGTTGCTAATGCGCATAAACAGTCGCCAACAGACTTTCAAACAGTTAGAGGTCTTGCAGCTCATACCAGGCCACATTTCCATTCTGCACAAAGCGGCAACAGTGGAAGAACCAACTGCAACGGGGAATTGCCAGCTGTACAGCCTATTACAGGGAATGCAACTGTAGGACCTGGTTCTTTCTTTTCTCAGTGTTTTTTTCGAGTCACTTTTTTGTTTATGGTGCTTTTACATTGTTGATGAGTTAATATTACTACATTCACGTTCGTAAAGATATTAAATGTCTAATTGGTTAATGTCATTTTATTAGAGTATTTACAAAACTGGCGTTGACAGTTTCATCCCTTTATTGGGTATATTTGCAGGGGTCTGTTAAAAAAGATGCACCAATACCCAGTTCAAGTTGCATGTCTATTGATCAGATTTGTGAAGAAAATATCCAACTCTTTAGGAGGTACATGTTTGTTTTTTTAGAAGCTCCTTAAGATACAGCTGCACGGCATACATTTAGCCTTGCATGATTGTTCAGTCATGATGGATTTATACACTTGAGAGTCATTTGGTACCTCATATAGGATGAGGTGGGATTATATCCCCTTGGATTGGATCGTTAATAATGGGATTCTTTCGTCATATTGGATAAGGTGGGGATTATATCCATCCATATTGTATTTCAATTAGGAATTTGTAGGCCAAATTGACATTATGTGTCCTACGTATGCTAAGCTGAAACTCTCGGATAAAATGTTTGCACAAAATGACCTTTAGATAATGTTTAGCAATTTTGGAGCTTTGATACGCAAAGGAAACCGCAAGAACGATGACATACCTAGTGTAATCCCCCTAAGTGGGTTTGAAGAGGTCAATGCGTACGTAGATGTTACCTCTGCCTCATAAGGTTATTTCTAGAAGACCTAGACTCAAGTTATGCATATCAAAGCAATATGAAAAAGAACACACAAAAGTAAATAAGATATAATAAATAACAGAGAAATCATTACATGACATTTAGAGAAAAAGCAACATTAGCAACAAAATGATGCGATAGTCAAAGCACTAGAAACAATAGGTAGTGTAATTGTAGGACTCTTCTAAGTATGCATTATTGTAATTATTTTCGTGTTCTTCTTTGGCTGGTTTGCTCGTGTTATGTTACTAATCGTTCATTTTCTTTTTAATAATTGCTTTCTTCTTCTGGCGGGCTTATCTTCTGGTTCTATTGCGTATTCATTCTTGCTGTCGACATGTCACGACCCAAAAACTTTAGGTGTGACCTGGGTTGACTTGCAAGGTGAACCTTGTACCTGATGCTAAGACGGAAGTAAACAATCATAAGTGCTAAATATAACGGAACAGAATATGAGCCATCTTTATCCCACTCTGCTAGCATTGTCAAACCTGGTCAGAGAACATCACTGGAGGCAGGAGCTGCACATGGTTAATTGTGAATTAACTTAAAAGTGGAAATTAAAGGATTATGATGTAATGCAAAAAGTCATTTTTATCCCCCTTCATTTGAGTAGAAGAGAAGCCTTCAACGTGGCGAGTGGCAGGAAAATCAGTGGTTGTAGTGGCACAAAGTGTCTTTTCTAGCAATCAATGAAAGCTGGAATGGACTGTGGAGGAGACCTAAGTTGAATCCCAATAGAGTCAGAAAGTGGCAGGTGATTCTTCTCTTATGTATTAAGCCTTGGTGGACACAATTACCAGCACTTGTATTGGTATAAGGCAGCAATTAACCAGTGGATTAGTTGAGGTGTGCGAACGGTGGGCTGGACACCACTTCTATTTGCAAAAATATTTGTTACCTCTCAAGTTTGTTGATGAATGGATTAGTGACAACCACCACATGCTTCTTATTGAACGGGCCTTCCAATATGAGTACATCAATATGAGTACATGATCTATGTTTTGAACCTTCTCTCGAATTTGGTTTTGCACTTAAATTCGCTTTAGGAGATTTAATTCTCTATTTTGTTATCTTCCAGCTTTTGGCCTCCTTTAGCAATTAAAACTAATTGGCTCTGACAATGAGTAACATTTTGAATCTTTGTTTCACAGATGTGAAGCATTCATCCAGAGAGAATCTGAGTTGAAACGTACAGTATGTAGCATTTCCATGCGGAGCATGTGTTTGATAATTTTAACTTTGCTGTTGAAATTAATCTAATGATGCATCCTTATTTCTGACAGATAGAGGAGCTGGAAAAAGAGTTGGAGGACACTAGAAAGAAATCTTCCGAGCTTTCTTTGCGCATGGAAAGTCAGAAAAAGCTTAAACTTTTGAAACAACTTGGAGAGAAAGCATAGCAAAGGGTCTTATCCTATCATGAATTGTGTGCATTCAGCTGGACCATGCCAAAGTAATAACCATAGACCTCTCAGTGTTTCTTCCAGGGAATCATCAATTTCTTCTCTTGATTCTCTTCCTTCCGCTCCTCTGTGAATTTTATACATGGGGTTTTACTTACCCACATTCCCTTTTGAATTTTATACAGCAAATTCTATGGGCTCATAAGTCCCCCGAATTATTGTACTATTTAATCTCATTTGTATGCTGCTTTCTGTTTATGCTGCCCCATCCCTACCCCCTGAAAAAGGATAAAAGTAATGATCATCTACACTCGGGCGCATTAGATAAGTGAATTATTAAGTTGGTTGATGTTCGGCTTCAATTACACATTTTTAAGGAAAACTGAAAAATCATCTCTCCTCTAATTTTGGTTTCATCTTGTAAAATATGAATAAATCTTTTTCTTGATAAATAATGTTGCACTCTCTGGAGTATATGAAAGAAATAAAGGTGGAAGTGAGTGCTTCTCAGGTCAGCATAACTCGTTGGTATTATTTAAAACATTGTACAGAATCACTCTGATGAAATAATCACTGTTAGTTGATATTCTGCTAGCTTAGGAGCATGTTTGTAAGTTGCATTCTTTGATAAGACGATTGTGCTTCCAAATTTTAGTAGACGATCATCCCCTGCCTTCCATTTAACGTTATTTACCAAGATTTGCTGTGTGACAAGCACCCTAAATCAACGATTCCCTTTGCTTAAAACACACTTCCTTTTTTTAGGGTTCTTGTCCGGAGTCCGGAACTGGGTTTCAGTGGGAACTTTCCTCATCTTGTCATTCCCAATGCAGCAAAAATGAACCAGTTTATTGATGTTGACGTGAAGTTGGTTATGCATAAGTATGATAGTTTACCATAGCATTGATCCATATTTTGTGAAGGTTCGTCTCCCAGATTATCTAAAAGTCCTTAAATTTTTATCACATTATCCTTTAGACACTCTTTTTAGATTCGCACATGGAGTGACAAAACAAGTACCTGATAGCTTGCATTGAGCTAATGGTCAGTCTTGGAGAAATGTGTAGGACAGGAACAAATATTAGGACCTGCTATGATATGCAGTTGATGCATAAGCTCTGCTGTGTTCGCTGCATTTGACAGGAGAGGTTTAGCAATTCAGGCAAAGAGCAGTAATGTAATTGAAATTAAAAGGGTTTCATGACTTGAACAAATTTGAGAAGCTGCTGGTAATCCCTTTATGATATTCCCATCATTTTTTATTTTTTTTGCTACTAAGAAACCTCCTTTAGAAAATCGTGATATGGTTTGTCCTCTGCAAATATAGTAGTTTGCATGAAAATTGGTACTCTATCCCCTTAATTCAGCAAATGATAATAACGTGAAAGATGGTAAGCCAGATCGAATCATTGTATTGTACTAATATTAGAAAGTACGTTCCAACAATTGATACTTATTCATTCTCAATGATGTAATACACTAATATCATTTCAATTCAGGAAATATCAGGAAGTTTTGCTTTAAAAGAGAAATTGATGCAAGAAAAGACCTATCTTAGTCTAAACATCATCAAACAATAACATATTTGTCTCTTATACAATAGAAAAACTATTTTCGATAGATCCTTCACTCAAAAATGTAATTATAAAAAAATTATTTACAATAGTCAAATAGGAAAAAAAAGATATTATATTTGGGAATTCTTTTGGAGGAAGAGTGATACAAACAGAAAATGAAATGAGGGTGTTCTAGCAAATGTTTCTCAAGTTTTGTGAGATGGTAAGAAGATCACAATTTTTCAACCCATTTTTACTGGGCCAGAATGTAGAAACGGGTTGGCCCCAAAAAAAAATCAACCCGTAGTCAAACGTTACAACTCTGTTCTCCATTGAAGCTAAGAAGGCTAGAACACTCCTTCCGACTCTGTGAGTCGTCGATCAGCAACCAAGAAGATGAGGAAACGGGATTTAGCTATTTTGATGCTCTCTGCTTTCGCTATTTTCTTCTCTCTTCAGGTAAATTTTTTACTTCATCCTCATTTTTCTATTCAAACCCATTCTCATACTGCTAGAGAATCAAGGATCTTCCAAAACCCTAGCGTCTTTGATGGCACTTTTTCTAATTGAAAAAATTTGCACTTTAAACTGATTTTATTGTCTATTGGCTGTTAATATCAGCACGAAGGTGATTTATCGTTCAAGGAGGCATGGTATCATCTTTTCGAAGAGTATCCCATCAAATACGAGTCTGAGCGTCTCCCTCCCCCTATTGTTGCCGATCTTAACGGTGATGGCAAGAAAGAGGTCCTTGTCGCCACTCATGATGCCAAAATTCAGGTAATTTTCTACATTACAATACTATTGGATCGGATACGGATTTAGGACTTACTGTCAGTGGGTGGATTCCGACTGGTGCATTTACATACCTATACATAGAAGGTATGGTTTGGTTAGTAAGATAGAAAGGCCGAGCTGAAACCTACTAGGCTTTGTGGCAACCTACTTTACCTCTTATATGATATAGAAGAGTACTGCTGACATTTGAATAAAAAGAACTAGGAGAGTAGAGGCTCTTGTACCCTGACCCCCTGGAAAAATCGGTGGGTGCTACCGCGAGTACTCCGGTGATTCAGTCTCAAATATGCCCATGCATATCTCTTTGATTTATTCTTTGTACCTGGACCGTGTACTAGACTTAACAATTACTGAGGAGCATTTTGGTTTCTTATCATATGGCATGTGGGTATTGGCTAGGTTTTGGAACCACATTCCAGGCGTGTCGATGAAGGTTTCAGTGAAGCACGTTTGCTAGCGGAGGTGTCACTCTTGCCTGACAAAATTCGTATTGTCTCAGGAAGACGAGCGGTGGCAATGGCCACTGGTGTGATAGATAGGAATTATAATCACAGAGAGCCTCGGAAACAAGTCCTAGTTGTTGTTACCTCAGGTTGGTCTGTGATGTGCTTCGATCACAATCTCAAAAAGCTATGGGAGGTCAACTTGCAGGTGCTTTTATGCATGGAGATTCTCACTTTTTTACTTACAGAGTCCTCTGATATACTGTGATAAACTGATGTTCTATTCGTTCTTCCTGGTTTAATTCATACAGGAGGATTTTCCACATAATGCTCATCACAGGGAGATAGCAATTTCCATAAGTAATTATACTGTAAAGCACGGAGATTCAGGCTTGGTGATTGTTGGTGGACGAATGGAAATGCAGCCTCACGTATGGAATTATCCTATATGTTTTCTAGAAGTGATCAACCCTGTTATAATGTTATTTCAAATATAACCTGAGTTAGTATTTACTAAGTAAAAAATTTCAGAAGGAAATACAACTTTATGTGATTCCATGATACATGAAGCATTTGTTGGCAAGTCTTTTACCGCTTTGTAGTTTCTCTTTGAGAAAGTAAAACTGAGCCAAATTTCCCTTAAGTTACATATTTTCCCTTTCAGATGCATATTGATCCATTTGAAGAGATTGAAATGGCCGAGAAAAGTGCAGAGCAGCATAGAAGAAGTGCTGCTGAGAAGGAGGTAAAACATTCCTGCCGTTTGCTTTACACATTTCTTCTTGCTTGTCTTACAGTTACTATTATGTATAGCGTGCTATATCTTTGATCCCAAATCATCACAGGAACATAATATCATTGTATCAATCATGTTATTTGGGGAAGAAAGAAATAGAATACAGAATATGTGCTTTTCGCTTGCAAATTGAGGTCGAGAAGAGATGTAAAGGAAAAACTTAATGTCTTGGCTTATACTCAAGGAGTCTGATTTGAAAATGACTTGTATCAGTTTTCTTCGGCTAACCCTGTAAAATGACTCTCCCTTTCCTATTTCCAATTTTGCCCAATCATATTTCTGCTCTGGTCAAATAAGAAAAGTAATTACCTCTCTGTCATATTAAATATCATTGAGAAAAATTCTATATACTTTCACTCCACATAACTCTGCTTCTCATTGAAATACTTATAGCTCTCGTGTGCAAAAAGTCTTTGGACCGTACTCCTCGCCACTTCTGCTGATTTTGTATTGAGGTCCTTGGTGAAGTACTTCTTTTAAAAAATTGGTAACTTTGTATTCCTCAGCATTAAGGGTGTGCTGGCCACCTCGAAAAATTTACACTTACGGAAGTAATTACAGAAGTCCACTGACTGAAATTCCTCTTCTATATATTGCTTTCTACACAAAAAAACATTAAGGAGTGATAACCTTTCTCTTGATCTTCATGGTATATTCTTTGCCTTCAAAAATTCTTTTATTTCTTTCCTTCCAAATGTTCCACCAGATGCAGGCAGGTGCCTTTTCCACCATATCTTTTGACTCTTGCTTCCTTCCCTTCTAATCCAACCAATTAGAAAGTCTCCAGTATGCTCTGGCATAGACCAGTTCACCTTTACCAAATTGATAAATTATGCCCACTCTTGTGTTGTTACTCACAATTGAAAAAAAGTGATTGTTTGTCTCTAAGTGCTCCTTTCATAATGAGCACCTTGAAGCAATCCAAATTCCCCTTTCTTGTAATGCCTCATGAGTCAGACAGGCTCTCCTGACTACCAACCAGGTGAAACACTTCACCTTCGTTGGTGCTACACTCATCCAAATAGATTTCCTGGGTCCTTGATGACTTTTAAGATGATAGTGCTCATGAGTTTGTGATTCGCATGTGTTAGTGTACCTCCATATACTTAAGGAGGATTGAGAAATCACAATCAATATGCCTGTTATTCCCTTTTTTGTGTGTTGGAGTTTTTGTTTGTTGGGGGGGGGGGGGGGGGAGAATGCTTAAAAGGAAGGGTTTTTTCTTTTGGGGGGGGTTGTTTTTATGGGTTTTTGGGGTTATTTTCTTTGTTG
>JAOTQR010000045.1:21337246-21355444 GCA_025774065.1 Solanum ossicruentum | reverse complement strand
TCATCTGGAAACAGCCGCTTTATGTTTTTAAACATAAGGGTTAGGCTGCGTACATCCGACCCCCCCTCACCCCGCAAAGAGCGGGAGCCTTTTGAGGCACTGGGGTATGTTGTTGTTGTTGTTGTTGAGTAATCTTGCCATGGACATGCTTTTGCTTACTTACCTTCCCTGAGTTGTTTGAGTACATCCATTTTTATTCAGTAATTGATTGCTGATTACTTTTCATCCTCTTTCAGGTAACATCATATTCACCGGGCTTACATGGACATGGTGCTTTGTGGAATTGGCAGGTATTGACGGGTGCCACATGGTCAAACCTTCAATCGCCAGCAGGGATGATGGAAGCTGGTAGAGTAGTCCCAACCCTGAAGGCATTTCCTCTTCGTGTGCATGACAGTCAAGAATTGATCCTTGCAGCAGGAGACCAAGAAGCTGTAGTATTATCTCCTGGAGGGAGTGTGTTGACTATTATTGACCTCCCTGCACCTCCCACTCATGCTTTGGTGTCCGAAGACTTTTCAAATGATGGATTGACTGATCTTATCCTTGTCACTTCAAGTGGAGTTTATGGTTTTGCTCAAACTAGGCAACCTGGTGCACTCTTCTTTAGCACACTCGTTGGCTGCCTTATAATTGTAATGGGAGTGCTCTTTGTCTCACAGTATCTGAATTCTACGAAGGGAAAACCTAGAGCTGCTTCTGGTCAATGGTGATAACTGAGACATACTGAGAGTTTATAGGGTGGCGTAAGCCATGAGATCCCCAACTTCATGCAGAAAAAGAACTACAACAATGGGATTTCAGCCATATGCCTTGGGGAAGGGCTTCTGTTAAGGCCAAACGGACCCTCTTACAGAGAAAAAGATTTGGAACGGTGTGAACTTTTAGAGAGATTTTTTTCTTCGTATTGCTTCTTCACTTATAGGATTGAGTTGTATATTACTGTTGTTGTGTATAAACTATTCCTACCATGGGGGTTAGATTAAGGTAAGTTTTTCTGTCAACATTTAGCCTTGATGATGTTTTTCACTTACTCTCTCAAAATGTTACAAGGACGATTCTCAAGGCACACAATACACATCTTGCTCAGATCTGTGCATTATCTACTGTTTCATAGCCACATCTTTAGCATGTCTAGGCTGATTGATAGCAATATAGTTCCATTGCGTAAAGTATTAATCTGTGAACAAACTCTAGTGTCGCATGCATAATTATTTACCAAACTCTAGTGTCGCATGCATAATTATTTATCTGTTTGAAAGGAAAGATGACGGTTCAATTCTTTTCTAGCAAAATATTTCAAAACATATGCTCTCTACAATAGCTACTTTTCTGCAGGAATCCTTCTGTGCTTGTGTAGTTGCCCTAGATAAGTGCTCTAACAGTGTCAAGGTTGAAAAGAACTTAAGAATTATTGAATCACACTTATCATAAAAGGGTCTGAGCAATAAAACTGGTGAGCAATTCAACTAGACGACGATGTTTGGCAAAGTTGAGGTGTTTCGACTTATGATTTTTCAACTCATCTTTGGTAATTTTTGGTTCTATCTCATTATTGAATCAAAAAAGATTTTTCATAAAGAATGAACCATTACGGGTGATAACCATAGTTTACATAAACTCTCGCTACATCTCACAAAGACCTACCATGCTTAAAATAATATACATTAGATTACCTTGGTGTAGACGTTAGACCTACGTTAAAATTTTATATCAAACTATTTTTTTTTTTGCCACTGATATTTATATAGAGTCAAACATCCTTCTATAATAATGTTATTTGTCGAAAAACTTATCAAAATATTTCATTTGTTTGATATGCTTTATATAACCATGAGCTCTAATAAAGAAAAAAAATTAAACTGATGGAGAATAAATGCAACCCTCTTTACCAAATACATTGCAAGAGAAGTTCCTTTTTTTTTTTTCCATTCCAATTATTCCCTTTAATACACTTACACTAGTCAGTAAACATTTTATTCAATGGCCAGAGTGAAAAGAGAACAAAAAGAATTATTGACTCGAACTTTTTTTTGTACCAATTTTTCAAAGAACAATTCACTTTGACTTTCCTAGTTATCATTAAATTGATCTGGCCTTTGACAAAGGAATAAGCCAATTTGCTAGGTCAAGATGGGTTAAAACAATGAGTCAACCTAATTCGTCCGACTCTTACCAATTTTTTTTTCTTTTTTTAATAATTTGTTCAATTACAAACAACGACAAAACTATTGTAGGATCTAAAAAAAAAGAATGTATGAATACCTTACTCCTACCTTGAGAAAATAGGAAAAAATTTCCTAATAGACCCTCATATGAAGGAACGATGAAATTAATTTAATTACCAAACAAAGTTAATTCTTTTTTATTATAAATACGTACCATATATATCATACAAAAATCCTTTTTTGTTTAGAGATTTTAGCTAGATGGATTGAGTTACTGAATAAGCAATTTAATAATCCACCCAAATTGATTTTTTAATCAAAGTAAGATATTATTTAAATCAATTCATCAAATTAATATGTTTTTTCTTTCAAAATTTTACAAAATTAATATAAACATATTTCTCAGTTTAGTGTATATATATTTCTGAGTAAATAATATGTGATAATTTTATTGCTCTCAGTTTTTTCAAATTAATTCAAAAAAGAATAAGCCTAGGACTAAAAGCTTGTCTAATAAGGAGTATATATGTATATAGGGTCATGTGAGTTCACTTTTTCCTCTACATTTCTAGTGTGATACAGCCTAATGCTACCCCATTTTTTTATATAACCCTATCGGCCAGTACAACATACCCATCGGAATAGCTATACATACATATAAAGTTCTCCCGAAAATTATTACTCGAAGTCTGGTATTTGAAAAATTTATAAACTAAACACCCACAAAAATTTGAGAAAATTATCTAATTCCTAATGTTGCATGGCTCCTAAAATATTCCTAAATGCCGTAAAATTCGCAAGACAACTACTAGATCTACTCAACACATCGTGACGAATTGTTCCATAGAGTTTTTCCAGAAGTTACGATCTAAAGTCCTGGCAGGGCTAACATTTACGAAACATTGAGAAAATCGGCAAATTTGTAGTATTCATGGCCCCTAAAATGCTCCTTGTAAAATTTGCGTCGCAGTCTATTTTCCAAGTCGTTAGGGAGGGTTACATAAAGTTGTGTATTTTGGAAACTTTGTTCATGTATAGCAACGTTATTATTGCAAACTCTTCACATTCTCGTAGATATGATTAATCCACATAGAAAACCAGTAGTCTCATGGGTCCTCCATGAAATCACCTAATTATAAATATGGTTCATCAAGAATATTTGGAAAAAACACACACAATAGAATTTTCAGTGTGGCTAAGCTGCTGCATGTTCTTTATTATTTCCTTTTGAAGAGTACACATTTATTTGCATATATATGGTCATTTTATTTTATTTATTTTGGCAGCATCCAAATGACAATCATTATTGTACTCAAGTGTTGAGAAACTTTAGGTTGACCCTATGGAATGGAGCTAGCTAGGGGACCACTCCATTATCTTGCATTGGGTTTGGAGATGATTCCTATATATATCTTTTGTTTTCTTTAAACAGAACTAACCTAGTAATCCACCTTTGTAAACAAAAGAAAGCAATAACCTTAAAAAGGAAGATGCTACTCCTACAATACTTAATAAGAAATGCTACCATATATAATCCTCCTCTTAACACCACAAAACCCTAATTATAACCTTCATTATGTTGCCTTCTTTTTCCATTGCGATTTCATCTAAGGTAAACCTCCCCACCTCACGCTCAGGACTAGACATCTGTTTTCTTATCATGTAAAGAAAGAAATCTTGAGCCTAGCTTAATTCTACACTTTTTCATACAACGTGCTGCTCGATGCACTAAATTAAACTTTTACCGGTCCGATCACAAGAATTAGCAAATTAATGTGAAAATTCTCAAATAGCTGTAAAAATGTCAAAGTGATTAATCAGTTTCTAAAAAATATTAGTACTAGAAGAATTGAACGAACATTCTAAACCAAATTAGAAAACTATTTGTAGTGAAAGCAGTTTTTAGGTCCTTCCAATTGTTCCAAGATTTATGTCTGGCTTCAAAATCATTGCAATTTCATTAAAGAACATACGTCATATAGATTGGCAACAAGTAAGACCATTATACTAAAAGTTGAAGTGTCAGTCATGTTGACCTAATCAAAACAAATAAAAAGAAATAGTGGCAGACTATTTGACCAAATTGGCATCTCAAACATCTTCTTTTTTAAAAAAAATTATTAATGAAAAAAAAAAAATGGATCCAACCCCAATTCAGAAAAACAACACAAAATATAACTAGGCCCAAACTCGGTCATAGTCCAAATAACACGTAACATCTCAAACATCAATTTTCACAAGAGGACCTTATAAAATGTTTAATTCAACTAGGAAAATACATTTTCTACTTTAAAAAAAATGAAAATGTAAATTCTATATAAGTTGAAGTCTACATGCTAATCCTTTTCTTTATCTCTTTTTTCATATAGCTTTCTTGAAATTGAACAGGCATGATACAAGCCTCCTTAGTAAATAAACTAAAACAGGTACTCTATAGAATAATTAGGTATCGTTAGGTTTTTCCAAAAGATAGTAAATCAATAAATATTAAAAGTTATTTTTAAAATTTAAAAAGCTAAGATATCTCAACTAATTATCTTGTTTAACTAAATTTAAACTACTAAACTACTTATCATTCTGATAATAAATCAAAAGCAATTTTATGAACAGGTATTGCTCCAAAGAACTATAGTCATTTGGAACGCACGCTTTAATAATTCAATTGTCTGGCATGTTAAAGACAAACAACGGTCTGTCATTCTTTTTTAAATTTATCAAGTGAAAGTATTTGTTGCTAATTTATTTTACATTAATAATAATTAATTAGCTCGTAAAAAATGATTTAAAAAAACAAATGTTAAAAGGGAAATTGCAGGAGAAACTTGCTTTTTATTTTTTGTTGCTCGAGGATTTCTTGAATCTGAGAAAAGTGTAAAATGTTTGTTGTTTTGTTGGAACCTTGATTTGTTCTATTTTATTCTCCAAGAAAATACTGTATGATCGAATCTAATTGTTCAAAATTTCCAGGGAAAGTAAACTTGTAATAATAGTTGTCAGTATTGGGAATGGGAAAATAGTTGCTCGTATCATATGATCCTCTTAATTCTTTCGACTACCACAATTCAAAATCGGACCACCAAGATTTATTACATGTTCCCCATTCTTTCGTAATTTATATCTATTTAATGAATTTTCAAATATAAATACAAAAGTTGAACTAAAGTTTGCTGATTAGAGAGTAATACACTGGTGGTATAACTTACGTGCAGCAAAATTTATTTTGTTTTTTAAAAAGATTGAAACGATATTGTGTTATTTCATCTATTGCCTTGAAATTTAAGCTCATATTCTTTCATGTCCTATCCAATAAACTCTATCAATTCAACCAACATTAAGCTACTAATATTAGTTGAGGTACCGTAGCCAAGAAAAATATCGTATATGGTCTCATTTAAATTCCATAATGTAACTACTACTTTCATCATGACCTAGCACTATACGAATTTACATGACCACCCTAGAAAAGGTTGTATACATGTGACAAAGGAAGGTTACACCTATTACTCGTTAGTTGAGTAAGAATTTGAAGGAAAATTTAAACGGTTCTTATATAAGTGGTACCATCAATTGAATTTAGGTCGGATGCTTCAATTCTTTCACAATTACTACAAGTTATTCGCTGTGGGGTTTGCGTGTGGAACATAAAAACTCTAAAATTCTGAAAATGAATTCATGTGTTAAGTAATTAAACGCTCATCTTGTTGATGGGAATTCAATTGGTTTTTCACTTTATAATCCCCTTCTTCATTTCCTTTTATCTGACCTACCCCTATAAAATATATACATGACTTCACTATAGATTAGGCACTTGATCTACAAGCACATGCAATCACATTCCTAAGTTGAAATATTGAGTACTAACATGAGATGGTTCAAGTAGACTATGGTCCAAAAATTGTACTCGAACAAAAAGTATAGTCCATACTTGATATATCTAGACTAGACAAGGCCAATGCTGGACCAAACCAAAGAAACTTTTTTATACAAAAAGTTATTCAATGTCCTTATAATCTTAGTCTTTAAAAAAAAAAGAACGGATCCCCTATGGATTTTGTTAATAAAAACATATAAACAATAGTAAGGACGCTTCAAGAAATTTCATACAACAAGTAGACATAAATCATCAACCTTTTAATTAGAGGGAGTTTCAAGTGCATTCATGCAGCAGTTAATAGAACTGGACCATAATTCATAAATACAAGTACTTAAAATCTTTAACTAATGTTATGACACTTCAATTGCAAATTGCAAACTTATTTATTTACAAATTCAAACCATAGCACTAAATGACAATTATATTATTGTCTGTTACATGTGTTATACATTTAAGTCTGGGGACATGTACATTTTTCATACTTTACATCTTTTCTTATCTGAAAATTTGAAGAATATTGTTCATCTTCTTCTTTTTTTCCTTATTCTTTTTACTTCTCCCTACATGCTTCCAATTAATGTTCGGACCATTAAATAAACCTATCAAATAATTAAATCCTATAGAGAATTAATTTTTCCAGCTAAGAATACTGTTATTTTAAGCTTATACATAAAAGCTCATTCAAATGGAGTGGTTAATAATCAATGTCTATGTATGTACACGTACATTATTGTTTTTAAATATGTACTCAATCCATCTCATTTTAATTGTTATTTACTCTCAAAATAGTTATTAATTTATATAATCAAGAGAAAACTAATTATCTTTTTTCAACTTTATCACTAACATTAATTATTCTTGAATTAAAAGGCACGTATATAGATAAAAATTTAATGATAAAGGATGTATTAGTCAAACAATACTTCTACTTAATTTTTCTTAAAGATTGTATCAAACCTTATCATGACAACTAAAATGAAAAGGAAGAAATCAAACAAACAGTAATAACTTTGTCTTCCAATCCATAAAGAAAATTAAAAATTTAGTTGGAGTAATCTCCAATTAAGAGAAAGAGCTAACTATATTAACTATCTAAGACATGTTATACCCTCTATCAAAATATATGTTATACTTTTTGCTCCCTTGACATTCAGATTATGAGAACTCAAACCAACATTATAAAGGGATTATTTTTATCATATTTATATCAAAGGATTTGCAATTTATAATAGTTGTCATATAGTTTTTAAATATTCAAAATATAATTTAAAAATATTAAAGTTGATTTACTCCGATTCAACTTCAAATATTAGTCAAATTAACCCTTAGAAGCAAAAAAATATCAAGTAAATTGAATGAAGAGAATTTCGTTTATATATAAAAATAATTTAACTTTACGTTTCTATTTTATCTTTACTTGCACATAAATTCCACAACATATTCTAAAAGTCACTAATTCAAAAGTTTTTTTTTCCTCTTTTTTCTTTTATGGCCAATGTAAACATAATATAACAAAATATATAATTGATTATCCCAAGATAAATTATTCCGAGATAAGTTATTCCACCATACATATATGAGATAACTTATCCTATTAGTAAAGTATAAATAGTGGGATAAATAATCTAAACCAAACGTAGCAAAAAATAATCTTACATTTTATTGCGAAATTATTATACCTGGTACTTCACGCTAAACTACTCCAAAAAATAGCAAAGATGCAACAGAAGAATCTGAACACTAACAGACTGAGAAGAACAAAAGAGGCCTTTCAATATAATTCAGATGAGATAGTAACAGGCAACAGCAGGTCAGAAAATTTGCAACCAAAGGGAAACAATTCAATTTATCTGTTGCACACAGTTACCACAGAAGTAGACATTGACAATGAAAACAGTAAAACACCTTGATGCATCATGTTATAAATTCTTTTTCTCTCTCTTTACTTTTTGCCACATAATTAATTTTAATTTAATGCGCCTGCCAAAGAGTTTAATCGGAACTGAACCAATCAAAAGCACCATTCTATTCCTTACATGCAAATCACATCGATCTCTTATATACACAAAAGCTAATTGATATAACATAGCAACTAAAGAGAAACAAGACTCAGTCATCAATTATATTCAAGACTCGTAGCTAGTATAAATTGGTAACCCTATAAACTATAGAGCATCATAAATGAGTAATACGTAAAAATAACATGATAGTAATGTATGATATGTTTTGAAGTACATGTATTAAGTTAAACTCTTTACCATACACATATGTTGAGAAGTAGATAAACCAAATGAAGTATTTTCTTGAGTGTCACTACATCTAAAAGTGCATTACAAAGGACTGAGGATAAACAATATCTCATCACCATTAACTAATGAGTTCTCAAATGTCAGGACTTCCAGGAAAAGCTTTTCTGTTCCAAGAATTCTTATATATGTCATCTCACAAGTTGGATCTAGAGGAGACGATAGAATGTATGCAGATCATACTACTACCCCATAAAGATAGAGAGGTCTCCGAAAACCCTCATCTCAAAACATCAAGCCCAGAATTCTTATATGTCGCAAACTTAAATTAGTCGGAGTCTATAGTTGATAGTAAACGGCAGTTAGAAAAAAGAAAAAACAGCATTTCAAAAGATACATGCTTATGGAGAAGAAAAAGGTGCTATATATTCAAACCACAATTTATTTCGGACTCCCTATTTGATTTCATGAGAGTAACCCTGAAAACATGTCATTTGCAATTCAAAATATCCAAAACGTACTAAACGAAAGTCAAACGAGAAAATAGTGGTAGCTTAAAACAAAAGCATTAAAATTAAACAAGAAGGCCAACATTTAAGCTCAAAGAGAGAGATCTTATAAGACATTCCAAGATAATTAATGAAAATAATTCAATTATATGCTTGAAATTAGAACTGAAAACTAAATATCATCCCCTCCATTCTTTGAATTTCCTCCTATTAACCCCTTCACCCATCCCTAGAAATTTTCAGCCTTAACGACTAGTACTAACATAAGTGTATCTCATTACAGAGTAAAAAGTCAAATGTCAATTTTTTCGGTGTGTAGAAGAATATTGAAGCTCATCAAGATCTTGGAGGTGGAAAGAATTGCGTACCAGCCATCAAAGCGTTGAGTGGAGCTGGATATAAAGAAGGATCAAGATAAGGCGAGGTTTCGGGTGCTGCAGCAGCACCGCCACCGCCACCACTCGTAGCAGCTGATGTGGCGGTGCCTGCAGCACCTATAAGGTTATGCTGGTGAGTAGCACTTCCACCACCTGATGAGCTTTCACCAGCAGCCATGTACTGATTCTCCGGACCTTGATCGTATAGAATTCCCTTAAATACGTGACCGCCAATGTTTACAACAGTTTGATAAGCGAATTGATCCTCGGCATCGTCAACGGAGCTCATTCGAACGCAGTGAAATACGGCATTTGAGGTAACTTTGGCTGGAAAATTCCCAACTTCTAACCCTAACAACATCAAAAACAAAATTGGAATAAGTTTAATTTGGTAGAGAAGAATTTGCGTAAAATGTGGAAAAAAGAGAGGCATGTGGTTACACAGATATCAATAAATAAAGAGAGGAGAGAGAGAATAGCGTCTTCTTTGTCAGGATTACTGAAAAATAGTGATGAGAAGTTTGAAAGAGAAGAAAAAGCAAAAGCTGTGGTATTACTATATGGAAGCTCGTTTTTTGTTTTTGTCTGTCATCTACTCTCTCTATGTGAAATTAAAATTTGTTGTGCGAAACTTTTTTGAATTTTCATTTCGCTCTTGGTTTGTACGGGAGTTGAGCTTTTAGTTACCTTTATATGAAATTTGAGAGCGAATGTATATATATTTGGTGTATAGAGCAAAAAGGTTTACCAGATGTACTGGAAGGTAATATACGAGTGCAAACAAGAGAGGAAGCACTTGGATCCTCCCTTTGCCTTTTGGGTTTATCTCTGTGCTGCTGCTGCTGCTGTTGATCTTCTTCATGCTGTTGCTGTAAAGTAGAAAGTTGTTGTTGTCTTTCTCTCCTTTTAGCGGCTGGAACCCAAGTGCTTCTCACATGGGTTTGGCACTGAAAGCCTCGGCTCTTGCAACAAGTTCTACATCTCATGTGTTGACAATCTTTTTTGGCTTGATTACCACAATCCTGGCAGCTAATTCCCCCTCCCCCACTCCTCATCATCACCAAACCCGATCCTCCTACAGAAGGAGGGTCGTGATCGGGCCGAGCCACAGTGGTGAATCCGCTGTGACTCGGCCCGATACCTAATCCGACAGCAGCTGTGGAATAAAGATCTTGAAGCGGATTGCGAATCTGGGGCTGGGAATTGCTAGTTTGCCATAACTCGAAGCCTCTGTATGATGTGGGCAACTCTTGATGATCATTTCTGTACAAAAACCAATTACTTTCAGGAGCAATTTGAGTAGGAGGATTATTGGTGGTCTCCTGCTGGTCTTGGCTGCTGCTTCCTGCTCCACCACCTAGTGAAAAGAAGCCAGCCATTTTGTTTCCTCCTTTAAACCTTTTCCAAAATTCAATTGTGACTGACAATCCATAGCAGATCACGAACACTGGCTTTGATTATGACCCAAGAATGATATGGGTAGGTACCTCCCCCTTCACTTTTTCTTGATTTGTGAGTATAATAAGAGAAAAGAATAAAACTTAGTTTTTTTTTCTTTTCTTTTCTCAAAAAAAAGAGAGAGAGAGAGAGAAATACAGTTATTGTCTGTACTATATAAGCGCGTGACAGGAACAGTGAGTGGAAGAGAGGATTTGGCTAGATAAAAGTTGCAGCTTTTATGTTAAATTTTCTTGGACAGACAAAGGTGAGGAAGGGGGAAGACTTTTAGAGATAGAGATAAATCAAAAGAAAGAGAGGGAAGAAGTATAGTCCTTTGATATTAGCTTTTTAGGCTTGTATTATGTGGCTTGTGTGCTGGGAGCATTAAAGAGGTAGACTTACAACTCTCTGCAACGCCGCCATGGCTAAAAAAGCAGCAAACGTCTCTCTCTTTCTGTTCTGCAAAACTAATTTAACATCTCTCACTTAAAATCCATCGGTGCTTGCAAAGTGATTATGAATGGCCTTTTACTAATCTCAATTAACTACTCACTCACTTGTCTCCCTATCTTCATCCAATCCAATGGTTCTCATTCCAATCTCTCGGCTCTCCTTTTGACACCTGTCAAACACTCACCACTTCCTTCCCTTCCCCTTAAACCTCCTCCTGCTTTATGTCCCTATCCACTTAATTGCCTGTTAATCAATACAAAACATTGTTTATCTTCTCCCTTCCTTATTTTTGGTTTCCTAATAACCATGCAACTATTACCATAACTTTTATACTTGTCCACTTCTTTTGGGATTTCAAAAATATTTATCTAATTTATTAAATTAAAAAATAATTTTACACTTAATTTTTAATTTATTTTTATTATTAATTATAATCGTTTCACTATTACATTTTTTAATATATTATATTTATCATATTCAAAGGGTAAGCTGATAAAAATTACTATATCATTTAGTATTTTTTATTCCTTGTGTCAAATTAATTGGAGTTAAAGTAAAGATGAGTGGAGAGAGTACTTATTAAATTATTGTCGCCGCATATAAATCGATTTGATTCAATTTTAAAATTTATCAATATAACTTATTTGTTGTTGGTTTGTAGATATACTAAATCGTTATAAAACCATTAACATATTAGCTTATCAATTATTAACCGTTATTGATTCGACTAACGGTTTAACCATGAAGATTTGACACAAATTTTCTTTTTATTAAAATTATATAGAAACCAGATGACAAACCAAATGAATGATACACAATATCTTTGCTCAAAAGCAAACACGATCACATTGTAAAATAATGAGATTTTGATATAGTAAAATAAAAGTATGAAATTATGAAGGACTTTATATACCAAATGGTACAAATATAATTATTTAATTTTCTATCAAGTTATCCATTAAACCCGTTATGAAAAACTTTAAAATTGTTAAGTATCGACTATCGATAACCCAATAATAAAAAAATTAAAAATCATTATTGAAACAACTAAACCAATAATTCATTATCGATAAACCAATAATTTTTTATCAATTTGAATTATCGATTTCAGTTCAATTTTGAAGAATCGTAATTATTACATTTTGAAGATTTATCTCCAAGTATTTATTTGGCCAATAATTTTGAACGCAAATTTTAAGCTCATAAGTTCCCAACTATTTTTGAGAAATCAGATTTAGATTAAAGTTTCAAAATATTTTTGGTCATAAATTTTGAAAATAATATTTCATTTCTTTTCTCTCTCTCTCTCTTTTTGTTTTTTGGTTGAAAAACATAAAATGACTATAAAACACGACTTGTACTCTTTGTTTATAAGTTTTAACCCTATCAAAAATACACATAAGTTTAAGACAAATTTTGTTTTTTTATAATAAACTAAAAAATACATTATTCTAAAATCATAACATGATATATCTACTAAGATAGTCCAATAAAAACTATTGTATTAATATTATAATGACTAACTATTACAATTTGTCAAATTATAATTAGTTACAAAGACTTAGCAATGCAATAATGTAAATACTACCATAACAGTGACCTTTGTGGTCGGGTCTTTCAATGGATCCTGCTCATAACGAGAACTTTAGTGCTCAAGACATGCCCCTTTTTGATCATGATCGATGGTGACTTGCTTTTTTTATTTTAATATGGTCTTCCCACGCATAAAGAGTTTCTTCACAATGCACCTACATTTCCAGATTATATTATCGAAAAATGAAACATAGGAATTAATTTTGGAAGAAGTTTAAAATTCAAAAAGAAGTAAACATCTAGGGAGAAAAAATAAATTTGTACAGAATAGAATTTTGCAACACTTTAAAATTCATTTTATCCTGATTTATATAATTTGAGATCCATTTGGCTTCACACCTAATGACATGGAGATTATATTGTTGTAGATTATTTATAATAATAATTTTGTATTAAGGTAATTAATAAAAAAATTGTTGTTATTCTATAATAATTTCTTAAACTAAAAAAGCAATTTGATTCAAGATAGTCTAATTAATCTCTGTAAATAAATACATGAATTATTATTGTACGTTGTTATATCATCTTCCCTATTTCATATTTATTAGAATTAATGGAACCATTTTTTCATTATGGCCTCGTTCTCATTTTTTCAAACTCCACATATACGAAATATATTATTATATGCTGTTGTCCCTTAATGTTAAATTTTTATGTTCTCTTCTTAAAGAATTAATTTATTTCCTGCTTCCCTTTGTTTATCGGCCACATGCATTTCATTAATGTCATTAAACTTCTTTAAATTATATCCGTTCTAAAAAATAATCCATCATTTTCTGGTCCAGCTCTTCTTGTGTTAATTCCTACTTCTATCTTTTTCTTTTCGTCAACTTTTTTAAAGACAAAATAATTGAAGAATTGAATTAGAGATTGTTATTGCTTTATTACACTAAGCTTGAAACATTACATTGGGTATAAGTTTGAGATCATGCAATGAATAAATGCATAAATGCACCAGATCATTAATTTATTTATTTTTTTAAAAAAAAACTAAATTAGTTTTGTCACACAAGAAAGAAAAAAGATAAATTAAAATTCAACATAAGTCACAAACATGTCTATTGGCAGTTTGCGACAATTGTTTTGTTACGCCATTGAGCATATCTCAAAGGCAGAATATTTTAGGATCTCCTAAATTTGACATAATTTATTGATGTAAATTTGAATTATTTTTAGTCCTTTTCACCTTCAATGTGTCATGAATAAAACATATCAACTTTAGAGGGATAAAAAGTAATTATGTAAATTTCAAATGTGTCTAAATATTTAACTGAAAACAAACAGACAAGGAGCTATGTGTCATGATCAAAAAATAATGACACATATTTATAATTAAAAATAGCTTGACTTTAAAAAACAAAATTATTTTGTCTCAAAAAGAATGTCATTTTTTCATAATAAATTAGAAATAATCTCCTTTTAAAATTTTTCTTTTAACCTTAAAGATAAAATTTATAATCACATAAATATCTAAAATCATCTTAAATTGCAAGTTTCACTAAAAAGTTTTGCTAAAAAATATGTGTAAAATAAAATGACATTATATAACTTGGAACATAGGGAGAGTAGTTAATGCACTAATTATAATTAGTCTGTTACTCATCACAAACAAGCTCAAGCATTGTCAGTGAGCACTTTTTCATTTCTAATCAGGGATTTCGAATTTTAATCTTATTTGATAAGAAGTTGTTGTTGTTAGAGACTATTGTATATTCTCATTTCAATATGAAATTTTTTGATATAAATTTAAATTTAACAGAGATTTAATTTAATTATCGAATATCATATGAGGATTAAAAATCAAGGCACTCAAGCATTCCATATTCCACGTCCTATCTGAGTTGGAAATCTATATGGAGCTGCTATTAGTTCTCCACAAATAACGAACTAGAATTGTCGTGGAGTGACTTCTCCATTTTTAATTAGGAGTTTGGTATTTTTTTTTTAGAAAGCACTTTATTTCAATATCAAATTTTTGATAACAAATTCAAATAGGTATCGAACACTGGGGAAACCAAAGAGAAAAAAATTCTCCTCAAATGACATTGGTCTGCCGGCTCCAGTACGAGAATGACCTTGCGGTGAGGATTGGGTTGGTGATATTTCTCTTGATTCTTTGACTAACTACCCAAAGTAAACAATTAAAACTACAATAGAGAAAAAAAAGTTGCACTAATTATTTAGATTGAAGAATCGTAATTTTGCATTGATATGAAATGAGAGTGATTTTATCGTCATTCGAGTCGAAAATCAGTGTAACTTTCTTTCATTCGTTTTGCGAGAGACGCACACACCACAATAACAACAACAACAACATACCCAGTGTTATCCCACAAGTGGGGTCTGGGGAGGGTAGATTGTACGCAGACCTTTCCGCTACCTCATAGAAGTAAAGAGGCTGTTTCCTAAAACTCTCAGCTCAAATCCCATAAGTAAAAAGACTAGATACTACAAAAATGCAATGTAAGATAGGGAAATGCGACTAACAAATAGTAACCCATGATAGTAAGGCAGCATGATAAAAATTAACACACATGCGCTAGATAATGACAAGAAAAGTAACTAACACATAATAAGAATTAAAAAGGCCTTATAACTAGATATACTTTGTTACCCTTTGATCCAAGTTATATTGTTGTGATCTTTGTATGAGTAATTATTTTTAACCAAATAGTCTACTATAGTTCTTATTAAATCTGTCCCAAAATATTTTTGTCATACAGTAGGACTTGTAATAATGTTCTCCACGTAACTAAACAGTTTGAAGGACCATACACTTAGGGGTAGTCACTAGTCACTAAATCAAAAAGGAACTTTATTTAATCCAAAAAAACACCTAAACCTATAGTTTTATTTGAGTAAGCAAACCTTCACTTAATAAATATATTGAATCAAGCGTTTACTATTATGCCAAAAAGTTATAACTGATTGCAAAGACGCAATTTTATTTCTTAACCAAGTTCATGTTCGATCATGACTTCAATCTAGGCTACCCCAACCCCCTGATGGGCCTTGCCATAAGCAGGATGTTGGCATTATCCAACAATCCTCCTCGGCTCCTCCCAACACCTACCTCATGAAACATGTTGATCATAGGAATCAAACCCATTACCGTTGCTCCAATACAACTTGTTATAATCAAGCGTTTATCATTATGTCAAAACCTATAGGCGATAACAAAGGCATAACTTTAATTCTTAACCAAGTCCACCATATAAATGTCATGTTCAATCATGACTTTGACCCGAACTACCCCAGCTCATAAGCCTTGCCATATGTAGAATATTGACATTGCCCAACAAAACACCTAATCTAGGACTAAAAATGGTGCAATAGCGAGAAATAAACAGTGTAGTATAGAGATGGTTCCATCAATGTTTTTCTTTTCCCCCCTATTTCCGGAGACACTTTCAAATTTTAATAATTATTGTTTTCACGAGTGACCTTGAGGGGACCATTTTTATTATGTAGCACAATTTTTACTAGTGAGTTTCATTACTCCATATCTTTATCTATGTCCAACAATACTATTATAGCTTCCGATTTCCACGCGTTTGTGGTTTAAAAGGGTATAATAAATGCTAATAAGTACATATGCAACAAGAAAAAATTATAAATTACACAAAATGTTACTAGGTAGATTTATCTAAATAAGACATGAAATATTGTCCCCAAAATTAATTATTTAACTTTGAAGAAATGTGCTTTCTTTATTACAGTAGGTTGGTATTTAGTTATTTTCAAGTTCATGCTGTTTCTTCAACTACATCCCAATTATTTGTCGTTCGAAGGTAAGATTTTATATCCCCTTCGATGTAATTTAAATTTTCAATCCTTTCACCATCATGAAGGCGAAAGCATGAGTGGATGGATTATTATCAAAAATAAAGTATATAGTAACAGTGTTTTATTTCCTAGGCATTTTTTGAAAGGGATGGGGGTTGACTAGTACAGTGAGAGCATCTAGGAATTTTCATATTTTTTTTACCACGTACTATTCAAATTATATTAAATGTGAATTCTGTGATTAAAAAAAAAAAGAGAATCTCCACAGCGTCCCCCACCCCAATAATTTGTTTTGGTTAGAATTCACCTTAAAAAATAGAATTATTGGACCTCCTCCCATTCATTTGTAATTTTTATTAGATTGGAATAGTATCTAAAGATATTTGCATATCGCTAGTTGTTCCTGGATTCGTAAGAATTAGTTGGAATCAAAATCATCCACTAAATTATTTATTTATTTGGGTGCAGTTTTAATCTTTTACATTTATCAAAAAATGAAAAATTTTGATAATTTTCAGTTTTCGTTACATTTCATCATCTTTTTGTCTGGTATAATTTTTATGTTGCAGCTTATGAGATTTCACGGGAACTTTCTGACGTTTTTTTGTTTTTTCTTAAAATCTAACCGCTAGTCTCGTTAAAATGCGAACCATTAACAAACTTAAATTACCGCAAGTGTCAAGGAATATCGTCAAGGGACATTTTTGTCCTTTTCCCCTAATTAAGTTCTTTTTCTGGATGTGGAGTACGGCAAATAGATATTCCTTTTAGTCTACTTAAAAAAATAATTCATTTTTTTTAACAAAAATTTCATTTTATTTTGTTACATGATATATTTTTTAATTTAAATTCACGTTACGTATGATTAATAAAAGAGAAAATGTTCCTATTTATTGAGTAGTAATGATTTTAATATTCTCAAAGCTCGAACATAAAATTTTTAATTAAGAATTATGAAGATCTTATACATCGATAATTATGATGAGGCTTCTCTCCATTTTCTTTCTCGTCATTTTTTCGAAATTTCTATCTTGATGGCTGACACATGACATAAGTTAGATTTTAATGATTAAGATTTAATTAACTTATGTCATTAAATAGAGAAAGAAGAAAATATCAATGAAATTTTAACTATTAAAATTTAACTTATGTCATGTATCAGTTTTAAAATAAAAACTTAGAGAAGATGAGAAGAAAGAAAACGAAGAGGAGCGTTGTCCCGGTAATCCCACATTATATTTATATTCCTTGTAAGTGCTAGTTTTAATAATAATTTCCCTTATAAGAAGTGATATTCCTTCATTCGACACTTGCACGCTTTCTTCACTTTTATTCTCTTCTTATACTTGAATTGAACCTCTCTTTGTTGTGACAGACTGATGTCTTGCTTCCTCTAATTTCCATATATTCCTCGTTTTCTTTGTCAACCATACAGTCTTATTAAATCGTAAATCTACCAATTATTAGCCTATTTAATAGTTTATTCCGCAGATTATTTATTATATTTTCTTCTTTCAAGTTCTTAAAAAATACTCCCTCTGATTTCTTTACATGTCACCTTTTGTAATAGTATTTGTATTACGAAAAAAATGATCTTACTATGTTACCTTTATTTAATATATATTAATTGCTTTTTTTAGTTCTTTAGTTGATCAAGTATATCTTTTAAAAGGACAAGAAATTTAAATTATTTTATCTTTATTATATATATATAATTATGTGAATATTTAATCTATTTAATTATGTGATATC
>JAOTQR010000045.1:21302916-21331677 GCA_025774065.1 Solanum ossicruentum | reverse complement strand
CGAACTTCATAAATTTTTATTACAAGTTCATCATCATATCTTGACATTTATCATATTTATATAATCAACTACACCATTATTTATTATTTTAAAAATAATGTAAATATACATAAATATACTGAGTGAGGTATAAAAAGGGTTTAGAAAGATATTTTTGTCATTTACTCTTTTTATCCGGAGATAGTATACCACCCAAGAAGAGAGATAACTTATTTCGGTACTATTTATTAATCGTGGGGTAAGTTATCTTGAATTTGCCAACTAAACAACAATTTAAAGATCACTATACTTTTAATTTATCCTGAATTTATCTATTTTTATCCCTAATATCAAATGACTTTATCTATTTTTATCCCTAATACGAAATAAGATACAATTGAGGATTACTCAATAAACTTTTTCCATCAGTGTTTTTAATTTTAGTATCTATTCAAAATCATATATTTATATACTTTTATTTTTTTAAAAAAATAATTTAAGGAATTAATCGCTGAAACCCCACCAAGTAAAGTATTTTAATTTTCTTACTTGAATTTTGTGACGCAAGTTGAGAGTAGTGAGTAATTTCTGGACCAAATTAGGAAACGTCGGTGGCATATTCTATTCCATTTTTCTAAATGTACACATAAGTCATAACAGATGAACAGGCCAGATGAGAGCCACATCTGGTATATGGAAACATTATTATAAAATAAAGACATATGAAAATTTTGAATATATATTAATTATAGGTCTGTTTTAAATTTTATCATAACCCAATTTATTTATACTGTTTCAAGTCAATCATTTGCTCCTTTTCCGAAATATAGAATGTTCATGGTTTGGATAAAACTCAATCCAAATTGAAAAATTAAATCAAATCAAAGTGATTAAATAAACTAATTTAATTTGGACTTGGTTTGGTTTTTAATTTTTAAAAAAATCGATAGTGTTTCATTTGGTTTGATTTGAATTTGTTCAAAAAAACTGAAGAAGTAATCAAATTGAATCAATACATTATATTTATATATTTTATAATTATATGTACATGATACATTATTTATAAAATAATGTTGAAGATGTTATATACATTTTCATCATTTTTTTAAAAAAATTTACTTATGAAAGCATAATTGCTCAAGATGAGAATATTTATTTTATTGATTACATATATATGAATGTCAATAACAATTATTGATAGTATTAGAATTGTCACTATCTCTTCCTTCTATGTTAAAATGATGAATTTTGAAACTTTATTCATGATAAATTTAGTGATCGAAAGTTCTATATATAATATCAGTAACTACTTTTCGTTTTCAATGGATTGTTGCCATTTTCTTCATTTTTGATGTATCTCTATTTTTATTTTTGTGGATGGTTAATAATCGGTAACTAAATCGAATCCGATAACAACCAATAGTATAATTGATTTGGTTTGATTTGAGAATTTAAAAATTGATTAAGTTAATTTAATTTTGATTTTGATTTTGATCAATAATCGAGCCAAATCAACCCCTGAACATTCCTACACTTAGCTTACAAAATTCACGTCGGAACCAAATTTACTGAAATCATCAGAACTCGGAAGTTCTTTCATTGTATATATCCATCCATGTTGAAGTTTACATATGACTATTCATAATTTTAATTCTTTTAAATTAATGATTCATATGTATTTAATATAAAAATTTAAATCAAAGTTATTAGCCTTAATTAGGATGAAGCAATTAGCCAAAACAATTGAAGCAAAATTGCTGCTGTTTATGGAGGTGTCGGGCACCATTAAGAGGACTTTGATATTGATTTGCATGTGAAAAGTTAAAAAGTTAATTATATTTAAGTAGGTGGTCTCCAAGCTACATAAAGAAGAATGCATCTACATTCATCAAAATTAAAAAGCCTAAATTTTAAAATTTGAAGAAAATTATATTATGATCAACTCAATCATAAAATATTATAAATAAAATAAACCAATTTGGTATAATATCTAAGCTAAGTCACATGCAAAGGTTCAACAATGGTCCCACTAAATCCTACTTTATTTTCTAAGATTTTAAGTCACTTAAATTATATTGTCTCCTTTGCTGGCATATAGCAGTAAAACTAATATAGTACAAACAGTTGGCATTAATAATTTTTATACATACAATATATCTAATGTATATTCAAGTACGTATAAGTAAACTAACATAGGTTGTGAGGCACTGGTGATAGTGTTTTAGCCTTAATCAGATGTCTCGGTTTTGAGCTTTGGGAATGAAAAAAATCTTATTGAGAGCACTACCCCCAAATGAACCCTACAGTGTTCAATCCAAATTTAGTCGAGACTCTATGAACTCCAACCACTAAGTGGGAAATAAAAAAAGAAAACAAAAATACGTATAAGTAATAAAAGTAGCAGCCGCAGTTTTAATTCAATTTGGTACCATGTCTTTTGGTACAATATCAACGAACTTTTCTGGCATTTCATTTTTTATTCTTCACATCCTCTGCTCAACCGTCCTACCTTAATTATTTACGTAGTCCTAACCTTTTTTTTTAATCTCAATTTACATGAATATATTTTAAAGATTGGAAATATTAACTTCTTCTGTGAATATGAGGTAATATTTATCGCAAGTCCAAAGTAGAATGATCCAAGAATATAGATGGATCTGATACTAGTATCATGTTAATAAATTAACTTTAGACCTAATGTGAATCTAATCCTACAAAATTATCTCGTAATTAAATTAAGAATTGTCAAAATGATATTAGGAGAGAACAACTTCTTCTGTCGACCTTTTGCAGGCATTGAAAGTGATAAATACTTACCCACAGTAGATATTTATATCTAATAAATGCGACTTATCATAATTAAATAATTTAATACTGTATAAATTACATATTAGTTAATTATGATTAAGTGATAATTAGGAGGGTCCTAAAATATTTGGGTTTTTTTCACGTTGAAAATTGGGGATGTTATTCTTGAGATATTATGTGAAAAGGATACTTCTGTGGCACATTGTGTTTAGTAGTAGGTTAATTTATTTCAATGCCCACATTAAGATACTATAGTATTGTGCCTAATTTGAAAAGCCTAACTAATTAAATTATGAAGAGATTTGTTGTAAACCGAATAATAATTAAATTAGGCAAGGACCAGTACGTATTATTGTTAGTCAATCTTAGCTATGGTAGGATATTAATAAAATCACACAAGCACATGTAACTAAATAATATTTAGTTTCCAACCGATGGGATAGTTTGAATTGTAATGAAATGTGTCCTAAAATAAGTAATTTTAGTCATCCCAGAACTCGTTGGATTGGGATTCAGAAAATTAGTTATCACCATTTAACGAACAATAATAATATATTCAGTATAATTTCACAAGTGAAATTTGAAGAGAATAAAATATCTGCAAATTTTATCTATCTTTATGGGATAGAAGGGTTGCTTATTATCATAGACCCTCGATTCAAAAGATATGTAATCAAAACATGACCAAAAAAAAAAGGCAGCAAAAAATAGCAAGGTGAAGTGTAAGAATAACATAAAGATACTAAGTGGAAACTAAATAATACTCCACCTATTCTGGCACGTTTTTCTTTTTAGTTCGTACTAAAAAAATATCGTGTTTCTATAATTAAAAAAGTGATTTAATTTTAATTTTTCCTGTTAATAATTAATGAAATAATTTATGATCATGCAAATGGTCAAGGAGTATTTAGACTACAAATTTTATAATTCTTTCTTTCTTTTCTAAATATTGTGTCAAGTTAAACAATACCACATAAATTGAAAGAGAGGAACATTATTATAAGGAGAAGAGGAGACTAGGGCCCTGCCTTGCCTCTACCGTATAAAAATACGACAATACTTCACTGCTTACTATTTTTCTATCCTAATCCTCAATCTACATTCCTTAGAGGTGAATTTGTAAATTATTTAATAAATATATTAAGTTCATATAACCTCACATAAACAAAGTGTCTTAAGTTAGACCGGTGTTATTCTTGAAGAAACTATCCTACTAGGAGACCATATAATGATATAAATGCTCATAATATTATTTAAAAAGAATCTCACCAATATTTTAGGCAGGTCAGCTGTGAAGTTTCATTAATTAATTAACCAAAATTGTGACCTATGCATTAAAAAAGAAGGAAAATATATGGGAAACCAAAACCGTGTCTATATTATTCATCATAAATCTAAAAATTAGAAAGCGATGAACACAAAACAAAAGAACCTACTATATATTGTGGTATTATATTAAAGCATGCAATATATAGGGTCTTATTTTCCTTGTAAGTTAAGCATTCAAAAGAATTTCCTTATATAGTCAAGAGGGATTCTATATGCAAAATAAATTATTTTTTTATTTTTTTTTAAACGCCGAAATTTTTAAATGAAAAAATTCCTTGTTCAAGGGAGATCCAACCGTGACATGTTACACAGGATTTAAGCACATGCTGTTTCACTATCTTCAAGGAGCAATAACGATTACAACCTTTTACAATCTAAGGATTAAACTCTTAATTCCTTTCCCTATTACAAGAATAATGAAAACCTTCACGAACTATTCTAGCGAGACTTTCACCTCCATCTTAGCTAACTCTAGCTATGGATTATGCACCCAGAAAAGAAAATGCAAAATAAGACTATCAAATTACTTTATAGGTCCAGACCAAATTTGTATTTAAAACTACAAAGAAATAAACTAATTATAGCAAAATAAAGTTCCTAAAAAACTCGAGAACCATTGATGTTCTTCAGTTGTATTTCTAGAAAGATATTTCTGCACTTTTGTTATAAAAGAGATGATCCGCAAATCATCCTCATTTACAATATATATATTATCGGATAATATCTGGCAACCACCTATTGGACCATCTTTCTTTGGAGTCATTCTATTGACCAATGGGCCAACCACACTACTATACTCGAGCTTAATAGAAATTTGTTACAGATAGTGTACTATACCAAATATCACTTTCAGTTATACAAACCAAGTATACCTGTCAACTCTTAAAAAGAGATCAAATCTCATCCTCCAATTTGTCAAATTATCAAAATTTCATATTAACACCTTGGCACAAGTTATCGCCAAAATACAAATTGGATTAACAATCTATTATTTTTTTAAGTCAAAAAATTCATTAATGAACAACGGGTCGTTATCAAAGCAAGAGACTATTCAAAGGCGCTTATAATAATTTTGTTCACATAATTGATAATTCAGTACTTTGATAATCATAACATGACTAGATAACTATGTGAATAAGGTCAAGCTAAAATTAATTAATTGATAGGGGAATGATTACGCTATTACATTATTTGTGAGAGTTTTCGCAATTTGAAGAAAAAAGAAAAGACTATATATACTCTTAATGCACTGATGTTGACAAGTTGAAACGCTTGAAATGTAACCAGTGGCAGGTGGAGTGTCCAAGTACTAGCAATACAATAAATAAATCATTTAAAGATAAAAATCTTAGCAGTTATAATATAATTGGTGTTATATTATATTTATAAGTATATATAATAAATATGCTATATAAATATCGCAAAATGCTTTAGCAATTCTAAATATAATATATTAATTTAATTACTGATAAATATTTTTGCATAATAAATATACTTATAAAAGAAAATTTAATGTCACTAAATGCATGTTACTGACGCAGAGAAAATTTATCTGTATAAACTAATTAAATCGCAGAGAATATATTTGCCTCATTATTATAAAAATGTTAAGAACTTGAACTCGATACATTTAAATTTTACGTTCATAATATTATAAGTTAAAATACCCTGGAAATTAAAATAGTCGTGCCATAAGGGTGATGCTCCGCCCACTCCACAAACGAGTAACCCGGTCCAATTTTTCACTTTAGTTTGTGATTTTAATTTTTTTAATACGCTCTCTATTTGAATTTATTTATTTTATTTTAACTTGATAATTTAAGAAAGTAAAAGAAATTAAAGATATGTAAAATGTATCAAAATATTTTGTAACTTAATGATCTTAATATATCTTGTGAAAAGTTAAAATTAAATAGTTATCAAAAACGAAAATAAATGTATTTTTTTTTCAAAACTAAAAGTAAGATAAATAAATTGAAACGAAGGGACTATATCGCAGCAGTACCACTTGCTTAATCTAGAAGGAACATAAGATGCACATAGACTTTATACTTTGGCTAACTTGACCCTTCATACTATTTTTAAGGCAACGCTAATAATTAATTATATCCTCAATACATGGTAATTTTAGAACTTGCATTGTATTGCTTTGATAATACAAAAAATACATAATCCCTAAAGAGCACTGTTTTAGGGTGGTTAGTTTATCTCTATACAAATTTTCAGATCAAATTTATCCATTTTCTTCTAAATATATTAGCTAAAATCAATAATACTTTCATATCTAATTTCTAGGATTACAGTGCTGATATGAAATTATTGTTATCAACGATGGAAAAATTATTGAGAGCTTGAGTAGATAACCAAAAAAAAAACATTTAGTGATAGTTTATTTTTTAAAAGTAATATTATTTATCATAAAATATATTTAATAATAATTAAATTAATATGATTGCATTTAAAATCAACAAAGTCTTTAATAATATTTATATAAAATATTACTTATTATTTTATATTTATTATTGCTGTTAAATTTTATAGTGACGTGATGACTTTTAAATTAGAAATAGAATAAATATTGATGAGAAAACAAACCTTAGCACAAGTGGACATTTTGTTTTATACTGCACTTGTGTCGATATCTTTTTTCTTCAGAATTTTCAGACAAAAGTCTATAACCAAATGATTACTACTATGGTTTTATGTCTTTTATAAATATAAAGTCATAACTACTCATCCTATAGAAGAAATTATCAAAATGGGTACACACTTTTCGTTTCTTTTTGAGCAATTGATCCACTTTTAATTTCTTTGTGACCCATTTACACTGCTGTGGGACATATTTTTGGGATAAATGGGGTCATGTTTTAAGGAAAAAGCAGCTTAATATTCTTTTCTACTAAAACTAAGAAGTACGAAAATCGGAGACAAAAATGTTTTCAACATACCCATGATGATGCCATTGACGTATTTTTAAGAAAAAGAAGACTAATTGGAAGGTTCTAATCTTTATAGGATTTTAATTTAAGTCTTTCTTATACGCGAATGAGCAAATATATATTAATTAATTAACTAATATAACTATAATTTAAATTAATTACGACTCATGATAAACATCTAGTTATAACTACAGTTTGAATTTTGTATAATTTGTGCAATTTATATAAAAGATTAGAGCGATTATACAAATATTGTGCGCGAGTCAAATTATATACCAAAACATATAAAAATCATGAATTGTATAATGATTTATACAAACACCGTGCACAAATTGTATAGTAAATTATATAAACGTATAGCAAATTAGCAAATGCTCCTATAATTATATAGTATAATTAAAATATTTTTGAGTGATTATATGCGAAAATGACTCCCTTTGTTGTTGTGATTGTTAAGATGTTCTCACTTTCGGTCTCAAAGAAACACTTTTGAACACATTGGGCCATATTAAATTTATGTTTTGTCAAATTGCACTTTCGGAAGATAATTTTCAATTGTCTATTCCTAATCTTTCAATCTACATCAGACAACTGGCCATCACTTCGAGTGCAAAACTAAATTATTATTTAAAAAAAAAAAAGAAACAAGAAAGAAATAATTTGAAGAAAACAAAAAAGGAGCCAACAAGAAGAGAAATTTAGGGGATACAACATTTTGATGATTGTTGCCTATTTTATTTGGTCTACCTCGATATCTATTTCTGCGTTTGGGATTGATATAGTTGAGTTAAACGTCTCTCGAAAATATCCTTTCTATCTATATGAGGTAGAGATAAGATTTGCTATATTTTACCCTCCCCAGACTCCACTTATAAGATTATACAGAATATATTATTGTTATATCAATATCTATATTTTTACCATAATATGCCGATAGATATTATAGTTAATGTATAAATATATTTTATATGTAAATATACAAAACGTTTAGTAATACTGAAAAATATAAGGACGAACTTCACACTACCAAAATTATTTAAGAAATATCGTCGTTCATAATATGTGAAACTAGTAAAATATAATCATTAATATGTTACTATAAGTTATTAATAGTGATATTTTACGGTCTCTGAGTTAGTCCAATTTCGATGCATCGTACTAGTGAATACAATTAGTATTAGTTCTTGGATCGGAGTAAATCAATTAACGGATTTGCAAAAATATATATGTGTTATTTCCTCTGACCTATTTTATGTGATACTTTTTCTTTTTTTGTCTATTTTCGAACTTTACCTTATTATAGTTAGAAATAATTAGGCTTTAAGATTAATTTTTTTCCCTTAATGAAATGAATCACAATCACACAAATATCTAAGTATTGTTTTATATCACAAGTTTAAAATTTTTTTTAAAAAAAATTATATCAAGTCATAGGATATTGATCACATATTTAATTATAAATATTTCATATAAATTAAAACAGAAGGAGTATATAAAGAAAGAAAACATGAGAAATGATTTGGGAAGCAAGTTGGTTGGAATTTGGGAGAGCAGTTTAGAGAAAAAGATTGATGACAATTTGATAATAAAACCTCAGCCATATGTGTTGACAAAAAGAACCGACCATAGCTTTGGATCAGAATCATCATATAAAAATCATACTTGTAGCTAATTAATCATCATCATATATTATATATATGCAAAAATAGGAGTATATATTTATTGTGGATGTCCAAATCATATACTATATAAATGTTAGTATACTTTTAATTAATTATAAGGGGACCCATGAAAAATATAACATTCGATCTGCTGTCACCTTCTTGTGCATGTGGCGGGGCCTCTCTATTTTGTTTTGTTTGATACCCATTATTAATATTTGTTTTTTATTATTCATTTTTTATTTTAGAAGCAAAACAAATAATCCTATATATATTCCACTACAAATATATTAGGGTTTTCCCATTTAGAAAGCACCCTAATTATTGTACTGGCAGTTAGCTGACAGTCTTCTCATTTTGGAACTACTCACGTGAGAGCACCCCTAACCTCTAAATAATAAAAATATATTGTACAACTTTTTCATCATTCCCACTTGCTAAACCAAACATATGTAATTAAACTTTATGTTAAGTATATATTATGGTTCTAATTTGCTTACTTTATAATGTCGTCGTCATGAGAGACAGTATGCATTACCAACCTACAGCAGATTATTTTAATCTTTTCTTTTATTAATAATTCGTTCTAAACAATAAGTAATAATAACCAAGCGTGGACTGGTCCAAAATTTTTTTACAAAAATCATTTGTGTTTTCTTTTTGTGTTTTCTTACTTATGTTTTTTGATATAATTATGAATAAATAGTGGAAGACATATGGGTGAACACAAAGATACTTCCTCTCCTTTGTCTCAATTTCCACTTTTGTTTGGATGATTATTATGTATTGTTTCACCATGAGTTGTATTATTTCATAATATATTATATTGTGTTGTACTGTTTCATTAAATACAATGTTTAGATAGATTGTATTGTTATTTGTCATCATATAAAATTATGCATTAATAATTTGAATGATAAATCTTCAAGAAATTCTAGAGTATATGGTACAGTACAACTATCATGAAAAGATAAGAAAAATGATAAAATAGAATTATTAAATAATAAATAAAGTAAAAAAAATGAGAAGAAGATATTAAAATAACGACGTAACCACATCAAATCGTTCATTACCAACATGGGTCTTTTAGTCGTTTGTTTGTGCTACCTTTCCTTTGTCTCAATCTATATGATACTTTTTTATTTTTAGTTTATCCCAAGAATAATATCATTGAATAACTAGAAACAATTCAACTTTAAAATTTTTATTTTACCCTTCATAAATAATTTATAGTCACACAAATATCTAAAAATTGTCTTACAACTCAAGTTTTTTTTAAAAATATTTTTTCTTAAATATTTTGTCGAAGGGAGTGTATATAAGTTAGTCCAGCTTCCTCTTTAGCTTTTGTTATTATTATATTATCGTTTTTATTAATATGTAGCCTCCACTTTAGGTCGAAGTACATAAAAGGGTCATAAAGAAATTAGGCAAGGAAGAGTACTAATGCATATGAGTGACACTGGAAAGTATTGCTCCATCATTCTTCTCTAATTTTGTCCATTTTTTCCAAAATTACAGGCTTGATTGGTGCATCCATATTTATTCTCAATTGACTTTAAAAGGGAAATTATTATTTTTAAAAGAAAGAAAGATGAAACAGAAAATTTAAGTACGTACATGTAATATGAATTTCAGAGGAGATAGAGATTCTTTTTGTGTTGCTCAATTTGATGTTCAAACAAGTACACAAGATTAGACTTGTCCACACCAAATATATTTCAAGAATTACAGATTAGACACATTGAACTATTCACTGCGTTACTGGGACATACCATACAACAACAACAATATATCCAGTAGAATTCTACAAGTGGGATTTGGGGAGGGTCAAATGTACGCAAACCTTACCGTTATCTCATAGAGATAGAGAGGTTGTTTCCTGTAAACCCTTGTCTCAAAACCCATAAGCAGAAAACAAACTGAAATACTGGGACATACCATGAAAAAAAAAACTTTATTCATATTGGATTGACAGAAGTGAAATATGGCTATCTACAAAATTATTCAATGGTTCCATGTATAAACAGCAACGGCAGAGTCCGTATTTTCGTCAAGGGTGTTCATACTTTTAGAATATGGGTGAATGATTTTTATATCAAATATGTTCAACAATTGAGATATATATATATATTTAACCTATATATTTTTAAAAAAAATCCGATGAAAGATGTTTATTTGACCACTCTTGAGTATGAATGTCCTGTGTAAATAAGTCTGGCATACGAAGACTTGAAATTTTCACGAGCATTTACGACTTTGGCTATCTACAAGCTAGCCTACATGATAATTGAAGAGGCTTTGGCTGCCTAACTTCTTTTGTGACTTTCGGACGGTGAATTAAATTCGATTAATATGGGAGTGAAAATAAAAAAACACTATTGATTTTCAGGATCTGATGGAAAAAGAAAAGAAAATTTATATGTGTTGTAAATAATTTTTTGAGTTGAAGTTTTATGCACTAACATCCGGCTTATGTGACATGAATCATAATGATAAGTTTGGTACAAGTATTAGTAACATAAATAACAACAAAAAATAAGTGAAGAATGTGAAAAGAAAAAGCATAAAGAAGTCGAAAGCGGTAGGAGTTTTGTATGGGACACAGAAAGATCCAGCAGATAAGCGGAAGAGTTGGATCTGGCCCAGTCATTTCCATCACAACAAGTCAACAACATCCTTTTGTCTTACCATTTTTGGGCCTGATAAGAGAGAGGGCCCTGCTTTAGACTACCCACTTTAGGAAATGAAATTGATTGAGCCAAAATACAAATTGGAAAATTGATCAGCTCCTCTTTTTTCTGAGATGATCTACTTCTTTTTCCTTTTAGATTCTGTAATTATGACATCCTAAAGGTAAAGAAAAATATATTTGTCCTTTTGTATATCAAATCAAAACTCAATGAACAATCTCCCAATAAAACTTCTTCAATTATGTTGTAATTTTCAGGCGTCAGTTACAACATGATATTACTTCGTTACTGCATCATGCTAGATTCGGAGAGACTGAGAGTGGAAAATTTTTCTAAAATACCAGCGCAGTTTCACAAGTTATGATAAATTATTAAGTTGTCTTATCAGATTGCTATGAAGAAGAGGCCATAGCAAAAATTAGTGTCACTTGAAATAATATGCGGAAAATTTTGTTAACTTGAAGGAGGTGGGTCATTTTTGTAAACTATACAAATTTTTTTTTACAGGTTATTGAATTCAGATACAGCATTTTAAAAATTTTGCATATCCATCTCTACTTCAAAATAACTTGATATATGCAAAGTGGTCTTGTTTCCGTTATTTGACGGAAATCTTGGGCCATAGTTCACCTGGAACTACAACTACAAATTCAAAGTCCAATGTTGAATGTTCCCCTAATCCCGTTTAAGGAGTTAAATGAGGAGTTCTTAACAGAAATAACAAAATATGTACAAAGTAAACAAAAATAATTTCCTTTGACGTTGAAGCGGTAAATGATTGCTGCCAGCATCAACGAAAATTATTCTGATTACTTTTTTACAAATTTGACTTAAGCTGTTTAGTATTTTATATTATGTTGGTTGAAAAAAATTAGACGAGTGTGACATGTTGTTTCCATTCCCTACTCTGTTGGATCATTGATAACCAGCTTGGACCATTTCTCTCTTTCTTTGGGTTTCATCTACCTCCACAAAATAAACTGAATCCTCTCATCTCATTTTTTCCACTTATTCCTTTAGGCTTCAACATAACAAAGGCAGCTAAAGTTATTTTTTTAAAAAGAAATATTGAATGTAATCCCAAAAGAGTCGACCAAAACATGCCAACAACAAGAGCTCGTTTGGGGAGAAGAGCATCCTCTTCTTCCTATTCATCAACTATTACTACTATCGTTTTTGTGTCATTATGTGTACTGGGGGTATGGCTTCTTACCTCCAACTCTGTTGTTCCTCCAAAATCCACCACTCGAACATCGACCGATTCTACTACTTCTATTACTTCAACTATTATAAATGCCCACAAGACCATTTCTGACATTGCAAAAACGCCTCCTGTTTTCAAGGACACTCAAGGAGACCTTCCTGATGATGCCCTGAAAACGGGTGACGCTAACCACCCTCAGGATACTAACGAAATTGACAAGGTACAGACAGATGTCTCAACAGAGCTTACAAAGGATTCTGAAGGTGGAGGAGACGCTTTAAATGCGAATGTTGATCAATCATTGCAAAGTAATGAAAACGTAAAACCAGCGGATGAGAAGAAAAATGTGAATCCAGTTGTGGCAGACAACAATCAGGGATTGCGTGGAACTGAATCTGGTGAAGAGCAAGAGAAAGAAAATGTGAATCCAGTTGTAGTAGACAACTCTCAGGGATTGCGTGGAACCGAATCTGGTGAAGAGCAAGAGAAGCAGAAAAAACTGGAGACACAAACGTCTGAGGAAAATTCCATTACTCACAGGGAAGAAGCTAATCAAATAACTGCAGGAAGCGGAAAGACAACTACCGGAAAAGAAAAGGCTGAAGAGGACGTTTCTTTGGATTCAGGAAATGATGCACATGGAATTGCAACAGATAACACGAAGAACATATTGTCAGATCACGAGCAACAAAAACGACTTGAGCAGCATCAACAACAGGAAGATGACCAAATGCAACAGAAACCATTACAAGAACCTACTCGAGGGGTAACGCATAAAGATCAAATCAAACATGACGAAACACCTATAGTAAAAGATATTAAGATTCAAAATGATCACAAGGCTCCCATAAACTTGACTAACAACGTACCTGTTCTGACGAATGAAAGTCACAAGGAAATCATTGTACCAAAAGAGTCTAAAGAATCCAAGAAGGCCTGGTCAACACAAGCTGATCAGTCAGTGAACCAGAAAGAGAGGCGAACAGTTGGAAAAAATAACCAAGACAGCAGCATCCCGGAGCAGAATTGGCAGCTATGCAAGGTGGAAGCCCTTGCAGATTACATACCATGTTTAGACAACGAAGAGGCAATAAAGAAGCTAAAAACAACAAAGCATTATGAACATCGTGAAAGACATTGTCCTCAGGAACCTCCTACTTGTCTTGTACCCTTGCCTCAGGGATACAAGAAACCAATTGAGTGGCCTAAAAGCAGAGATAAGGTAGCTGTTTATTTAAACTACTTCCTAATATGGATTGGGAAAGTGTTACTCTTATGAGAATTTTTGTGTTTATCCAGATATGGTACCATAATGTGCCTCATACATTGTTAGCAGAGGTGAAGGGGCACCAAAACTGGGTGAAGGTTTCTGGTGAATTCCTAACTTTTCCAGGTGGAGGTACTCAGTTTATCCATGGAGCATTGCATTACCTGGATTTTGTACAAGAGGTATCTTATCTATTACCAAGGACTACAAAAACAACATCATAGAATGATCAGCCCAAAAAGCAAAAGAACATTTTATAACTAATTACTAGTAGATATTACATTTGACAATTCATTGATGCTGCTGATTTATGTCAATCAACTGGTTGTAGGCAGCTCCGGATATAGCATGGGGAAAGCGGACTAGAACAGTGTTAGATGTTGGCTGTGGAGTTGCTAGTTTTGGTGGTTATCTTTTCGAGAGAGATGTTCTTACAATGTCTTTTGCACCTAAAGATGAACACGAGGCACAAGTTCAATTCGCTCTGGAAAGGGGAATACCTGCAATATCTGCTGTGATGGGTACTCAGAGATTGCCATTTCCAAGTGGAGTTTTTGACCTTGTGCATTGTGCACGCTGCAGAGTCCCTTGGCATGAGGAAGGTGTTTCCTAGGCATTATATATTTAAAACTATTTGAACATTCAAGTTATCATTTGGACTTTGCCTTTGATTGTGCATATGAATTCCTTAATAAAGTTTAAATTTGCAATAAAGGTGGTGCTCTTCTCCTGGAACTGAATCGTGTCCTTCGTCCTGGAGGCTACTTTGCCTGGTCTGCAACTCCTGTCTACCAAACTCTTGAAGAAGATGTCGAGATATGGAAGGGTAAGATCATAATCATTTCCGTAATTTAATGCTATTAGAGTAAAATTGACGCGTATTTTTACTTCCCCTTCTCCGGCTCTCTATAACCAGAAATGTCTAATTTGACGGTGGCCATGTGCTGGGAGCTTATAACCATAAAGAAGGACAAACTAAATTCTATTGGAGTTGCCATCTACCACAAGTCCGACACAAATGACTGCTATGATCAAAGAAAACAAAACAAACCTCCAATGTGTAAATCAGATGATGATCCTAATGCTGCCTGGTAAGCTCATTGTTCTCCGATCAAATTTTGTTTACTCAGTGAAATCTGCATGCCACTGCCATTTGCAATATCTACAAAGAATAAGACTGTAATTTCCATGTATTTATTTTTGAGAAATACTTGCCAACTTTTAATGAGACTGGGAACATGACATGTGTTTCAGGTATGTCCCCTTCAATTCATGTATGCATAGGGTGCCAAGTAAAGAAACAGAGAGAGGATATCGGTGGCCTGTAGAGTGGCCTGAGCGACTGCAGACGCCTCCATACTGGCTAAACCGATCACAAGTTGGAATTTATGGGAAACCAGCGGCAGATGACTTTGCAGCAGATTTAGAACATTGGAAACGTTTGGTAAGCAAGGTGTATATGAACGGATTGGGAATTAGCTGGTCAAATGTAAGAAATGCCATGGACATGAGAGCAGTATATGGAGGGTAATTAACTTTCCTTTTCTTACCTGTGCTTATGCACCAAAAAAGGAATACTAACAAAAGGCTTCTCATATCAATTAACAGGTTTGCTGCAGCACTTAGAGATCTCAAACTGTGGGTCATGAATGTGGTGAATATCAATGCTCCAGATACACTTCCCATAATATATGAGCGTGGTCTTTTTGGGATTTATCATGATTGGTGCGAATCATTTAGTACATACCCAAGGACATACGATCTTCTACATGCTGATCATCTTTTCTCCCAGTTGAAGAAGAGGTATATAATACTAGTAGTTTATTTATGGAGTAGAACCATTGTAGCCAGTGGACTAACTAATGATTTTCATGTCGCATTTGTAGGTGCAAAACTGTTGCTGTAATGGCAGAGGTTGACAGAATAGTTAGACCAGGAGGCAAATTGATTGTTCGTGATGATTCTGCTACAGCTAAGGAAGTAGAGAACTTACTCAGGTCTCTGCATTGGGAAATCCGGAAGACCATCTTCCAGAATCAAGTTGGAATACTAAGTGCACAGAAGACTTTCTGGCGGCCAGATGCTTCTGCTGTACCCACCTGACTACACAATCTCAAATCATCTAAATCTGTCACAAACAAGTCTAACTTTGTAGCCTAAAGGTCTTCATGTACTACTGCCAGCAGGCAAAGAAGCTGTTGTCATTTATTAGTCAATTTTAGTTATTTTATTAGTATTATTTTTGATAGATAAAGAAGGGAAAGTGCTGCAGGCAAATGCCGGTAGCTGTTATTGATTAATAGCAAGGTTAATGTTTACACTTGGCATACAAATACATAATTACAATGACAGATCTGAAGTACACTATCTCTTTGTCTCTTTATCAAGCATGTCCCCCAGCCCTTGTCATTTTTCTTTCTCCTCTCTGTCACTTCTAATTTTTTCTGCGTGGATTTTTTGTATTTTTTTTTGACTCGCCGACTTCATTTTTGTCCAAGACAACTACTTGACAAAGATAGATTTAAAGATAGAAAAGAAAATTTTCTTTTAATAAGGATAGGTTAAAAGTCTGATATAGTTGAGTTAACCAGAGGCATGACTCATTCAGTCGATCATAGGACTTAATCTACCCTTACCAAATCATGCTATTAACATGTGAATGGATATGCAGCAGTGCAGAGCTCACGAAAAATGGCACTTAACGTTACTTACCAAATTCAACAGATCAGGCCCACTAGATATTTCTCTAGATGATTGAGTTAAAGGTCTCCTTATGTGCCAATCATGGCATCTCCTCATTCTTATGTCTCTATATACAATTTGAATCTACACAAGTTTTTCATCATGCCATTTGCTAAGAAGATCTATCCACTGGTTCTAGAATTTAGGAGCACATAGAATTGCATACCAAATTTTGAAATTTGAAACATAACTGGAACAGGAGCAATTTCTCTAGTTCAACGCTTCTGCGTTATACCATTCCGTTTTACGTTTGTTCATTTGTAAACCTACTACCGCTGCACACTGAAAGTTATAGCAAGTGAAGGTTATAAGCTCTGGGATTATGTTCAGATCCCTTGTCCTTTGTCCAAATACCATATTTTCAGCATAAGAAACAAAACGAACAGCATATCAGCATACAAATTTTTAGCTTAGACCTGGACCTACCAAATTTGACTAAGCTCTCCATGAGCATATTGCAGCTTCAGAACTAAAGAAAAGATGTTTTAGTCTCTTGACTTCCAGTACTTTACTCTTTCTTAAGAAGACTTTGCAAATGCCCACTCTTGACAGCATTTTGGAGATCTAATAAGAAGCCAACAAGCAAATGAGAGCACTCAAAAACAAGAAGAATCAAGAATTACAAGATGAAAAATATCAGGTCAGAGAACAGAATCGGACAACTGGAATCACAAAGCCTACCATCTGAACCACCAATATGCTTCCCATTCACAAACACTTGTGGGACAGTGCTGCGACCCACCAGATCTAGAAGTACATCTTGAATACGACCGCCATCATCTGTCGTAAGTTTGAAACAAATCCATAAACTTCCGTTGCTAGATGTGATAATCAATGTAGACCAACCAATAGTTATTGGGAGGAAGAAACAGAGATAGACAATGAAATAGTCGATGAAAATTTTGTGTACTTCCACGAATAGTTTTCAAGCACTTTATTTTTGTTTCTTTCTACAGGTTTCAGGGGAGGGGGTATAGACAATAAATTACCTCGAAGATCAAGCTCCACCACAAATGGTTGTTCTTGAAGTTCATTGAAGATGCGTTTGGCACGCTTGCAGTACCTATTTTTGAAAGATAATACAATTTAAACAATAGCATGAGAAGGAAAAAACATCAAAGGATTAATATGCACTTAGAAAGACTTCGATTCTCAGACACAAGGTATTTTATGATTCTTCTTTCTTTTTATGGTCGAGATAAATGTGATATACAGCAGAGGATTAAATAAAAGAAGGCATAGCATAAAAATGTGATGGGATACAGAGCCTCACTAAAGCCTATGATGCCTCAAATCCATCATCTTAAATCGTATTCATGGATATATATTATATCAAATCCAAGCAGCACAAAACATCATAACTTAAATGCTCAGCTATTACATAGGTTGGTTTCCCAATAGCTTCCTACTTTGCCAAAATGAAAGGTCTGGTTTTAAGACACTTTAGACTCATAAGTATAATCAAACGAAGATGGCAAGGATGTAAAAGCTAAACTTCTTATTGTGTAGTGTGCTCTTTATATGCATAGCAATTATTTTCAAATTTTGATAATGAAGAGGAATAAAAATCACTTGATGTGCAAAAAAATTTTTCTACGGCTGCAAACACTTGATATGACACCACATTACAGCGGAGACGACATGAAATTGATCAATTAAAAGAAAGAAAGCAATGTAAATGAGCTGAATGGGCCAAAATTAAGACTTAGCAAATCAGGCTGGAAGTAGTCGAGCTGTGATCAAAAACTCTTCTTCATTGTACATACAGGCACCTAGGTGAAGTAGGAACCTTTAATATTCTGCATTGAACACTTAATAATACCAACCACAGCTCTTGGAGGCTGCTACTTCAGTGATCATGTAACCCTTACCTACCTTGGCAACATGTGTTTGTGCTTTATACAGGTTTTAGTCGATTAATCGAGGTACATCTAAACTAGCCCAACACCACCAATATTGAGGGAAAAAGAAGTTCTCCGATAAAGAAACTAACCCCTAAAATTCTTAGTGATTCCTAAAATTAACAAAATAAAAGATAAAGTGCGGCAGAGAGCAAATTAGTACTGTTAACAAGCAAAGCAGACCAGAAACCCTAGAAAGTAAAAAAAATGAACTCTTTCATCCGCAAGCTTTGCAATATGCAACGAAAGTTTTAGTTTTGATCCAACAGAGATACTTACGGGCAATAGGATTTGGAAAAGATCGCGATCTTGTTAGAGTAGATTACATTTTGAACAAAAGCAGAAGGAGAACTAGAGGCTAGGGCTTCTGCTGGACCTTTCACTAACGCCATTACTCCAAATACAGTAAGCATCAGAAGAAGATTACGCTTGAAACAACCATTGACCTCCATTTTCTCCCTTTCTATTTCACTAACAGTGGAGCGCTCGAAAAACTGTTGAGTTTTGGACAGAAACGAGAGGAATAGGGGTTTTAATATCTCAGCAGAAACCCGAAGATTGGTACTCCCAATTTTCTCCAAACGGTTACCGAACAGCGACGATTTTGGAGAGATGACTGTTTTGGGAAAGGGGAACCGGAAACCGTATTGATTGTAACCTTGTCCAAAGCGCCGGTTTCCTAATTTGGTTAAACGGCCAACCGGGTTGATCTGCATCATGACGGAGGAGTTGACTGCTATATTTTCACCACAAAACCGAAAGCGACAACAGTTGATTAACTTTTGGACCGAAATGCACATTTTACTATGGAAAAAGTCATAACATACTCTTAATTTGACCATTTAAATCTGATAAAAGTGATTTATATATGTTTCTGTGCTATGTAAATGATTCAAATACAATTTTTTTGTTTAATGAAATTGAAAAAAATACTTAGTTCTTTTAAAAAGAATTCATGAAAAAGTAAATTTTATTGAGGTGTATTTGATCATTTTCATATATGAATTTTAATTTTTGTCTTTTTAATTTCGTGAATAATTATGAAAGATACCCTTTTTTTTAAATAAAATACAAAAAATGAATTAGTACAACATAGCCATAAAAATTTTGTGTTAAATACTGCAGTAAGGAACAAAATTCACTTGTGAAGAAATAAACTTTGATTATCCAACTATTTTCAAATAATATCCATCATCTTTGTAATATTAGAAGGAATCGTTTGGTTTGAATATAAATTATAATTATTGAATATTTGATTTGTTGCATTCAAAATAAAACATATTATATAAAATTTAAGAACAAATTATTTATTAACAAAAATATTTTTTATGAATATGAAAAATGATGTATAAAAAGAGTTTAAAGAATATATTTATCATTTACCTATCTGGTTCATCAAACTAAATTATTCAAAATTTGTCAACTAAACAATAAAAAGTGGCACTATAATTTGCTCTCAACACTATTGGATAGTACCTTCCTATCAAACGACATATCTTTGTAGATGAATTGAACTTCGTATCCTGCTTGCAATATTTGGCATAACTAGTTTCCAGACCAAGAGAGAAAATCAGGAAATTAGAGAAGAAAAAATAAAAACTTTGTTGAGAGTATAATGGAGAAGATTACAAAGTATTTGCCTCCTCGTAAATCTTTCTTCAATAATTTAATCATGAATATAGCAAACAACAATTCATATGAACAGAAAATGATTATATGAATTCTAGTTTGCAAACAAATCTAAGAAGGCTTAACATCTGGACTGGTCTTGTAAAGCTTATTGTATTCCTCGAGTTCGTCATAATATACGTCCCACACGCATCTAACACATCCACTCCCGCAACAATCGTCCGGTAACGGCTTCTCCGGCGGCGGCGGAATGGTAATCTTTGATTTTTCCTGATTTTTCTCTGATTCCGTTTTGTTATTCGTCTTTGACTCTACGGTACTCTTGTTATCCATCGTTGACTCAACGGTGCTCTTGTGATTCGCTTCCTCGGCCATCGGACTTTTGAGTGCAGCGATGTTACGGCCCGATAGAAATCTAGGATGACGTAATCGGATCAGATTGAGAGAATGGATTCGTCCAAAAGTCAGATCTGTTATAGGCATGAGAAAAGCAGAGGCGCATTGGACATTTTCCGGTGGCCGATGGGGAAGATTGGTCATAAATGGTGTCGTTTTGGACAAGGAGAGGCCAGAAAGGGCCATTCCTCATATAATCAACCCGCGTGCCTGTCACGTGTTGAATAATGTGTGTAATTTTCAAATATAGATAAAACAAAGGCAAATGTCTGGCTGCCAACAACTCTATTCGCCCACGAGTCCTATTGGTCAACTTGACAGCTTTTCTTCTCGGCCAATTGCAAGTAAACATTTTTATTTATTTAAAAAAGAGAAAGGTACTGAAAACACATTTAACACGAATAATTAATCTTATTTCTAAATTATTGATAATTTAAAAACATCATTTAACTTGATAAATTAAGTTTAAATACCACCCCTTGTTTTATACACAAAAATCTATCATTCACACTGACTTTAAAATATCCCTCAACTTAGCGAATTAAGCTTAAATATACCTTTCAACTTAGCGAATTAAACTTAAATATACTCTCCTATTATAACATGTTTCTTCCACAGGTTTGACGAATCACGTCGTCAAGAAAACTGCCATTCTAGTAAGTTAACAGCACAAAGTTAAGTAGTTCGTCTTAGTAAAAAAGTAAATAAAATAAAGTAGACAACAATTCACAACTTTCTGTAGAACAATCCCTTTCATGAGCATTCATTTATTTTGTTTATAATATAGCGAGTACAGAAACAAATAAGACGACTACAATTGATTTCTGAACACAACTAACAATTTCAATTTGTTTTCACACTCAAATTCCCACTGCAGCAAGCAAGTGACAACATTTAGCTTTCTTATTGGGAAGACATCATCTTCTACCGCCTTCGGTTTGTTCTGAATAATCCTCTCAACCCCAGCAAGAGCAGTATAAGCCCAAGATAGTCATAGTCGTAAGCCAATCTGACAAACTCCATCTTGAAATTATTCCATGGAGGATACCTTGGTTCCAACTCAATCAAGAAGCTCCTATGTAGAACTGCTTTTTCATGACTGAATGTGTCAAAAGAGAACTTCCCATGGTAACGTCCGAAACCACTCTGACCAACGCCTCCAAATGGTAATGTGTCACATAAAAACTGAAAAGATAACATTATGAGAAGTAAGAATTCTCCTTTTCTGCTTATATTTTTGGCCGAGGGAATGAAGAGACATGAAAGAGGAGGTGGATCCTCATACCTGAACCATAGCATCATTAAAACTCAGACTTCCGGAGGATGTTTCCTGCAAGATCTTCTCCTTCAACGAATCATTCTTGGTAAATGCATATATTGCAAGAGGTTTTGGCCTCGAGTTTATGAACTGGATACTTTCTTCGATATTGTCTAGCTGTTAAAAGAACCACTTTCTTGTCAGACATTTGTTTAAGAGAGATTTTCCAATAAAGTAAATCGAGAGTGAAGTCCTTTTACTGAAATAGGAAGCATAGTTAACACTTCTCAAGTAAAACATAAAGATGATATTTGCTACTTGCTAGAAAATCAGTTCGCTCTTACTGTGATTATTGGAAGCAATGGGCCAAATATTTCTTCAGTCATGATATCAGCATCAAGTGGAGGATTCAACAAGATTGTTGGTTCAATTACCCTAAAAAATTCATCAAATAGAATGAGGAACTGGGTATGTAAGCAATAGTAGAATAAGGATATAGGATACTGAGGGTTACATATTTTCCTCATCTACTGAGCCTCCATAAACAACAGATGCTGCAACTTTTGGATCTTTCAGAAGATTGTGTACTCTATCAAAGTGATGCTTGTTCACGATTCTGGCGAGATTTCCCAAACTTTTCAAGTTGTCACCATAAAATCTCTTGATGAACTTCTTCAATAGGCTGATCTGAAATACCCGAACAAATAACAATAAATAAGTGGCTACGCTATCTGCCTCAGAAAAGCAAATAGAGTAAAACTTATGCTGAGAAAAAAGAGGGAAAAGAGAAATATAACAACTCATGCTGCCACTACTACCAGAACTGAAGCAAATTGTTCTTCCACGAGCACATAATCGATTCCTATGCATGCTTGTCCATTGCATGGTCCCCACTTGCCCCCTGCTACCCGCTTGACAGCCACCTTAAAACCAACATCATACTGTGAGAAAAACATGAATACGGCTTGAACAAATTACATACTCTATTCTCCACATCATAACACGACGTAAAACTTCTGGTGCAATAACCTAGGACAAAAATATCCAATGTACTCAAAACTATATGTCGATTTCCTTTCATTTGCAACAAATAAAGCTGCCCCATATGGGAGATGTTTTATCCCCTGCAATTTATAGCTTCGCTTTTTTCCAGATGAAACATGAAGTACTCATTATTACATTCGATGATATTTAACCATTGGTAACCTGCAAATCAGAGTAATTAGATAGTGTGTCAAAGATGGTAGGGCATTTTCCACCCAGCTCTAGCGTTACAGGTGTTAAGTGCTTTGCAGCTGCTGACATTATGAGGCGCCCAACTTGTGGACTACCTGCAAAACAGGAAGCCAAAATTACATCATCAACACAAGGGGTTGTTCACAACTAACTCTTTCTTCTAGGTCATTCCTTAATTATTCTTATTGCTGAATGCCCTTCTGTGAAATGCTCCTCCTAAACATGACAAAGATCACAGGAAACATAATGGCTAGGCTATACCTGTAAAAAATATCTTATCCCATTTTAGCTGCAGCAGTTGTTCTGCTACATCTTTTCCACCTTCAACAACTTTAACAGCTTCTGGATCCAAGTAAAGAGGTAATGTATTGGCCAGGAAGGAGGAACATTTTGGTGCTAGCTCTGAAGGCTTGACGACAATTGTGTTTCCAGCTGAAATTGCTCCAATCATTGGATCTAAAGCTAGGGCTGCAGATGATATAACAGACTAATGAACACAAAGCAACAGTTGTGGACAACCAGCTTAGAACATAAAATCCATATTAGTTTGGTTCATGACAGTCGTTTTGTTCCAGGAATTAGTTTGATTATACAATGGTCAATATTGCAACTAGAAAAGAAGAGATGGGACAGTTGCAGTATTAGTCAGAAAAACGATTTTACTCACAGATGGGAAAATTCCAGGATACAAATATGAGCACTACTCCCAGTGGCTCTGATACTATTGCCCCTCTTGCAGGAAAGAAAGCTAATGGTATTCGGCCCTGCAATATAACGTTGCAACATCAGTGGCTGCTCAACACCTTAGTTTATAAGTTATAGATAACACAAAATAGAAAGAAGAATTTAGACTCACTTGCTGGTTTGATGACAAAGAAGCAAGTAAACATAAAGGATATTAACCAGCTTTCACGCACAGAGAGTAATAGCATACTGCAGTAAGAGTACTTTGATGTCTCAATAAGGTCATAGTATCACAAGGTTGACTTCGTTGTTACTTCTGGATTGGTTGCTATTGAACAATTCATTTGAACTGCAGATTGTTCAATATACTATTTTGCTACTATTTAACATACTAATTAGTAGCAAAAGAAAGCAATTTTAATCTGTTCCATTCTAAGTCTATTGCAACATTTTCAAAGTTTTACTGGCCTGCTTGAATCTGTAAGACTGTTTTGGACGGCAAACTTCTTAGACAATTCACCAGTAAAACAATAGATGTAATCTTAACAAGTACAGTTGTGAAAATGAATATACCTGTTTCTACAACAGTTAACAGACTTATTCAAGACATAAAAGAGAGGAGCTGTTGCAGCCAATGTTCAGAATGTGTTAAAACATTAAGGATAATTTCATCAAAGGTGTTTGCCAAAGAGTGCTCTAACAGTTGAGGATAATTTTATTTATTTCTCAGGGGGAGGGGGAGGCGCAGAATTACAAACCTTTTGAGGGGCCATCCACTTCTCAACACAGCATAAAGCATTAGTAGCTGATTTCTTTACCACACCAACCTGAAAACGAGTGAAAAACCAATCCCATGGTCATGCATTAAATCACTAAATACACCAATTTTTATTGATCAAATATGAATTTCAAGTGTATATACCAAACTGGCATGTTAGGTTGATCATTATAGTGGTAAATTTTGGTGTTAATATTGAGGTAGGATTAGTCATCTCAGCTTGTGCAAATCAGAAAACAAACAATGTCATGGGGCATTTATCAGGCATGCCCCGCTTAATTATACATGTCTGCTCCACATCTTCCACTTCCAATTAACTCAAATACAGCCGCTACTTCTCCACGATTCTCAATGGATTCCGAGATTCTAGCAAACATCTCCCACAAATCAGGAGGCCGTTTCCTACTGATCAGGGATCGATTTCAACCGCTAGCAATTTTCAGAGGCGTACTCAGAATTTTCAGAGAATTGGTGCATTATTACGAAAAGGTGGATCTAAGATATAAATTTGATCGATTTGACAATCAGTCTTTAGATTCTTATCATTGCTCATTTAACTTTCTAACCTTACCCGACCATCATGGCATTGTGTGATATTACAACACTAATATGCATGATTTGGAAAAAGAAGCATGGGTTCACGTGAACTCGATGACCCCACCTAGATACGCCCCTAGATCATCAGATTCTTACCCAGCTACACTCTATCACTCACTTACACTTTTGCTCTTAGCCCGGCTGTTGCTTCAATTTTTATCAACGCCTCTAGGCTCAACATGTTTGAAAGCTTATAAACAATCATCAATAAGATCTATACAGCATTTGTTGTCTAATTTTATTTCTGTTTTTTTAAACAATTGGCTTTCTAATGGAGCTGCTAATGTCTGTTCTTTGTAATTACAGGTTCTTTAAGCATTCGGATGACTCGACAGGGTTAGAGAAAAAAAAAAACAGCTTGGGGCTTTTTGAGGCGGCTTATTTTTATTTCTACTTTTAGCAACAATAGATTACCGATTTTTTTTAAAAAAATAAATATTATTGATAATCGTAGTTAGTTAATATAATTTTCGACGCTCATCATAGATCATTTGGAAACAATTCATCTATGTTTTGAACATTTGCTTACCTATAGCTCTCTTGTCTTAGTGACTCTTCCTCTTTTCTAGGTTTTCTTTCTGAGTGTTAAAAGATAGATTTTTCATTTGCCAATGAATTAGATCCGCCCCTATTGGATCAATAATGGGATTCTTCCATTGTCTCAGACAATGGGGTAATATTATTTGTATAAAAAGAAAAATTATTTAGAAAAATTAATATAAAAATACGATTATATGAGCAATTCAAAGGAATTACGAAATGAAATCTATTACTCCATAATTTTTTCAAACATTTCTCCATGGATAAAAAGAATGAAATTCATAAGAAAATATAGTAATTTAGTTTTTATTCGTCATATGCGACGTGCTTGAGCCGCCCCTGCGTCACATCCGACGACTACAATTTCCCATTTTGGGAAATGGCGGTGAAAATATATTACCGTTACTGAAGCAAAAATTTTGCTATACTAGTAATATAGTAGTAAAAATTAACAGCGTTCGAAATAAAAGCAGCAGGTGCATAAATCAGTTGAAAAGACAAAAAATGGAGAAATTAGGTACTTACTTCATCACGATAAGATTCAACGGGGTGCTTTCCGAGATCCTGTTTAAGTGCTTTAAATATCTCATCTTCCTTTTCAGCAAGGAGTTTGAGAATAGCTTGAAGCTGCGCTTTCCTCCATGCAACGCCTTTGGTTCTTCCACTCCTGAATGTTGTTCTCAGTTCACATAACACATCCTCCAGAACTCCATTCATGGCTTCAATTTACTCCAACTTAACTCTTCTTCCCACAAAATAAAGCCCTATTTTACAAACTCTTCCACGTGCTTTGTTCCTTTCTCCCACTAATTTTAGATCGCTGTTGCTCCCAAGTTATTTTGCAAACATTAAATGTTGCATTTTCCTGTACAATCCACGTGGCGGTAGCTCATGGCTTTGATTTCAGGGATTTGAATTTTCAACGGCTTCGTTCATTTACTTGTCTTGACACAGAGGTTAGTAGTAAATGATAAAAGAGTATCAATACCTTTCAATATAATTAATAATTATAATTAATTGTAAAAATAAATTAGGTGCTAAGTAAAAATTTATTTCTTGATTTCATAAGAAAGAATGTATTTACTTAGCTACTTTGAGATGACGTAGGATACTATTGTGTGTATATACACATTACATATGAAAATCATACCGGCACGACTTCAATATATGATCTCCATTTTAATTTATGTGATATAATTAAAATTTGAAGAAATATTTAAAAAAGAAAATATAATTTTTAAATATTTTAAATTATTAATTATTATAAGATATAATAAATTTTATGGATTTTTTTAAATGTATATTATTCCTTTAAGTTCCAATTTACATGGTACAAATAAAATTTTAAGAGTTAACCCAATTTTTTTTATATATTTTGCAAATATTTTGAGTTGCTAATTATTGTGATTTATAGTGTTTTTCTCAAATTATATTTCGAGAGTTGATTGAAATTTTTATGTTTTTTAAAATTTAAATAATTTAAGTTGTTATTATTGTGAATTAAAGAATTTCTTTCCGTATAAGGTAAGGCAATGATGTCAGTAAGGTGATTCTTATTGAAGGTCATGTGATGTGTAAGTCAGTCTTTGCCTTGAAACAACCACATGAGAGTTTTCTAAAGTCAATAGAAGAATTGCAACAAATGATTATACTTGCAAGGTTTACAGCTCCAACAGTCATTTGTTCCTCACTGTTGGTGCCGTCTGCATTGCTGAGTTGAAAATATGGCAGTAGATTGATGAGTTGCCCATATTGTTCCTTAGTGAGATTGGAGTTTGTATTTGTCATGGCTTCGTTAGTGTTATCTACATAAGATCACCAAATGCATTTGTTGCTACACCATTACCCTTAGCAGATCTGTTGTTCTGATTATAGTGTGATGATCCTTTTTGATTCTGAGAGTTGTTGTACCTGTTCTGACTCTGTCCATTCCCATAATTGTTGTACTCACATATTTGATACTTCATTGCAATAATGACTTTTCCCACACCCCATGTTCTATTTTTCGTTTTTGGGTGATTAAGGCATATTATTCACTTATAGAGAGAAAAGCTAGACGGTGTCTTGGCCATACTATTTAGTTGGGCCATATTCCGGTTCAGGAAAATTAAGCTTTTAAAGTTTGTTTTTTTTTTTATTTCAATCAATCTCGGATGGAGCCAAAATTCACTATTTTTTGGCTTTGGAGTATGATGGAATAAAGCAAAATGACTCTTTAAACTGTCTGCGCTTCTTTCAATTGTGAAGTAGCAGTTATTCAATGCAACTTTCGACGATCATCATGGGTCATTCGGAAATAGTCGTGCCATGTTTTTAAACATAGGGGTCAGGCTGCGTACATCCGACCCCCCCTTACCCCGTAATAGGCGGAAGCTTTTGAGGCATGAGAGTAATGTTATTGTTGTAAAGTTTGTTTTTTTTAGCATAGCTAATTTTTAAGGTGTCTATTATAAAATTTTCTTTTATAAATATCGGAACAACTATAAAAATAATGGTGTTGTTGTTGGCCTCCCTCTTGGCTCCTTCCTTTTCTAAAGCAATATCTTTATTAATCTAGTTTAAACTTTTCTTTTTACTAATATAAATGTGTCTAATATATCGATATACAAATTTATAATAAAAACTTTTTTATAATGCTTATATTTTTGTAGATGGATAAATAGTTTATATTAGTTTTAATATTATGCACAAAAAATATGAAAAAGAGGGGAGTATTTTATAAGTTTAATTTTTCAGTGTGGAATTATATCGACAAACAAAAAAGAACTAGACAAGTTATGCAGAGAGCGGGTAAGCATTTATTCACTAGTAAGGATCTGAATCAGCAGTGGATAACAGTCTCATGCTTTGGTCCCTCTGCAATAATTAGTCCACCAATATACTTTTTCGTTTTATTTTAGTTATCACGATAAAATTTGATATAATTCTTTTAGAAAAATAATTAAAAATATTATTTTTCTATCTCACTTTATATGATACTTTTGAATTCGACTCGATATTTAAAAAAAAATGTAAGATCTTTGAAACTTATAGTTTAAAATCATTTAAAGATATTTACGTGGCTGTGAATCATTTCAGGATAAAATGAGAATTTTAAGATTAAATAGCATTTGACTAATA
>JAOTQR010000045.1:21270280-21296120 GCA_025774065.1 Solanum ossicruentum | reverse complement strand
GAAAATATATGAAAGGAATATACTTTTTCTGTGCAGAAAATAAAAACATTTTCAGAAATTCTCTCTTAATTTTGTCAACCACTTCTATCACAATTGACCTGTTTGAAAGAATTCCTCCTCACATGACTAATTGAGACTTGCCTAGCTCCGGTTTGTCACTCATAGAATTCATTTCAAATGACTTACCAGAGCTAGTTGAGTAATCTATCTTAGTATTAGTGACTGATATGTAGACTTATTAGAGGCAGGTTTGTCACTGGTAGGATCTTTACCTGTTGACTTAATCATGAGTCGATTGGTTAGATTTGATAGTGCTATGACTGGAGGATTTGTGCATGCTATAAGTTGCATTTGCTATTCGTGGATATCTTCATGAACTTGTGGGATTCCACTAGGTATGTTGTTGTTGTTGGATATCTTCATGAATCCAATTTTATTTCTTTCTTCTTGCAAACTTCTAAGGTCATCAAGCACATGATCTAAATCAGATATAATGCGATCTAGTAATTTCTGAAGTTCATTACAGTTATTGCAAGTTTGAGATCTTGCCTCACATCTTTCCCCGATTGTCATAAAGCATATATTGTCCATTTCTTAATTTTTGTTGTCTCAGTTACCTCATCATTTCAACTGTTGAAAATTTCATTTCATTGATAGCTTTTGGAGTTTTTTCTTCCTTTGACCATATTTTTATAGTATTTTCCATCATTATTGTTTTGATCAGTAATATATTTCCTTTGAAATTTGCTTGCCTTTTCTACTATTTCTAGTTCTTAAGGAATCCATAATAGATCTAGTTATCATAGCAATTTCTTAGATCACCCAAATCTTCTTCTTTTGCTACTTCTGCTGCAGATTTGAATGCAACCATTTGCTATTTGTTTTCATCTTGCCCTCGTTTTGTCAGATATGTCGTTTTGTCAGATATGTCTTTTCAAAGTCTGTTAAGTCTCCCCTTATACTTCTTCATAAGTAAGAATGTCAGGATTCATACTATCTAGAGCAATAACTTGGCGTGCCATTGAGGAGGTAGCTTCTGAGAACTTTTCTTAGATGATCCATAATAGGGTATGTTTTACCAGAAGCCTTGAATTCTCCAACAATTTTGCTTAGATCAGAGAACATACTTCCAATGGATTCTCCTTCATTCATATGAATTGGTTCATATGTATATACTAGTATATTGACTGTACTCTGACTTTATCCATTCCTTCATATGTGAATCCCAGTTGTCCATATTTCTTTTGCAGTTACATAACTGAATATCTTCTCATATTCTTCTCCTCTGGCAGTATTGTAGAACAGATTTTTTGCTCGATTTTATTTGACTAACTCCCATTTACTTATCAGTGTGGTCCGCCAGAGTTTCCATGTCAGACGAGGCTTCACCTTCTGCTTTCTTGTCATCAGTCGGAGTAATAGGAATAGGGATGTCTCCTAGTTTATCTTTATGACTCTCCAGACCTCCGCATCATAAGATTATATGTTTGTTTTCATTCTCACTTTTCAGTGAAAAACATGTTTCCATTGAGTAGGGAGGTCTTGTTTGAGATGTTTCCTGTTGAAATAATGCTCCAACTTGTGATATGATTTGAGATGATCTTTCTCACTTGCTGTTAACCAACTATTTTGTGAGACATTGCTGTGATATCAAGTGGGGGGGGGTTGACTTTTCTCAGAGATTTCCATCAATTTTGGATGGAGCCAAAGATTCACTATTTTTTGGCTTTGTGGTATGATGGAATAAAGCAAAATGGCTCTTTAAACTGTTTGCGCTTCTTTCAATTGTGAAGTAGCAGTTAGTCAATGCAACTTTCGACGCTCATCATGGATCATCCGGAAACAGTCGCGCTATGTTTTTAAACATAGGGGTCAGGCTGCGTACATCCGACCCCCCCTACCCTAATGGGCGGGGAGCCTTTGAGGCATGGGGTAATGTTGTTGTTATTGTCAACTATCTCAGAGATGAGTCGACTGAAACCGAAGGAGATACTTATTAATACTAAAGAACTCAAAAACTAAAAAATGTAAAGTGACATTAGATGTTTTATATTGGTTGGGATTCATCGTGAATCTTAGTCTAGTCCCCCTGGATTGCAAGAGTGCTCTGTAAGCTTTGAATTTTATCTCCTACAAATTATGTGAAGTGTAGTTCTTGCTTCTCCACTTAATCTGTTCAATCTTGATTGATCCAACGCCTATGACTTTCTTTCTATTTAGAATAGAAAACTATTGATGTCTTATGACAGTGAAATGGCAATAGTAACATAGTCACACTACTCCAATTAAAAAAAATTAAATCAAAATAAATGAAAGTCAAATACTCTTCTTCAAAATTTACATTACATACTCTTTTCCTACGAGATGCTGGGAATCCCTTATCCACATAGTATGTAGATTTTGCAGAAGAGTATAAATAAGACAAAGGTGTTTTCATAATTTTATTTTTTATCATAAATAATCGCCAACAAGAATTTGGCTCTTTTTATGTATTCGATATCGATAAATCTGCGAATCTAGAAATTCATTTCGGCCAATTACTGACAATATTTTTCCTCTCTTCTCTCTTTTAACGTTGTTATTTCAAACAGGAAATACAACTCTTCCTAAGAGTAGAACAAAGGTATTTGAGCAGGTTTAGACAAGTGTATTTCTTCCTCACATCTTGACTCTGCTCCTTTAATAAGTTCTCAATCTAGCCGTTTAGTCCGAGAGAATTGACCCTTGGAAGATAAATAGATGATTTCTTTCCAAGAATAAGTGAGTCTTGAGCTTAATACATGCAAAATTTTCTTATTTAGTTTTGCTCACTCGAGATGCTTCGTTCTTTAACAGATGTTGATGGATTCCTTTCCATACGGGTATATTAGCTTATAGCTATTTTACTTGACTTCCCTTGAAATGCTTGTATGGTATTGTGTAATTTTTCATACATAGAAAGCACTTAAATTAAGTTTGTAATCATTAAAACTAAACCCTAACAGTAGAAACGCTAACACAGAAGGAACAAATGCTTCACCCCCTTGATCAGCAGCAGCAGTAGTGTCTTCAACAAAATTTGGACCTCTCCAACATTATAATCACAACACACTTCAAACCCTTCTTCATATCTTCCTGTGTAGCTGTTTTATGCCACACATAGTGCATGACACACATGATCTTTCAAACTTTGCCCTCTGCTCAACCCTCAATCTCCACTAACCCAAATCGTTGGGTTTCACTCAACAATAACAACTCGTACACCTAAACGTTCACCGAGCTTAACAAGTCTTTCAAAATAGGGGCCTAACAAGAGAGTGGCAATACTACAACTAAGTCAAGCCCCTATTCCAACTGTGTTGAAGCAGCATGCGACATTTCATCATAAGAAAGTTCATTTGGAAGGTTAATGGCTGTGTTTATTAGGGGATGATACTGTTAGGGCATGTTGAAGAGGCTTAGTGCAATCTCGAAAATAGTCTCCATCTGTAAGTGGTAGCTATGGAGTGAGCTAAGTGTCTTATCCTGTACCTGGATGGCCTCTCAATCTTTCACTGCATAATTGTTTGTCTTGCTACAAGATTTTGCTCCCCTTTTGAATCAGTACTTGGTAGAGGAGACCATTGAAATGAAAAGAATAGTAGCAGTACCAACTCATGTATTCAAATGATAAACTATATTTTAGTGCTCCTTTTTTTTTTGGCATTGTCAGCAAATAAAATTAGTATTCCTTTTCCACGTATGTTATTTACGTACTTAACTATAAGTGGCTCTATGATTTACATACAGTACCACATGATCAAGAATCAGACTCTCACCTACAAGAAGAAGGTAAGTTTTCCTTTTTAAATCTACTGGTTAATATTTGATATGAATTCCTTTCCTTTTTCATTTTGTTTGGGACATATTACAAAGTGCAATGGGTTCTTCTAAATGACAAAAATAGGTGAGGAACTTAGAAGAGCAACATGGAAACCTCGTACTTGACTTGGTAAATATCTTTTTATAAATTCAGTTCCATGATTTGCGCTGAGGGTTTTAGGAAGCAGCCTCTCTACTTCTATGAGGTAGCGGAAAGGTCTGCGTACAATTTGCCCTCCCCAGACCCCACTTGTGGGATAACACTGGGTATGTTGTTGTTGTTGTTATAAATTCAGTTCCATATGCTGATTTATTTGTTTTGGTTGATTAACGGGATTGTTAATTAACTCAAGTTTTGTAATTGCTTTATCAAAGGAAGCAAAATGTGAAGATCAAAAGTATGGTGTAGTGGAAAATGATGGGCATTACAACTCTGCTGTGGCATTTGCAAATGGAGTACACAACCTTTATGCTTTTCGCCTACAACCATTGCATCCCAATCTTCAAAACGAAGGAGGATTTGGTTCTCGTGATCTATGTCTCTCCTGAAGACATCAATTCGCAGCAATGGCCTTAAACCGTAATGTTGAATTACTTATCCGTATCAACCTCCCAAATTATATCTTATTACTCGAAAAGAAGTTAAATCTTGCAAGCTGCAAGCACTACTCTATCTAATTAGGTTTTGCTCCGGTCTGTATTTGGTCCTAATTGTCTAAAGCTGTTTAATTATTCTAAGAGTTTCAACTCCTATATATGTGGGCGATGCCAATTGCCAAGGAAGATGAATTATGATGCCCCGAACGTATGTTCAATTAATTAATTTCCCTTTTCGACTTGATTGTTAGCTGTGCATACGACTTGTTCTTTTTGGAATGTCTCTTCATTTATGAGTCTAATTCTTATTAGTTTGTGGATCAATATCATGGGAAGCCAAAATATTAGATTTATGAGTTTTATATGTGTTAATCGTATTGTATCTAAATACTATTATGTGTTTGTTGTTATTAGTTGCTCTTTTTGTTTCCTTTTCTTTTTGTCATGTTTAGTTTATTCTGCTTAGTGCTTATGAGTTTTTGAGACGAGGGTTCTCAGGAAACAATTTCTCTACCTCTATGAGTTAATGATAAGATCTGTGTAAATTCTATTTTCATTGGGTATGTTGTTGTTGTCGTCGTCTATATAGTTCTACTCAGGTGTGAATATTGTTGCCTTGTGACTTCTCTTTTCTCTGTGGATTTTGGCTGAAGTTTGAGTGATTGTGCATCCACATTTTTCTTGTAAGGGAGAAATCTCTGGAGGGTATATTTTGCAGGGATAAAGGTATCAATAATTCAACATTCGTTTGAACTGGCACACAGTTAAATAATTCCTCGAATATGCTTTTGCTTAGATCCGTTTGGCACTTTGGATGCTGTTCAGAAATTGTGGTGGGATAATTTATTTATCATTTATTACGCATACATAAATAGAATAATTTTTTCTTCATCTAAATAGCCTAAATGTGTCGCAAAAGATGTTTAGTTGAGAACTTTGTACTCACCCTTCTTAGGAAATTGAAAAATAATCAGGAAATTATTGCGGTCTTTGGATTTTTGGTTTAGAAGAACTAATTTTAGAAAACAAATAATTAAGATATTGTGTTCTTTGGATTTTGTTTTTGAAGAATTTAGAAAACGATTGTACTTGAAAGTTATCTTTATGATTTATGAATCGTAATTTTTATTTAAATTTTTTAAAAAATATAAATAGAGTTTTAAATTGTTTAAAGGCTTTTTTCCTATTAGTTTAAAAAAACATCTGATCGATGGAACATGTTTTTTAAAATAACATGAAATTCAGACCTTATCTCGGATTTTATTGATTATGTCATCGTTGTTTAAAAATAACATGAAATATAAATATTACAATACTTGTATTCTCACGATGAGGGCTAAAGGAAGGATTTCACAATTGGAATTAGCTGTATTATGTTTGAATTATTATAGTTGATTTTTTCTTTCTTTTACCGTCTCTGGGAGCTTTCACTTTTTTATTTATTCGACAATTAAAATTTATAATCTTATTAAGATTGAAAGTGAGATATAATTATTATTTGAGAAACTCTCTCTTGTTAATAATTGCTTACTTTTCTTCTTCTTATTTTATATTAAGGATATTAAGTTTCTTTTAGATCTTTCTTCTATTCTCCAAATTAATTATAATATGAGAAATTTAAAATTTAAACTTTTGAGATTTTGAAAGGGCAATTTTTGAAATTTGAGAATGTATTTGATCAGGTACTTTATTAGAAAAAAATTTAAAGTTTTGTAAGGAAAAATCCCTAAAGCCCCAAGACAAATCTGAATTTACTTTATAGAAAATTTGAAAACAGTCAGATATTTAAAATCTAATCAAATATGAATATTTGAAGATTAATTTCTATTATTTATGACCAATAAAAGTTTCATAAATTAAAACTCGAGCAAAAGAATTATGAATGTTAAACCTAAGTTGCTCGGACTTTTCAAAAATGTTGTTGTATCCAGGTCGAATCCTTTAAAAATATACTATTTTTAAAGGACCCGACACGCACTAGTCGGCATTTTTGAAGAGTTCGAGCAATACAGTGTTACACTATTACAATAACGTAGAAAGGAAAAATTTGTATTCCGTTAAGCACGTTACTCGCGTCGTTACAACGCCCCCACAACAAAAAAAGTGATATATATATATATACTATTTTTGGAGGATCCGATACGCACCAATCGACATTTTTAAAGAGTCCGAGCAATACATCGTTAAACTATTATAGTAACGGAGAAAGAAAAAAATGTATATTCCATTAAGCACGTCACTCATGTCGTTACAACGCCTCCACAGCAAAAAGAGGTGGTATATATACACTATTTTTAGAGGATTCGACATGCACCAATCGATATTTTTTACCGATCCGAGCAATACAATGTTAAACTATTACAATAACGAAAGGACAAATGTGTATTTTGTTAAGCACGTTACTCGCATCGTTACGATGCCCCCACAATAAAAAGAGGTAGTATATATACACAATTTTTGGAGAATCTAACACGTAACCTTCAATATTTTTGAATAGTTCAAGTAATATAGCGTTAAATTATTACAGTAATGGAGAAAGGAAAAATGTGTATTCCATTAAGTACGTTACTCGCTTCGTTACAACGACCCCACAGAAAAAAAATGATATATACACACTATTTTTAAAAAATTCGATACGCATTCATTGACATTTGGAACAATCCAGACAATATAGCATTAAACTATTAAAGTAACGGAGAAAAGAAAAATATTACTTGCGCCGTTACAACGCCCCCACAGGGAGGTGGTATATATACAGTTCCCAAATCGCAAATTGTTACTGTCACCAAAGTACCAATTCCGAACCATCACCGTGAATTTAATATTCCCCAATCCACTTCCGGAAATCAGTTTTCTCGCTCTCTCGAATCAGAATTGAGAATGATATAGCCTTCCTAATTCTGGAATCAACCTGAATTCTAGGGTTTACAAGGTTGGAGATGGCAACTGCTGCTCCACTGCATGTTTCATGGATTCCCGAAGACGACCTCCTTCTGAAGAATGCAGTCGAGGTTGTGGTTTTTCTCCACTCGATTTTTATTTGCTTTCGCTTAAATTTTCGATCGTTCCGTTTCTTCGCTTGTTGTATCTCCATTTGCCACGTTTGTGTTAATATTTCTGAAGATTTCCAGCTTCTAAAACACCTCAATCTGTTTTAACATTTGTAAATTAAGTTGATAGGATGATATAGAAATGCTAGGGCTTTTTTAATAGTTCAATTAATTTGCTGGAAATGCGAGGCACATAGACTGACAAAAACTCATGCTGTTAAAAAGTCGCCGTAAATTGGGGTTAAACAGGAGAATGCTGGGATTTAACAAATCAATGAGGTTCTGCGAATTTAGGTGTTTGTTTTTCTTGTAGTTGGTTATTACGTGATTAGAAGTTTTAACTGCAAGCAGATTGGGAGTGTGAGATGTGTGTAGAATTACATGATCTAGTACTTTTGTGTTTTTATGTTTTATAGATCATGTGATTATAGATACTTGTACGTCATTATTGTTTAAAAAATGTTCAACAAAGACACTTATGTATCATTGTTGCTAATAGCTAAACAGTGATTGCTATAAGTACTCTTCCATTTGATGATTAGCTTTGAGACTTGTTGTGCCTCTTCACTGTTTCACGAGGAGCTAGCTTTTTTTCAATTTGTACACTGAAGGCTAGCTTTGGAAATGTATTAGTTGTCTCTGCATTAACCGGATCTTCTTTCTATAATTTTTAATTTCCATTTAGCCACAATTAATTTCTTTCTTTCTTTACCTTGGCTAACATTTCCAAAAACAAAAAAGAAAAAGAAATAAAAGAAAGGCTGTCAACTGGTTGGCTAGTTGATAGAATTATTTCAATTACTCTTTTGAAGTGGTGTCTGCCTCTTATCTTTTCACCATCTACCGTTTTCTTGAACATCAGTACTAAGTTTGTGAGCATTCTAAGTCTAATTGTTGCTTCATACCCTAGTCTTATCAACAAGACAGAATAAATGCACAACTAGCTTAGTTAACATAAGAAGAGTGAATCAAGGTGAGATTAGACGGGGTTGTGGTACCTAAATAAAAACATTCACTTAGGTTGTCGTTCCAAGAGAATGAAATGATGATGAATATGTTACACAATACACATAGAATCTATATGTGATGGTTCGACATGGGTATCATGTGATACTGAATGCCTACAACAATGAAAAGTAGGCAACAGTCATAAGAACAAAAATGTTACATGGGAGGAAATGGTGAACTGTTGAAGTCCCAGCATGTCCGCAAAATGTTGCGCATATATGTGGATGCGAGGATGGATGTGTTATTATACAAGCCTAGACAACATTAGAAATGGCCACATTCGCGAGGAAATGGTAGCACACATCGAGTATAAATTTGAGTGGTCACTAGAGATGGTTTGGTCATGTCTTGCATCGACTTCAAGATGCACTGGTCCATTAGGTATGAAACCATGGAGCTTTGTTGTGTTAAAAGGGATAGATTTAAAATTACTTGTAGTAACTTGTCTCAGAGGGTCTATAATCTTTTGGGATTCATGCAGATTTAGTGAAATATATAGCACAATGGAAGGGAAAAAGTCTTTAAGCAATACCTATTAGTTGGAAATATGTTCTAGTCATGTCAGCACTTTACTTACACCCTATGCCTTTTTAGAAGTAGTTTAGTGTTCCAAAGATTCATATGTTAGCAAAAAATATAACAAACTTCTAGTTCTGTTATTGTATTATTGTTTTGTATAATATTTGCTGGAGATGAGTTTATATGGAGTAACATGGTCTATGAGGATTCATATAGTCGACCCAACTTACTTTGGTTTGAGGCATAATTGTTGTTGTTGCTGTTCATTTAAAAGAAACTTTCTCATTTTTCTTTGTATGCTCGCAGGCTGGTGCATCCTTAGAAGCGCTTGCTAAAGGAGCAGTACGATTTTCCCGCAAATTCACATTGCGAGAACTGCAGGATCGTTGGCATTCTCTTCTGTATGATTCAGATGTTGCAGCTCCAGCTGCTGCTCACATGGTTGAGCTTGAACATTCAGGGATCAATCCATTGCCAAAGTTTAACAGATGTGAAAATCTTAAAGGAAGCAAAGATGTTGCTGGAAAGAGGAAAGCAGACAGCATTCGCAGACGATATTATATGAAGCGGAAGAAATTTCGAAGTGAATTTTTCAACACCAGTGATCTAGGCATTCTGGATGAGCCAAATCTACATGATTGCAATGGAGATGGAACTGATCTTAGGCAGCATGACAGTATTGATGCTCAGGCTCGTGATGGGAATTGTATGCCTGGGGATTGTATGTCAGATGAAATTGGGTTTAAAGAATCAGATCTGGATATCTTGCGCAATGTTTTCCCAGAAGCACTTGGAGACATGCCTGTCACCTCTGCCGTTGCTAATTCTCATATGGCCTTCAGTAATAGGTGTTCGATTTCCGTAGACAATAATAGTCCAGATGCAATTCTAAGAGAAAGTAGGTTTGTGGAGAAGCTTTCGACTTCAAGAGAAGAGAGGAGGAATTCTTTTCAGCCTGATATGGAAGACAGAAAAATTCCTGATATTCTTAAAGATGGTTCCTTTGACTTTGAAAAGTGCTCAGCTGTTAAGAGGCCTTACTTATCACAGTTATCTCCTGAGAGAAAGATCCTCAGTAGTCCCAAAGGAAAACAGTTGTCCACCTTCCATTCAAGGAGTGACAACCATCAAATTATCTGTAGTGGTCCTTGCGGATTTGGAAGTGGACAGCATTCTCGCTCCCCTAAATCAGGTGAGAACTCTTCATTTCATACATTGGAATTTCCATTTGTTCAGTCTATTCTCCCTCTTTGGAACACAGTGGAAAATGTAGCAGTATCAGGTCTTGGAGATATGTAATAAGCCATTAACAAGGACATATCCTAAAGATGCCAATAATAATGATCAGTGTTCATGTGTATGTTCTGTTGTCACTGCAGGAGCTACATTGGGAGCCAGGACTGGCAGCACTGATTTTATTGATTCGTCAGCTATCTCAGATGGTGAATTCACGGATCTCCCAGATTCCCTTTTAAACCTTTCAAATGAGGATGATGTCCTTTTGGAGGTGGATGGGAAGGATTCAGCGGACAATCTGTGTAAAGCAAATCTTAAGCACCTCCCAGATTCTCCTTGTGATATTCCAGATGGTGGTTCAGATGACTATGATGTTGAAGTAATGAAAGATTCAAAAACAAACATTACAGATCCTGATGATTTCAATCCTTTAGGATCAGAAAGGGAAAATTCTTCTCTACATGGCCAAGATGTCAGAATTGATTGTGAAGCTAATATACCAACTACATCAGCATTAAGTCCTGACATAATAAAGCCTATTGATGGGAGTATGCTTTGTACACTTAACAGTGAGGACACAGAGATTCCTTGTAATGATGATATCTTTTTGCTTATCCACCCTTCCACATCATTTGCTTCTACCACCACCCAACCAGTTGGTCAAAGTTCCATAGACCTGTCATCGGCTTGTAGTAAAAGTGAACAACGAGTCAACTCCTTCACTCGTGGAACAGATTCTGGCAAGTCTTTTACAAGGACTAATAAGGTTGGACCAAATATATTTGGAGAAACACAACCACTGCAGCCAGTCGTTGGTAGTACTTCCCATTTAATGGTGTCTGGTACTACTACTTTACCGGTCCCTCCTGGTGCTGCTAACAAGGGTGTGGGAGTCGCAGGTCAAAGCAGATCATTCCCTGTAAATCAAACAGTTTCTAAAAATGATGTGCCAGAGGAGGATATTGCTGGAGTTAGAGGGGTACCAAAACATGAAATATTATCTATACTTTCTTCCATAAATTTTTGCAACCTTTAGAGCTTCTTATTTGTTGGCGGCAGGTGGGGGACATCCCAGCTACTTTCATCGAGGCACCACAAATTGGTGAATCAAGTTCTGTCAGGGGAGCTGTTGCAGAGCCAACAATTAACCCTTCAACATCAGAAGTGGAAGATCTTCAGAGCGATGATGATGTACCTAGTTTTTCTGATGTTGAAACTATGGTAATTCTTGAAGTTTTCTTCTTTAAGCTAATCTCATCTGTAGAGTTACCAAAGTAGATATAGCATTCTCTTGATTTTGCGATTTTGCTTTTCAGATTCTAGAGATGGACTTAGATCCACATGATCAAGACTTAAATACAACTTGGCGAGGTAAGTACTTTGAAATTAAATGAAGTTTGTTCATTTATAGCTTTAATTGGAGACAAATCATGTGCAGTAGTAGGCTTGTAAAACTTGATGTTCCTTATCTGTGGTATCACTCTTACATATGTTTGTTGTTCTTCTTATGATTGATGTGCCAATCTTATACAAAGATTACATGTATATTTGGTAATCTATGCGTTTAAAGGTGTGTGCCTATCTAATGTTGTAACTCACATAGCAAGAAAATTCTGATTGCCAAAGTAGCCAATGGGTGTGTTATATAATTAAGGTATTGTTTTTATATTAAAGTGAAACGGAAAATACTTATTTTATGCTACATGGTTTAGATTTTTATATTCCTGAACTCTCGGGTATGTGATATTCAGAGTCCAAGTATCAATCTGAAGACTTTAGAAGGACAACCATAAGGTTGGAACAGAGTGTTCGTTATGGTTTGCAAAGAGACTTGATGCATCGAGGGGCTTTTGCCATCCTACTTGGCCGTCATCTCAGGCATTACATCCGAAAGACAGAGGTAAATATCCCATATTGTGACCTTCTACTGATTTTGTTATTTGATTTGTTGATTATATTAAAGCTTTCCGATTCTCCCTTACCCTAGCTTCCCCAACACCCCAACAGACACACATACTCTCTCTATCCTAGCTGCCCCAACACCCCAACATTCACACATCTGTGATTTCTATTTTCCACGTGGCTGTTCCCTTGGAGGTTTTAGTTTCAATAGTATAGTTTATATCCAACATTTTCATGTGGGCATGCCATTGCTTCCTTGCTCCTTTTGATACTGTGAGCAGGAAAAAGTTCCCTAGGGTTGCATATGCACCAAAGAAGCTTCATTGGAAGAATTTGATTTACCACCATTACACTAAACAGTACATATATTTATAAGGATAAATTTCGTCTTCCTATGAAGAAACTAAGCTTGTGTAAGTTGACTACAGCAACTATTATAGTTCACTTGGCTGGAGAGCTGCTGACTCAACAACAACCCAATGTAATCGCACAAGTGGGGTCTCAGGAAGGTGGGGTGTACACAGACCTTTCCCCTACCTTTGTGGGGTAGAGAGGGAGAGCCGCTAACTGGTTTTTTTCATTAAAAAATTATTACAAAATATAAAATTGCTAAAATATCCCTCTACTCTTTGAGAACTCGGATTATGATGTTAAGGGTTTAATAAAACCATTAACAATGCTTGTAAGAGTCCCTTAAGAAAAAATTCGATTTCCTATCTCCCTTGTGTACTTCCTCAGAGTGCCTTGGCTTTCATTAGGCGTTTGTATCATTGACATGGACTGTGTGGCTATAGCCTGTCTTGCTTAGACAGCACATGCCTTTATGGTCCTCTTGGCCAAAGGTCAAGTATATTATGTTATTAGTCTTAGTTTAGTATCTAGAAAGAAGAGTGTTGTTTTGGATTTGTCTCATTAGTTGTCAGTGGTTTCCTTACCAAAAATCTTCATAAGGATTTCCAGCTAATTTTATTTGACATTTCTTCTTAGCTAGATTGTGGACCCTTCACTTTCGGTGCCGAACCTGTGTCAACATGATGTGGGTGTGGTATCCATCTCGGATATGGTCAAACAATTTTGGGTGCTCAACCAAAATCGATAGATAAATTCAAGACAAAAGCTAGGATGAAGTCATAATTTAGGCATTTTTTTAGTTGTTAAAAGATATTTGTGGTAAAACGTCAGCAACCAGAAGGTGCTTTAAAATATCTGAAGGTTAACATCACACCCGAATGTGGTAAGAACTCAAGAAGTCTATCATGACCTATATATCATCTGCATAACCATACTACACCCCAAAAACTGTAAGGAGATGCATCTGTACTTAATATTAATCTGGACTTAAATAATTATAGATTCAAACTTGCTCACAAAAATTATTGCATTCCTTTCCTTTCCTTTCAAGTAGTCCACTATAATTTAGACATATTCTTATTATAACTCCATTTATGTATTAAAATTATTTTACCGAATGCCCACACTCGTGTCTATATTTAGATCTCAACCTCCTTATCCTAAAATTTAGTTCAGGATCCGATCTCTAGTTCTGCATTTGTATCAGACACCCGCACCCAAGTATGTGAAACATAGTTTCTTAGTATATCCGTATTCGGCTGCCTGTTGATTGGTGTGATCTCTTTGCCCTTTCATAGTGGGTTTCAACACCATGTGGTTTTGCAGCTTTTATAGAGAATCAGGCCCTGCAATTCTTTCCTATTTTGCCTTTGTATTATTGACTAACTAAGCTTGCCTTTCTAGGTCATACTTGGAAGATCCACCGATGATACGGAGGTTGACATTGATTTACGAAAAGAAGGCCGTGCTAACAAAATTTCTCGGCGTCAGGTAGAATTATTTATTGTCGTCTTCTATATGATGCTATTATGACTCTATTAAGAATGATGTTAATCTACTTCTTGAAACATACTTCTGTGGTTATGTACTCTATGAAAAGGAGACATGTCAAACAATATGAGGCATTGTGTTGTGACTTTGTTTTAAGTGCCTTTTGACATTAAACCTTGATGTTAAAGCTCAAGTGAAAAAAGATTTTGTTGGCACTATTTTATTCTTTTAATGTACTAATGTACGAGCATAGAAGTGATGCTGCTAAAAATAAACAAAGTATATTCAGCTTTCTTGCTTAATAAGAAGTCACAGTGTTTGGCTGATGATCTCTAAACAAAATTGGGCTTGACCCTTTCAGAAAAACTAGGTAATAGCACTTGGATGGTGAGGAACAGGGTGATTAATCCGCTGTGGCATTCTCTTATACATATTTTGGAATAGTTAGTTATAAACAATAAATTGCTTTTTCATTGCAATCATTTGGGTGGAGTTAGATATTTTAAAGGCTCTTTAGATAAGATTGCCTTCTATTTCAGCTTATAAATTTCTTGGAAAATGTAGCTATATGTTATTCCGTCCTTGTAGTTTTGCATTATATGGAAAGTCTTTTTAGGACATTTCTCCATGTTTCCTTACTTAGGCAAGCATCAAGATGGAATTAGATGGATCCTTCTGTCTGAAGAATCTAGGGAAGTGCTCAATCTCTGTGAATGGCAATTCTGTTGATACTGGGCAGTATCTGACCCTGAGCGGTAGTTGTGTGATAGAGGTATGTCACTCTCCTTACCTTCAAGGGACAAATTTTCTTTCAGATTACCTACATTTAGGTCTTGGAAGTTCTTCTTTGTGGTTAGTAATACTTCTTTTTTAATGAGTCTGGTTTATTATTATTTAATTGTCTGAGATCCTCTGTATAAGCAAATTTTACGCATTGCTTCTGTATAAGAACAGTTGAGATAAACGAATCCTAATAACCGTTTTTTGGATAAAGAATCTTAACACTATCGAAGTAGAGAACAAGTACAAATATATGGTATAGGGATTAGGGTTATAACTATAAAGCACCTAACTAGGAATTGGTTGAATACATTTCACAATAGCTACCAAGAAGGGATGAATCAAATAATGAAGATGCAAACAATTATATCAATCTAGAACAATCAAAAGTGCTCGACGCTAATTGGAATAACATTAATCTATAGAAACACCCCATAGAAGGAAGGAGATCTTACTATGTGGTCCGAAGCCCGTAGCCAATTGAGTGGTGGTCTTTCACCATATTCCTTTTGATTGGCCTATTTTTTTGATCCGGTCTATCGCTATTCCCACCAGCCCATTTGTCCCGTACTGGTACAATGAGTCCTACATTAATGAATTCAAGGAGGATTCCTTAAGGGATACATTGGAAGATCCATAAACACCCACCAATGAAGTAAAATCCTTAATCATCCAAAACCTAGCTATCCTACCAAATGGGGAAAAGAGGGATATTTATGGTTAGGTTAAAGGGTAGCTAACATTACCTAAAATGTCCCTAAAAAAAGCTCTTAAGACCTAAGTTGCTTGAACTCAGGTGCAGGTGCCCGATACGTGTGCAAATCTAAAAGTCTGACCCGTCATGATCTAAATTTAAGATTCGGGGATACAAATCTAATTATGGATATAGGTGCGGAGATTTAGCTAAACAAATATCTAAAAATAGAGTTACAAAGCATAACTTATGAGATATTATGTGGGAACTTGAGAAAATATTGATCAAGAGGAAAGTCATAGAAGAAGATAAGAGGAAAAGGAGCGACATAGGAATTTTGAATACAACATATTCCATTTTCTTTAATTTCACCTTAGCTTCTATTTTGATTATATAAAATATTAAATCTATGAGAATTTCTGTCAATTTTGGTCAAAGTACTCAAAATTGGGCCAGGATCGGGTAAGGATCCCAAATGTTGCACATCCACACTCATGTTGTGTCGACATATTTGCAGCATTTAAAATGAAGAGTCCAAGCAACTTAGCTTAAAACACACGGTGAGATTAGAGGAAGGATGTGTGCGAGAGAGCAGAAAGAGTTAGGGAGGGAGTGGAAGTGAAACAACAAATATAGGAAGACAAGATCTGGGTTGTGGGAATCGGGAAAGATATTTCCCAGGGATGTTGATGAATAAAACTTGTCACTAGTGGGACAGAATCATAGCTATAGAGGAAGGTGGATTGATTTAGAAAACTTGAGAAAATGGATACGGAGTCTTTTGGACATGTCTAGTTGAAGCTTATCTAAATGGACCTACATCCGCTCATATGATGATGAAAGGCTATCTAACACCATCACCACCATCTTGATCGTAACTAATTGGAGTCTGCTAAAAAGGTTACCTATTGCTGGATAGATTTTCTTTGGCCTAGCCTTGTTGCAAATTTCCTCCAAACAACAAATAAAGATGTGCTTTTGTAGATTTCCTGTCATTTTTTCCATGATTTTCCCTTTTATTTTAATTTATTTGAAGTTCTATGACTTTTTTTCCCTCCCCCGGTGGGAGTTGGGGGGTCAATAGTATAATTGGTCAGCTGCATTATTTACTATTTAGTCACAACAATGAAGTGAAATTCCATCTGAGTTAATTTCTAAGATGGCCTGTCACATCTTCATCTTCATTTCATATTACCTACCCCTCTGTAATATAATTGGAAATTGTCAAAATCTTCAAATATTTTATATTGTGGCATTTCCGTCGGCAGGAAAATTGTAAACTTACTTATGGAACATACTGAACTTTTACAGATACGGGAAATGAGTTTTCTGTTTGAGATGAACCCTAAGTATGTCAAGGAGTACATATACAGCATTACCCAGAATAAAGGAACACTTAGCAAATTTGAATGGTCTCCTGAAAGGAAACCATGATGAACACCTTTTAAGGTACTTTTGTTGTTCTTGTTCTGTTTTGTGAATTAACCTTATGTTGAATCAATATCTTTTGTTGAGGATCAGTTTCCTCTCTTCAGCAATGGATGTGTAGGTTGTAAATATCTCTTTATGCTCCAGTTAAAGCTCATCTTACCTGCCCAGATCCCCTTACTACCTTGTTTCTTTTCTGTCTTCTCTTTGCGTGTAGTTTCTCTGAGACTCACAGTTTTTTCTCTTCTGGAATTTCGTAAAAAGGAGTAGAGGAATTATGATGACATAGCTGTTTAAAGAAAGATTAGACGTGTAAATGGAAGAATTAAAGTTTTACAGAAGAATTTGATCTATAGCTGTCCCAAGAAAGATGTCCATTTCATCTGCAAATATTTTCCGATTAAACTACTCAAATGTAAATGCTGCGATTAGAGTTTGATGAAAATGTCAACTTATTGTACAAAATTTTATAACATCTCAAGTCTTTTGATCTCGTATTTCAGAGGTTTAATTATATATACAATTTGCCTCCTTTCCTTTTTCTTTCTGAAAGGAGGGAGGTGTACTGAAAGGAGAAAGGATGATTGTGAATTGATTAGTTATTATTTGTTTTAATCAACTCTTGATATTTTGCCTTATCCTTCTTTTAGTCCGTAGAAAGTTTGGCGATTTTTGTTTTCTCTGGGAATCAAATGGTGAAACTGACAACTTGTTCATATTCATTGAAGTGGACTGACAGCCATAAGGCCTCAGGGTCAATTCACTCTCTAGGCAAGAATATTTCTGTAGGTTACTTATTTCTATTTGTCCAAGTCTTCGCCAATGGAATTATTATACTTATGCCGGTGAAAGATGGTGAATATGGTATGTATCAGTTGCGTGCGCTGTGAATACCCAGTATCCATCTCTGTCAGGGTTTTTACCTTCTTTTCCACTACCAATAAAGATGTAACTACATCAATTGATAGTTTTGAGCTTTGATACCATGTAAAATTAGGTCTTGGGTCTAACTCACACTCCAAAAGCTAGCTCAAAGGGAGGAGGATTGCCTGAGTTTTATAAAGAGTTCACCCATCTCACTAATTACCAATGTGAGACTATTATTCTTCAACAACTTCTGATGCACCGTCTCATCTTGCCTTTGATTCTGCATCATAACCAACCTATTCCCGGAGGCCTTCCAATTGTGTCTTGTCATTTAGAGTGTAATCTTTCCAAGCTTCTTTCGATTGTTTTAGAAGTTGAAGATATTTCATCAGTTATTCCCTGCCGCTTCTTTTGACAAAGCGGGTTAGGAGACTATTCCTCAATCTTCTATACAGAAACTGGAATTTGGTGAACGCATCCTAATAAATACTCGCACAACAGATTAGGGATTATTCCTCAAATCTATAAAACTGTTCCATATCCTTCACAAGCTTTCTTATTTCTCTTTTAATACAATTTCAATGTGCTAGTGGAACGTCCCACGCGTTTCTTCTTCACTATCTTGATATTGAACAAAAGGACACCTTCAGATTTGGCAATGTGAGGGGCTCGATTACAAACCGAGCAATTCTCCTATGTTTTTTTGGTCTTAAAAATAAGACAGTAGTACATAGAATAAGGAACCGTGAAATATCTTTCTCCAATTTGGTAAAGATGATCTAGCGACTGTTGACTTGGTAGAAGGCAGCATATACTTTATTCTTCCACTTTTTTTGGTTAAATACACATGCATTAAAGAGGTCTGCGGCCCTAACGTCTCTCCGTGATTTGGTAGAGTAACCTTATTTTATTGTTTCACTTCTTTATTATGGAGTCTGTAATAATGCATTTACGCTCTGTTTGGATGGTTGGTATCCTATAATATCTTATAGGATTATATCGTATTGTTTTGATAAATATGATGTTTGATATTTGGATATATTGTATCATTTTCAGTAAAGGATAAAATAAGGTTATTAAATAATAATTACTGAAAAGGAAAATATTAACGTAACAATCTGATCACACTAAATTAGTCATTATATAAAATGAGATCTTTTGTCGTTATCAAAAGATTGACTGACATAAAACAAGAAAAATAAAATAATAATTAAGATAAACATTGTGTATAAATTGAAAATAAAATACTATGGGTAACAACCATCCAAACAAGCTGTTAAGATATTGGGCACCTTAACGGTCTCCATGAAGATGCCATGCCAGACCAATGAGACTTAAGGAAGATGGGTAGGAATTTTCGAACAGCACATCGATATTCTCCAATAGCAACCAACCAAATATTCGTCATTCATTATCCAGTTGTAAGTGATTCTTGATGCATTCTAAAAGATAAAACAGGAAAGTATTCAAAGACATTGATACTAATTATAATTTTTTAATGAGTTGAACAATTTGAACTCCATGATGTGTCATATTTAGGAATACCAGCGGTATTAATTGAATGAGTTGGATCAATTTAAAATGGCTTACAATAGGTTAAGTCAATAAACAGCCTACCACTTAAAATTTCTCCAGTCAAAGAGTAAACATGACCGAGGTGTTGGCCACCCTTAAAAGATAGATCCCTGGTACTTTTATCGTGCTTGAAAATTATTTATTTTAAAAACTAAGGCGTTAGGTCAAACTCTAGGAAAAAATAAGTGTCCTGAAATAATTGGAGAAGTTAATCTTTTTGTTGTCGGAGATAATCAGAAGAAAGTATAAACTTTTACTTTGAAGCAAAAGTTACTTCAGAATAAAAGTTTCTTGTAATAAAAATATTATATTTAAGTAGCACAGTATTATTGGACAAAATTCATCATCATGTATTTTCGGATACTCATTATCTATGATCCGAGTGTCAAGAAAACACACACGCTCCCGCTCTCTCTTCTTATTGTTTATTTTAACTGAAAAGCTTAATTAAAGCATCTAATAAGTATGAATATCTGAAATTATTTATTTATTCAAAATGATAAAATGAATTGTAAGGCTTATCTTATAAGTTCTTTCCATAATTTGATGCTTAAAGGTACTTTTAAAAAGATTAATCGAAGCAAACTTCTTTAATACTTTCAAAAGCATTCTTCGAATAATTTGTTTTCATTGTTCAGCATGATAACTCGTGTAAAAATGATTGGCCAAAATAAGCTGGCTGTAACTTAATTCAATCTCTCTAAACCACCTTTGGATACATTAGACTTTTACTTTCGATTTGTTTGATCTATTTTCTCTTTTGGTTTATTTAGAAACAAATGAATTTTTTCTTTATTATCAAATTTTTAATTTTAATTTTTCATGTAACATGTTTAAAATAAAAAATTGAAATTCCATGTATTTTTCATACATTTGACAAAATTTGTCCAATACTAGAATAACAGCCTTAAACAACTAGTAGTCTAACAAATAGAAATGGCACCTTTAATGAAACGCAAAGACAAATTATTGGTCCTAAACTTTTTGGAGTGTATAAGAAAGTGATTCTCTTTAAGTGGTCGAAGCAAAGTGCTTCCTACTCAATAATGGAAAGTAGTTGCCTCTCAATCAGTGCAAAAACAATTGCTGTTGAACCAAGTTATTCATCATCCCCCCTACTTGCTCCTTTTGTTTAGTACTAATTTTGTTAGTTATGAGATCAAAATACTTATCAAAAGAATAAAGCATCAATTAGCTGGAGAATATTGGGAAAAAAATAAGATGTAAATGGAAAAACATATGAACCTGAAGAAGAACCAAAAAATTGGGACCCTTGTCCCCGCTCTCTCCCTATAAAACAATTAATGTCAGTGTCACAGAGAGCTCTATCATTTTCCCTTTCCTTCAGTAAGCAAATTTAGATAAATAGTAAGACTCCACTGTCATTTTACCCCTGACCCCACTTACAAAAAGATATATATGTGAATTTTTTGTCTCGAATTGTATGTCTTGTTTTCTACTTAAATTGTTCCAAATAAAATTTTCAGTATCTTGATATTTATATTCTTTTTAATTTCTTATTTGGAGTTCAGTGTTTACATTGAAACTCAATTATATTCAAATTTATATCGCGTAGAGGCCCATTTGAAAAACACTCTCTACTAAATAAATATTTTTATTCTCAGACTTAAATTCGAGATCTCCGAAGAAAGAATTTCATCCACTGCTCTCACATCCTTTAGTGTATCTTGATATTTATATTAGTATACTATACTATATGCTTTTAATATATTTTTAAAAGTTTACCTTTTTTTCTTCATAGTTAGTTTGAGACTTCATAGTTAATTCCTCACCCGTTCTTTGTGTTTGTTCCCTGCTCACGAGCCCATTTAAAAACCAATTTTGAAAGTGCTGCTTCTTCTTCAATTTTCATTAGGAAAAAGCTGCAGAAAATGGGTTGTTTTTCAGTTTCTACTGTCCTGTTCTTTACAGTTCTCCATGCTCTGTTCTTGCATGCGTATTCAACTACACACTGGCAAGACATTGAAGTCTTGAAACAGCTGAAGAATAGTGTCGACCCTAATTCAATGTCACCTGGGTCATGCTTGAATTCCTGGGAATTCTCTGTAGACCCTTGTGATAATCTCGGAGGTGAAAAATTCACCTGTGGTCTCCGTTGCGACGCTGTCGTTTCCTCTGTTAGCCGGGTCACTGAAGTCGCTCTTGACCAGTGGAATTACTCCGGTTCAATCACTTCTGTTTCTTGGAATTTACCTTATCTCCAAACCTTAGACCTTACTAATAACGCCTTCTCCGGTTCAGTGCCAGAGTCGCTTTCGAATCTAACTCGGGTTCAACGACTCGGTTTGTCGGGTAACTCGCTGTCCGGTTCAATTCCGAGTTCACTGGGTTCACTTTCGAACCTTGAAGAGCTTTACCTTGACAATAATTTCCTCGAGGGAGAAATTCCCCAAAGTTTCAACGGTCTCAAGAATTTGAAACGGCTCGAATTTCAAGGCAATAAGCTTACTGGCGAGTTTCCCGAGTTGGATCAGTTAAGTAATTTGAATTTCATCGATGGAAGTGATAATGCAATCTCCGGCGAACTCCCGGCTAGTTTCCCGGCTTCTCTGATTCAGCTCACGATGAGAAATAACAGCATCGAGGGTAACATTCCGGCGAGCCTCACCGGACTGAATTTCCTCCAAGTTATCGATCTGAGTCACAATAAACTCAGTGGGCCAGTTCCAGCGAGTCTCTTCACCCACCCATCCCTCGAACAGCTCACACTATCATACAACAAATTCGGGTCTATTCAGGAACCCGGGAACTCGTTTCAGAACAGTCAGCTTATTGCTGCAGACTTGAGCAACAACGAGATCCGTGGGTTATTACCCGGGTTCCTGGGTCTAATGCCCAGATTATCATCTCTTTCACTGGAGAACAACAAGTTATCGGGTATGATCCCGACCCAATACGCATTGAAAATGGTGTTTCCGGATGAAGGTATGGCCCAATTTGAGAGGCTATTATTAGGAGGGAACTATTTATTCGGACCCATACCGAGTCCGTTACTGGATCTTAAAGCGGGTTCGGTAACCATAAGGTTAGGAGACAACTGTTTGTACCGGTGCCCGTTGAGATTATTTTTATGTGAAGGTGGGGAACAGAAATCATTATCGGAGTGTCAGGCATTTGGTCCCATCATTCCTTGACTAGTGTGACAATGTCTTTATTTTCGAGGCCTTCAATTTATTTTTTATTTTGTACTACTATTGTATATTGTAAAAAATATTTTTTTTTATTTGGTATTTTCTGCAACCTTATCCCATGTATGGGGTTCTTAGATATGATCTAGAGGATCAATGGTTTTTTTTCTTGGTTGTAGCTTATGGAGAGTTTGAATTGTTATTTTTGAGTGATAAAGAAATAAAGATTTTTTATCGAGATCGTCTCAATAAATTTAGGGGCTAAAACAAAAGAGAAATTTTATTATTATTTTAAATTTATTATATATAAATTGAATAACGACAATTCTACAAATGAAATTATTAGAAGGTAGGATACATGAAGTGAGAATACAAATGATGAAATTGTAAAAGATAATAATATAAAGTTAAGAAAATCAAGCCTCACTCAAAACCTTAAAAAGTTCACTAAATTTGGTCAACTGATTTAATAATATTAAAAATAGTATTGATTTGTTTAAGTTCTTGAAATTTGAAAAACACCCAAAAAAAATTAAATTTGATCTCTTTATAAACATACAAAAGTATATTTTGCAAATCACAAAAATTTGTATTGTGTGGTAAACTTTAAATATTCCATAATGAGTGAATAAAAATAAAAATAAATTAAAAAGGTAAATGCATGTAAGAATAATAGCTTGGATTTATGATAATCATGAAGATATAAATGAATCAATAAAATAAATAGTCACGTAAGAGAGAATATTATAATTAAGTAAATGTTATTTCATGTTTTAATTGTTACAATAACCTCCATATCAAATAAAATAAATAGTTAGTATGATATTTTCTATCCCATTTTTTTTCAAATTTAACAATATATAGATTTATAAAAGAACTGAAGACCCTAAAAAATTTGAATCCTCGAACGATTATTTTAATAGTGTTATGGTTAAAACAATCCTATTTCTTAATGCAGTGAGGTTGTAAGTTGAGGAAATTCTATTCGCAAATAAAGGCGAATTTTGAATTTAAGTTATTCAGTTCACTGCAATTATTGTACTATATATTAATATGTGTGTGTCTATCATAGGAACGAGAGAAATAATAAGATGGATTATAAAACAATATCTCTAAGGTAAGTTTGTAAGTTGTCAATTTCTATAATTTAATAATGAAAACCAGGGAAATTATTTATGGATTTTTGGTAGTTTGGGGTTGGATCCATAAAGGACGACGATTAGATTTCCTGGTCGAAATGCCTTCACATGTCCTTTTTTCCACAATTACTCATATGTACTGTCTATAGGTCGATGGTACAATTAAACAAAAGACGCCACATTTTATATGGTTGTCACAATTTCATTTTATATGATTAACTTAACAATTTGCACACGATTTTCTTTTTCTTGAAATATAAACCAAAAGTGTCGAACTGGAGCAATTTATTGTGACTTGTGAGTCATAAAAAGCATCACACAACCAATGTAAACATGTAGGTACACAAAATATGTTTTTTTCCATTGCTGCATCATATACATGGTACTCGGTGTAACTTTCCTTTTAATTTTAAGGCTTCTTCTGTTTCTTTTTTAACTGAAATTCTTTAAATAATACTTTCTTTCATTTAGAATGATATAGTTCGACTTTTCACATAATTGAAGAGAATAAAAAAGATTTTCAATCTTGTAATCCTATATTAAAATTATGTCAAATATACTAAAATATTTCTTTAATTTTATAATTTTAAACATATTATGTAAAAAAATAAAATTAAAATTAAAATTTTATCAAAAAACAAAAAAGAAAAATAGGAAGGTAGTAAGAAGACCCTAGAAAAGAGGTACTCTGATCTCCTCAGCAAGAAGCAGAAGCTGCTGACCAATATGAAAATCTGCTTCCCCTTGACATCACATAGTACCACTCAATAGGATTCGTTTTCAAAAAAATAATGATCTATTTTTATATAATTTGTTTAAAAAAATGATTTCTTTTTTATAATATTTTAATTGTTATTTTTCACGTGATACATTTAAAATTATAACCTTTCAAGACATTTTTGATAAATTTAATACAATTTTAATTTAAAATTATAAAATTTTTAAAAAATTTATTTTCTTAAACTTCGTATCAAGTCAAACTAACACATTTTTTAGAAATGAAAGAAGTATGATCCGTAAATATGTGTTGAATTTTGTACGCCTCTTAAAGAATAATATATTTTCTTACAATATTCCGATTGGTTACATTTGGAAATGAGCAAATTTTTTTTTTCGTCTTAGTGAATGAATAAAAAGATGAGAGAGGAAACAAAACCAGCATTATAATTTTGAATTACCTATTCGTTAATGTGAATTACATCTTGGGAAGTTAGTAATATAAGTTAGTGGAAGTATATAAACCAAAAGTCCACAAGATAGAAATGATGGGCTTATTAATGAATTTGATCTGTTAGTTGGCCCTCCATATAAATTACCTAGGGAAACTTGTATATGTATATTACATTAAAAAAATATTTATTGTTTATAATAACAAAAAAAAAAGTTATTGAACACTTGTAATGAATTAATATTACAATTTTAATCTATATTGCAGAAACTTTATACAAAACATATATACTACAAGTTTTATCACATGTTTTTATACATACTATCAATTTCTATCATTCAAGCATAATATATTTTTAAATATTTTTTACACTTTTATATTGCATGCATAATTTAATTTTAATATAAATATAAATTTATCATAATATTATTATAAATTATAATAAATAAAAAATATCACTAAAATCAGTATTAAAATGAAGTTGCCCAAAGTAGTTTCTCCAATGACGCACATAGCTTTTTTATGCCTTCACACAATCATATAAAGGCTACAAGCAGTGGCAAAAACAGAAAATTTAATAGCAAATGCCATTACAACATAATTTATTATTTCTTTCATATTTAACTTACACTGTAAGATGAAAAATGTTTAAGCAAATCTGTTTTTACAAGGAGAGAGGCATCTAACATGGCGTGCAAATTAAAGAGAAAGCTAATTAGGCACATGATATGTCCATTTATGTAAATCTAAGATTGTGTATTTCTTAAAATCTCCAAGTTTCCAGTGGGCCGTCTTTTTGTTATTAGGCGATCATCGACAAATCAATTCATCAGAAGATAAAGTGTAATTATATATAAAAATATGTCATTTATTTTATCATCGATTAAAAAAAGTAAATCATAAAAAAAAAAACGATAACTTTAGCTCTCACGTATTCACAAAAACATCTATGAAGGATATATGGGCTTGCAATCAGGGGCGGACCTAGGGAGTGGTGAGGGGGTTCGTTCCCTCGATAAAAAATTACACTATATATATAAGGTAAT
>JAOTQR010000045.1:21192479-21246317 GCA_025774065.1 Solanum ossicruentum | reverse complement strand
GATCACACTTCAATGTATAGCATCCTTCTTCATGCAACTCCTTAATTTTCACTTTGCTCATATAATAATAAGTAGGCGTACAACAACAACAACAACAACAACATACCCAGTAATATTCCACAAGTGGGGTCTGGAGAGGGCAGATTGTACGCAGACCTTACCGCTACCTCATAGAAGTAGAGAGGCATAATAATAAGTAGGCGTGATGACTATATTTTAGTATATTGATGATCTTATTAGCTAGATTTTGGGATTAAATTAATGTTGCTTAAAACGTGATCTTGAATTTGTTGATATTATTGAATTCAATTCAATATGAAGTCCTCGTTGAATTTATTGTTATTAATTATATCTTAAGATATTCTTCAGTTTTATGTATGTGCTAAATATTGTCAAAAACTTCCCGTGTCACGTAAATGTAGATTGTGAGTCATAGTCTATAGGTCCCATCTTATTCAATATAGTGATTTTACCTCCAACAACTTATTAATTGTTTTCCTGTAATTAACTTAATTATGCCATAGATTTTAATTTAGAAGCTCAAAGACTTGAGTTATATACAAAGCAACTCAAATTGAAGGGTAATTATAGCCACCGATTGATAAAGATAGCAACCAATCTCTTTTTCTTTATAGGGTTAAATACGTTACTAGACGAGTATCTGATATATATTTATAATATATCATTGTATTTTTAAAAAATTATAATTTATAGTTACAGTTAAGATTTTGTTGTTATTTTACCTCTTCCTCGCTTCTCTCCTCTCCTCTCACCTCTTTCTGCCACTCTTTCTCAATATATATAAAATTATGATAATTAATTATACAAATACAAATATTAACTATCATTTATACAAATACAAATGATAAATGTCAATTATACAAATCCTCTTCAATAACACATAATGAGAATACGTATGTATTTAGAGACAAATTGTATATATTTGTCGATTCATTCATTGGTACAAATTATATTCAGATTAAATTGTATTTGCTAGTACCATTTTATGCATTGATACATATACATACTAATTACATATATACTATCATCCAGCAGTTATACAAATATAATCATTGATACATATACATATTAATTACATATATATACAATAATCCAACAAATATATAAATAAATTTCACCTCTCTCCTCTCTTTGCACCCCCTCTCTCTCCTCTAACTCCCTCCTAGTCTCGTTCACCTCTCTCCTCCCTATAACATGTAGCTACAAATCATAATTTTCATAAACTATAATTAATTTTGTCTGTTTGCTTTTTCTGAAAAATCCTTTGGGCAATTTTATGCTTGTTAATTCAAGTTACTATGGTTATGAATTATGTCGTGCATCCGATCTGTACTTTGGTTTATTTGCTTAAAAATACAGGAATTCTAATTTTTATTTTTATTTTTTGAAAAGAAGACATTACTCTCAAAAATACATGTCATTTTCTGCCATGCTGGATTTAAAAAAAGACTTCTAACTAGTAATAAGTTTCCACCTTTATTAGTTTGGTGCTACACTTTACCGGAAAAAGAAATTAGACCTTCACATATTATTAATAGCAGAAGATATTTAGTAATTCTAGAATAAAGCCAATCTATGGAGAACAATGCAATTACTGATAGCGATGATTATAGAAAAACTCGTCCTATCAATGGATCAAAGTTAATTAAACATTTCAAGGATTCATGGAGTTATCTTAAAGAAATTGCTTTTTAATAGGGAACATCTCAGTTTTAAAATAATTTTTTTTAACGTGAATTCAAATTATTTGAACTTCAAAATAGATATCATATAATGAAGACAGCTTTTATCAACAAATAAAAATAAAAAAGGTCATTAACTTAAAAGTTTGTAATGGTGAGGTGATGTTCTTTTTTCAGATGGTTCTAGGGTCACATAAGAAACATGCCCAAGGCTGATGATTAAACAAGTTTAACATCAAAATCTGTTACCTATTTTTGTCAAAACAAATGGCCTTTAAGTAATTAATCATTTAACTCGTGCGTAGTAGATATTATATTCTTGGTTATTCAATTTATTATTATCTCAATTCTCACGTGAAAGTAGCTACATTGCCATAATTCTTTATAAAAAGAAAAAAGAGAATGTCCATCATACTTGTATTTCGTGCCCTCTGAGAAAGTGAGATTTTCATGAATTCTTTTGGTACGGAAATTAGATAAGACAGTTTTTGTCATATGATTTAATTTGCATGCTTTAGTTATCCATTGATGTTTCTTAATTATTATTCCTTCCATCTCATTTTAATTGAATTTACGAGGTAATACGCATAAATATTAAGAAAAAAAGACAATTCAAAAGGTAGATTTTTCTATTCTATTTCCTCCTTTTTGGGGCCTTCTCCTTTGAATTGGCTCGGCCCAGGGAAAACCAATCTTAGGAGGGAAATTGCACGGAAGTTGCTGGCCGGCTCGAACCCTACTTTCTACTATTATCCTTTGGGAAGTTATAAATATGTAATGTAATTTATCTTATAGAAAATATAAAATTTTAATAAATGAAAGGGCAAATATGAAAAAAGTTTCAAACATTTATCTTGAACTTTGAACAATTCAACTATTTTAAACTGTTTGTCTTAATTGTTATTTGACGTACAATCAAATGCTTTTTTAAAAAATCATAATTTGTTCAAATTATTTCTAAGTATTTTGAATTTTTAAATGTTAACTATATTGTGACTTCTACTACTATTTTTTTTAATGTAATTTTTAAATATGTAAAAAAAAAATCTATACATATATATCCACATTTACATATCAAAAATAAGTTAGCTTGACCCTCATATTTCGGCAAATAAATTTCATGGGGAGTGATTTGTATTTACAAAGTTTAGGACCCACATACGTATTTATTAAGTAGTTGGTAATACTTTCTTCTCCAACGAAGAACCTTATTTCCTTCTTGATATGTTGCAAAACAGAAGTACCATCTGGTATGAGAGATAGGGTATAATAATTTTCGGATAAAATATGAAATTATTTTATTTTATGTTTAATTGAAGGTATTAAATAGTCTTTGAGTTATTTCTCTTATTATTTTTACTTTAATGATGAAATAAATTTTCCCATATACATGATAAAATATAAAATAACTTATTCTAGAATTAATTTTCTTGAAATAACCTGTTGATCATCAAACGACCCTTAAGATAAGGAGTATTTCTTGGACTATTCTAAATCTAAGACCAATATACAGATAGTTTAATTTAGAGCTTAAAATAATAATATATTGGAATATTTTTTCTTCATATATATATATATATTGATCAGTCTCTTAGCGTAGGCTTCTGGGATACTATAGTCTATATGTGTGGCTCTGCTGTCATCATCTAGAATGTGTTTAGCAAGAAAAACTGCTCCAGTAGTATTTGTACATGTGTATAAAGTTAGGATTCACCTTGTGTATACATAGGAGATAATTATTTATTATAGTATCAGTATATTTTACTTTATTTTAAATACAAAGTTGAACTCAAAATTTTAGTAATTCTTTTGGTACCAAATCAACAGTATACACCAACTTGGTACCGACAGGAAGTGAAACAATTTGTATATAAAGACCCCATTATAGCCACCAAACAAAAGTAGCAACATTTTGAGTTGCAATTTCATCCAAACATACTCCACCACCATCTCCAAAATCTCCACTTAAAAATAGACAAAAGACATTTAAAAAACTAAGAAAAGAAAGAGTAAGATTTCGAAATAAAATGAAAGAGATTGTGCAAAAAAATATCAATTCAATTGTTGAAGCTTTACAAGCTAACCCTATGCTACTCTTCTTGTTTATTATCCCTCTCTTCTTCTTATACCTTTTCTCGACGTCTCGCCGGAGACGTTATCCTCCAGGTCCAAGAGGGTGGCCTCTCATTGGTAACATGATGATGATGGACCAGTTAACTCACCGTGGTCTTGCTAAACTAGCAGAAAAATATGGTGGTGTTATGCACCTCAAAATGGGTTATATCCACAAAATTGTAATATCTGGTCCGGAGGAAGCTAGACAAGTACTACAGGTACTATTGAAGTATCTAAAAATGTTTAAAAATAATTTATGTAACACAGCATGTTGTAGTACTAATCACTATAATGTTTTAATTTCCACAGGTACAAGACAACATATATTCGAACCGTCCCGCGACCGTAGCGATAAGCTACCTAACGTACGACCGTGCAGACATGGCTTTTGCTGACTACGGACCTTTTTGGCGTCAGATGAGAAAATTGTGCGTCATGAAACTCTTCAGCCGCAAACGAGCGGAGTCGTGGGACTCAGTTCGCGACGAAGTGGACTCAATGATCAAGATTGTTACAACCAACGTTGGCACGTCCGTCAACTTAGGGGAACTTGTTTTTGGTCTCACTCGTGACATTATCTACCGAGCTGCTTTCGGGACTAGTTCAGCTGAAGGACAAGAAGAATTTATTAAAATTTTGCAAGAATTTTCGAAGCTATTTGGCGCGTTTAACATTGCTGATTTCATTCCATGGCTAGGATGGATTGGTCAGCAAGGTCTAAATGTTAGGCTTGCTAAGGCACGGACATCTCTTGATGGGTTCATTGATTCAATAATTGATGATCATATTGAAAGAAAAAAGGCTAATGTTACTATTGATGATGGTGACAGAGAAACTGATATGGTGGATGAGCTTTTAGCTTTTTACAGTGAAGAAGCTAAAGTAAATGAGTCCGAAGATAATTTGCAGAATGCTATAAGGCTTACAAGGGATAATATCAAAGCTATCATCATGGTAAGTCGGATTCCCTAATGTTTTTTAGTACATACAGCTTCTTTTTGTCTCTGTATGTATAGGGGGGTGGGGGGATGGGTGGGGGATTGTTCCATGTTTCATCCATTCTAATTAACGTGGCATAATTTAATATAGATTTTTAAAAAATATTTAGATTTGTAGGGTAAAACATGTCATTATATTTGTGTGACAATAATTTTTTAATGCTTGTGGCATATGTCATAATATTTGCGCCATTTTAGAAGTCTTTCATAGGGTAAAGTGAGAGGTATAAACTTTCTCCGTTATACTTTTTCTGTCTCATATTATATGAGCATTTTTTATTTTAGATAATTATTAAGAAATTGTTAATGGACTAGTAAACTTTATAATTTTACCCTTTATTTATATCAATATATATTAAATTAAGTTGGAAAAAGTCATTAATACACTAATTAATAGTGAGGATAAAATGAAAAAAATAATTAATTCAATCCTAATTTAATAAGTACTCATATAATATGAGATAAATATTTATAGGAAAATGTCCATATAATATGGGACAAAGATAATAAAAATTTAAATGAACACGATATTTAAGAAAGAAATTTTTAAAGAATGAACTTAAAGTCCATAATATTATCATTATATTTGTGTGACAATTACAACTTTTTGAAGCTTACGGCATTTATGTGGCTATAAAGATGAACATTGAAAGAGAATATTTAAACACAAATTAAGTTGATCAAGAAAATCTTGTCCAAGACAAGAAAACAGGGCTGTCTCTGGCAGCTCATGAATAACTATCAAGAATTGGTGCTTAGACAACAGAAATATTTTTGCGTGAATAAATTTTCAACGTATATTTTTAGTACTTCTTTTAAAAACTCTCTGTATGTTTAGAGTAAGTATTTAATTAAGTGGACTCTAAATGATTGATTTTAAGAATAACAAGCTGCGTTAGATATAGGTTAGTAATATTTGGTGTTACTTATATTTCTTTTTTAATAATAAATATAAGTTATTTTAAATGAGCAGGTTTCTATGGTTTTAACATCACCTAGCTAGACCTTCAAAATTTACTATTGAAACTTATTAATTTGCTTCAACTTATTATCTTCGAAATCGTTTGTCTCTTGACTATCTCAACATAATAACACCAAATTGTCATACATTATACTATTACTATTAATTTCCCAGTTATAGTCTACTAAATGGTTTTTTAGAATTATATCGCATTTGAGATGTTAAAAAAACAATACTCTCTCTATCTCATGTGACACTCATTCCCTTTTAATCCGTCCAAAAAAATTTTTCATTTTACTCTAGTTAGAAACAATTTAATTTTAAAATTTTTTTTTACTCTTAATGAAATAATTTTCAGCACACAGACATTTAAAAATAATTTTAGATGATAAGTTTTTAATTTTTTTTATTAAACGTTATACAAAGTTAAAAAAATATCATATAAAATGAGACAGAGAGTAATTCGTTCATTTGAAATTTTGGTGTTAACTCGATGCTATCTAAGATAAAGCATAGCTATAATGGAAGATTGAGTAGTTTAGAAAAGCTTTCAAGTACAATGGCCTGATCTTTTTGATGTGAAAAAGTTACTATAGAAAGAATCTTTACTAATGATTAAAAGAACATACTAGCAAATGAATGTAGTTAACGTGTAAAAACTGCAATAGTACCTGTAAAATCGATTCATTTGGGCCCCTTAACTCCAATTACTCTATAATTAAAATTTCAAACCGGCTAATAAAACTATATCTAGAAAATTTGGTATAGTGATTGTCACTTTGAAAATTCATCTTCCCGAAAACGACGTAAAAGATGTAGTTATCTTACTTCTACCTAACCCCTCCACCTACCCACATACGTATTTTAACTTTCACACAACTTTTATACACTCACAATATTTTAAAAAATTAAAATTAATTTATATTAAGTAAATTATTGAGTCTGACATATGTCAGAACATAATTATTTAAATATAATAAATGTAATGTATTGAATAACTTACTCATTCTGGTCTTTTTTATATGACATTTTTGGTGATTGCACTTGTATTTTAAAAATGTGATTTTATTATTTTACCCCTATTTAAATGTACATGAATTGCTCTTTTAATTCTTCTAATTGGTCAAATATATCTTTTCAAAACTCATTAACTATCAAAGGTAAAATAGGTAGTATCACTTATGCATTGATTTTGTAAAATAACATATATTAAGGATCATCTATTTATAGTAAGAACCACATATAAAAAGGATCGAAGGAAGTAATAGGAAAATAATTATTATTAATGATAAGAATAAATTCGAAACTAAATACTCAAAATAATATAGTGGGGAAGTAAGAATGAGTAATTCAAACTATTATATTTCCTTTAAAAAAATTAAAGTAGTTAAAAATATCTAAGGATAAATATGAAGGAAAAGAGTGAATAATTTTGTCCAATTTTGAATAATTTAATTATTTTTTATTTTTTTTAGGATGTAATGTTTGGAGGGACAGAGACAGTAGCTTCTGCGATAGAATGGGTCATGGCAGAGCTTATGAAAAATCCAGAGGAGCTTAAAAAGGTACAACAAGAATTAGCTAACGTTGTCGGACTCAACAGAAGAGTTGAAGAATCTGATCTTGAAAAATTAACCTACTTAAAATGTTGTTTAAAAGAAACGCTCCGTCTCCACCCTCCGATCCCTCTCCTCCTCCACGAAACCGCGGAGGAATCGACCATCTTCGGGTACCATATTCCGGCGGGGTCACATGTTGTCATAAATTCATTTGCCATCGGACGTGACAAAAATTCATGGGAAGATGCTGATAGTTACAAGCCTTCTAGGTTCCTTAAACAAGGTGTCCCAGATTTTAAAGGAGGTAATTTTGAATTTTTACCATTCGGGTCGGGTCGGAGATCTTGCCCCGGTATGCAACTTGGGCTTTATGCATTAGAAATTACTGTGGCCCATCTTCTTCATTGTTTTACTTGGGAATTACCTGATGGGATGAAACCAAGTGAACTTAAAATGGATGATATCTTTGGGCTTACTGCTCCATTGGAAAATCGACTAGTGGCTGTTCCTAGTCCACGTTTATTGTGTACACTTTATTGAGGTATATTCTACGTGTATACAATTGATATACACAAATTATTGGTTGTTTTGCATTAAATGTAATAATGTAATATCTATGCATATACATAAGGGAGAGGGACCAAAGCAAAAGGACGAAAATAATTGCTTGAAAGGGGAAAGAGAGAGGAATTGATTGAATGAGATTTGTGTATAGGAGACACTAGTATCTCTTTCCTTATTTTTTTTCTTTTTTTTCTTTTAATTTTTAATTACGAGATTTGGCTTGAATTGTAAGTTGTAAATGTCCCCCTCTTGTTTGTTTTTCTTTGAAAACATAATTCAAATCAAATAAAGATTTCATCTTTGTTGGTTTAGTTATTGGGACTATACCTTTTTGAATTAATGGTTCATTTTGATTGAATTGATATGATCTTGTCACGCAAATAGTTGAGCAGATTTACCGATAGATTTTTTTTGTAAGTGTATATAAATGATTCATTGATTATACATGATACACAAATAGTAGCGGAGCCTCATTGGGATTAGTGGGTTTATCCAAACCTTCTTCTATGAAAAATTATACTATTTATAAATGATAAAAATTAAGTGTATATATATAATAGTTTTGTGTATATATAATAGATTCAAACCCCTTTCCCTTAGTTCGTGTGTCTTTTGAACTCTTTTAATGAAAATTCTGACTCCGCCACTAAACACATACACTATGCATGTATATACATATATTACATGTATCATTGTTGGCTATTTTTAGTGTAATCAATTGCGTGAATGACTATTTAGATTAATTCTTCAAGATAGTGTTGATTAAAATTGAAATCTAAAATAAGCAAAAGATGGTTAATTACTTATTCGCTGCTTCGATTCATGAGATGAATAAGTTGTAAAATTAAAATTTAAGTTAGTAATTTGAGTTTTTTTCTCTATCATTTGTAAGAATTTATTAATAAATAAAAAATAAAATAATAATAAGTCTTGATGGTTAACAGTGGAAATTCAAGTTTTAAGATTTAATTATTTTGTCCTTTATTTAAAGCGTTTAAGATTAGGTCCAACTTTTTGGCCATGCTCACGAACACCATAATAATGTATTATAAAAGATGGGATTGAAATAGAAAGATGGTAGGTGAAATTTAAAAACTAGAATGACAACAAACAACAATAATAACATTATCTCATTAACTCAAAGGCTCTCATCCATCGTGGGGTAAGGGGGAGTCGGATGTACGCAGCTTGATCCCTATGTTTAAAACATAGATCTATTGTTATTCGAATGACCCATGATGAGCGTCGAAAGTTGCATTGACTAACTGCTACTTTATAATTGAAGAAGTGCTGACAGTTTAAAGAATTATTTTGCTTTATTCCATCATATTCTAAAGTCAAAAAAATCTTTGACTTCATTCGACTGTGGAAATTTAAAAACTAGAATAAAAATACCAAAAAACTAATAACATTATAACATGATTTCCATCAATTGACCTTAACATATTTCTACTTATCGAAGTCTCAAACTTTTCCTTAAAAATGTAGGAGCATTTTTTTAAGGAAAAAACAGTTATGAAACAAGATTGGAAATTAAGGACAAATACCTAATATTACTTATATTTTCTTGTAACAAGAATATTTTTTTTTTCCTTTTTGGTTCCTCATAGGTTGTTTGATATTTTTGAAACTCAACTTAGTCGAATTCACTTTAGAAAATTTGCATAAAACATTTTTATTAAGTACGATGAACTCAACATATACTGTCTCCGTTCTTTTAATTGTCAAGTTAAATGATATAAATTTTGATTAATATTTTGCGATATATTCTTTAATCATATTAATATGAAACAATTATAATTTACAGTATTTTTCATGTAGTGTTTGAATATTTAAAATTTTCTCTTTTAAAATATCAAACTAATGTAATTTAATTTATATTTCAAAATTATAATCAAATTAACGCTAAAAAAACATACAACTTAAAAAAAACGGAAAAGTTTGTTTTTACTGCATTAATTGACTTTGTAAATTTGGTATATGAAATAAATTCAAACACTTGGTTGTCACTCGACGGCATCTATAAGAATCAATCATTGCACGTTACAATAAATTCCACCCTCATCCACTTGAAAATGAGGGGCCAAAATATATATATATTTTAGATATATAAGGTGTGCTCGGTTTCACGGAAAATATTTTTAAAAAATTTGTAACTAACTGAATATGAAAAAAAATTGGAAAAGGAATATCGAATATATTGGTCTTAGAAAAAGTTCAAGCTAAATAAGAAAATATTCTCTTTGTCTTAGTTATTCAATATTTTTTATACAAGGGGTTTAATAAATAAATTAACACATTTCCGCGCTAAAAAAAAGCATAAAATAGAAAAATACTCGACTCAACCATTCACTTATAAGAAAAGTTTGAAATTAATGCTGAAAAGTGGGAATATAGTTGTTTGTCTTTTCAATGAATTAAATAAGAAAAATATGAAATTGTACTCTTGCCAATAAGGTATATATAATACAACTGTAAATTATTGATTATATGATCTTAAATAGAAAAATGTGTAAGATGCGTAGTAAAAATTAAAGATTAGTAGGTAATGTAGTCAGCTTATTTAGGGTGGTTGATGTGCTATAGTACTAGTTTTGGATGGTTGATGTTTGCTATCGTACTAGTTTTGTTTTCGATAATATATATAAATATGTTGTGTATTTTGTTTTGATCATTACATTATGTTATTGTTTTTGCTCTCTTTTAGTAGGCTTTAATAGTATCTCTTTGTTGCCAACGGTATTTTCTTAATTGTCTCCTTTTTTGACCTTTTCAAATTCTGTCGGTAACTCACTAGAGGCCCGAGAAACAAAGAGAAGATGTGTACGAATGAGATATCCAGCAACAAGAAGAAGGAAAGAGACTAACAAAAGGTAATACAGAAATATTAACCTGTTGTCATTGTCATCATCTTCGACTCTCAAAAAAATGTTGTTGTAGAAAGTTGACATTGATAAGATGAAAGCAACCAACTGAGTTGAATATGTGATGCATTGACGGTGGATAATTTGAAAACTTTGATTTTGAAAATTATTCAACTTTCATATTTAAATTTCAAAGTTATTTAACTATAATTTTTTTTTTTGAAAAATTACTTACCTTTAATTTTTAACTCAAAAACCACTCAACTTTGATTTTTCCTCTCTTCTAATTGGTTGTTTCTAGTTATTTATTTATTATTATTATTATTATTTTGGTGTGTGTGTAGAGAAAAGACTGGAAGAAGATGGGGGACACAGAGAGACAAAAATCGAGAGATGGAAAAATATGATACTACAAAAATGTATAAATAAATGAATGGACAGCAAACGGAAGAAAACAAGGTAAGAACTCTACTACACATTTAATATTGTATAATTAAAAAAGAATCGAATCATTTAAATGAATATATTTTTAATTTTTAAAATATTAGTTAGAAATAAAAACTAATCAAATCAGTTGAGTGAAGTGATCATGTGTGCTATTAACTCAATATTTCTTCCGTTTGATATATGATTTATATTATATGCATCGATGGTGTGTAACAATATTTATATAATCAGATAATTGTTTCTTTAAGTAATTACATTTAAATCCTTTCATATGTATTAATTGGCAATCAAGACGTTAGAGTTGTGAAATATACGTCTAACCAAGAGATGAACGTACATTAATTATGATTTTTATCTAATTGTTTTGGCCAAAAGCAAGAAGACAAGAATTTTGGCAAAATCAACATAAATGACCTGAAATTTCTTAGATATCGTTTTCAAATTATATTGTCGGCAATAATTTGAAGGTAAGATACAAAACTTGCATTTATAGATCACTCATCAATATGTTATGTCCAAATCGGTTCGATGGGAAGTTACTACGAGTATTTATATCTCTATAAAATAATCAAACTGATTAAAATAATGGACATATAAATTTGATTTTAGTATGGACATATAACGAACACATGAAGAAAACACCAAACTTTACCATTAGCCTGTTACTCTACTTCGCGACCTCCACTTTTTTTTATCTAAGATTATGTCCTTGGTAAGATCAAGTTCCGTCATATCTAATTTTTTTCTGCTTATGGGTTTTGAGATGAGGGTTTACGGGAAACAACCTCTCTACTTCTATGGAAGCGGTAAAGTCTGTATACACTCTACCCTCCCCAGACCCCACTTGTGAAATTTTACTGGATATGTTGTTGTTGTTTTATGTTTCTCTATATATATATATTTGACTATATTTCTTGATAGATTTTTCTTATTAATAAATTATATTTTTACCGGTGATCGTCCTATAAACTCTGTATTATTTTTATGGATATCTATGAAGCTACAGTAATGCAACTTAAACATGTAAAAGAGCTTTGAATTAATATTGAAACACAACAGAAGATTTAGATACGTTCATCTAGTGCTAGCAGAGAAATGTTCATTTAAAATAGTTGTCTCATGCCTCTACTGTTTTACCATCATCAATTTTCCTTTTATTATTTTATCATCGTCAATTTATCATTAGCTAATTTATTATAAACCAAAACACTGAATCGAATGGATAATTTTTAGTTTATTTGGTTTTTTAATTTTAATTTATCAACTGATGCATCGATAGAGGCAGAATGGAGGCAAGGGGAATCAAGCACAGAAAACCTTTTCTGAACCTTCTTAGCCACTACGGCTGGAAGTTGTTTTTGAGTTAATAAGATTCAACTATCAATATATACACATAAAAGATAATTTGTACAACGTATTCTGACCAATATATGGGATTCAAATAAACACCCCTTGGCCAAATATCTTTTGCAAGAACTCTTTTCAAGCCATTCAGAACCTGAAGCAACCGTCATGGGAGAGACAGGTCCATAAAAGTAAAAAAAGATGCAACTGGATTGCACATTTAACTAGTATGATTAAGTTATGACCTCTGCTAATGCAATTGAGCTCCATTGAGCATCAAAGATGTTGAACTATGTTCTTTATCATCATTATTGATTAGCACTGGACTCAGCAACTTACTTCAATAGGCGGACTACAGCCAAACCAACAGCGGATATAGAGACAAGGGTACCTATGCAATATTTTATAACATCATATTTTGCAGCTTCCAACTGAGCCCTTAGTGTGTGAATTTCCTGGGATAACATAATTGCACATAAATACGGAAGGATTAATACAAAATTTACCAGGTATCAAATGTCAATCTATAGTTACTTATTAAACTCACTCGGTCAAGTTTGTTAGTGAGATTAGCAGTTTCTTGATTCTGATTTGCTAGTTCATCTCGGATTCTCCTGCACACAGAGCACAACAGTTGACACTAGTCGTAAACAGCTCACTAGCAGTCAATCTGCAATCACACTACTAATGATTATGCACTAATGGCGTCTTGATCTACAAAGATACTTATGCACAAAATGAACTAGTGACAGTAACTCCTTACCCTCTTTCAAGATTGAGATCCAACCTATGGCCAGCAGAGACCTTGTCAATTTCATACCTGCAATAACCCAAAACAGAGACCAGAAAAAAATTGCAAATTTCAAAACAAGCACGCCATGATATGGAACTGATGTGTGGTAATAAGAAAATATAGTTTGTGAAGGCCAACCTTAATTCGCTGCGCATCTTTTCTATATCACTTTTGAGTTTTTCAATTTCATGTTGCAGTAGAGAAAAGTGGTTCTCCTGGATCACCGAATGAATGAAAGTATGAAGCATGAATCATTTTACGAGTTTTGACACCCATGAATCATCATGAAAGAAAAAATAAGTCCAATGTAATAAACATAGAGAATTAAGAGGTTTACTAATTTGCACTACGCTCGTACTAGTACTACACCTCGTACATATGTGATATGTATGTAAAGTCCAATGCGTCGACTCACAGGATCTCCTCTCTTTTTCCTTTTCTTGATCAATAACAGGATCACAAATTGACTCTCATATCTGACAGATTATCAGAAGAAAATCCTGGACTCTTCACTACAATCACAAGCAACAAATAGGAGAAAATTACAGCATCACTTTTCAGCAGCTTTTTTTCCCTGTAGTCACTTTTAAAAAATGTTGTGTGTAAACAACAGAATTCCATCACAAGCAGAACCCACCAAAGCACACTCACTGGATTTCAAGAGCCACCACTCACAACCAGAAACCGCTGGAGTCCCAGAACACACAGACAAGTAAAACACTTTTAGGCAACATGTGAAATATTTATCATGCTGAGGACACCAATTGACAACTCTGGCAACCATTGAACCAATAGAACATTCATATCCTATAGTTCTAGCTCACTTTCAGGCCTGTTTCCGACTACTCCGGCAGTCTTTCTGAACTTTAAGGATGCATTATACTACTATGTTTAATTTTCAAACTAACATATTGCCTTTGAGCTCTTTCAATCCATGAATATGAATTTTGGATTTGGCAATGATATATTCAGAAAACCTCGATGATAGAAATTTGTAGCCCTACGAGGCATTCCGTTGATTTGAATTTGATAACATGCGTCCTTCCGTTCAAAATACGATAGTAAGTTTGCAAAAGGTTTATTTCTTGTAAAACATTAATGATTATCTCATCCATATGATGTACATCTCAAAAAGAATCAAATAGAGAAGAGCAGGAATAGGATATATCAATGTATTAGGAATAGGTTCAGGTTATTACTGGACAAATTCAATTAAATCGTTTCAATCACTGAAAAAATTTAGAAACAATAAGAGCAACTGAGAATTCGCAGAAAACGTTCGCAGTTCTTGCCAGTATAGATTACCAATCAAAACATGACCCATTCAGCAACCATATCTAGCCTGCCTTTCCATTCCAACTATTGATGACTAGTTCTCACAATTACAATATCTCATTGTACCCATGATTCAGTCATGTCTTCTCAGACAATAACAGCTACTTTGACCACACAAACTGCACAGAACTGAAATAGAATATGTTCCAACGAACTTATGTACCACCTCGCTTACACCCTCAATGTAAAACTGTCACAAGACTGGTCCCACTTGGGAGAAACGGTATTCCATGCATGGTGTGGCTACCAAAATGTTTCACAGGCAGAATCCATCGACAACACATGCAGAACATTAGAGTTTCTCCAGTTCCAAGTTTCGCTAGTTGTCTCTTTAAGTAGCCTTTGGAAATCCTATTGCATGTGTTTCATAGTCATCCTTGGACCTTTTAATCACCTTATTGGCGATTTATCATTTTCTCTACTATTCTTTTGCATCAATCTTTAACCATTCAACTAGCCAATGGTTCTCAAATGGAAATCCAAATTGAACAAAATAATCTTCATTTCCTTTTTGACTTTAACTCTACCTTTACATTCATAATTTTCCTCTTAATCTCCGTTCAACTAGCCATTTGACTAGCACAAAAAATGAGAAAACTACTAAGTAACTCTCTAAACACTACTCAGGACAACTCATGAGTCGTGAAAACTTCTCAACCTCTAGCGAACTTCCACTGCATGCCAAGCTGCAGATACTCATGATGCTCCCCCATATGCAGTTGTGATAATTGGACTGGATCTACATTAGTCCAGTGTGATACACAGAGCCTTATGTTAATTTGCACTTTCAGCCAAAATAGGATAGCTGAATGAAATATAAACACTTGATTGAAACAACTTGCACCCTTCTTGTATTTCTAATTTTCTACTATGCTAATGGATAATGTTGTTCTTACATATTTTGACCTCATAGATCATATGCACTCCACTATCCTACAGAACAGATTCCCTATTCCAGCTTATTTCCACAGCACTTTATATTCACCATCACCTCGTATGTTTGGGATAGAATGTATTTTTTATGAAGGGGATGTTTGAATTGGCTTTTTTAAAGTTGCTTATAAGTTAAAAGCCAAAAGCCATAAGTTGGGAACCCTCGACTTTTGGCTTTTGGCTTTCTTTGGGTACTTTTTCAGCTTTAAAAAAAGTGCTATTTGGTATTTACTCGAACACTTCCAAAACTCAAAAAGTGATTAAAAACCAAAAGCCAAAAAAATAAGTCAATCCAAACACCCACTAAGAATCTTCATTGATGGCATTACAAAGATGCAAAAGAACTATAAAAGATATTTCAAATATACTGAGTTAGCTCCATACATGAGGGACTATGCTAGGACCAGGGATTCAATAAAAATTCAGCGAATCTACGGGGCTGTCCACAAGCACAACATAGCACTATCAGTGTGCTTCTAACTGTATAACTGGATTTCTTCCCTTTTGGTAAGAAAGTTCTATGTTATTTTTTAGCTCAGGAGGGGTATCACGGCTATCAGCCCGATCATAGTTAGAAATTTGTGTCTCCAGATGTCACTTCACAGCTATCCGTGCTGTAAAACGACAAATTGGTAATGAAAGGAAATGACTAAGGATCTATTAGACCTTTATCTGGAAAAGCAGGAAAAAAGGCAAGAAAGAAAGGTTGCCAACTAATAAAAAGGGCGGGTAAAAAAGAGAGGTGAAGTGACTAGCTTAGTAACTTCATTCAATCTAAAAGGTTGGCTCAGTGGGTTGGTTTGGCCACCTTTAAGTGAAGGGGCACATCCACCGAGGATGGCAGCGAGAAAGACAGGAGCAAAAACGAGGTAACTTATGCTTTTTTTCATCCTCACTACCTGGTTAATAGCTGATCCTAGTTAGGATTTTGTATCTCCAGATGTCACTTAGTCTTTAACTCATATTTTCTTTGTGTATTGTCAAAGCAGCATGTCATCACTGAAATTTCACTTGTGCAACATCTTAGGCTCGCTCCTCATCAATCTCTACCATCTGATCAACCCTGCACCTCCCACTGAAGCACACCTCTTGACATACCAATCGCGTTAAAGATTTACATCTAGTCAACATACTCACAACTTGCACCAAATCCTTTCATGGGCGCATGCATTGCCATCTTCATTACCTCTTGCTGTATTAAAAGGTGACAGCCCCATCTTCCGAATAAAGTTTCAAGGTTTGGAGAAAAGGAATTCTAGCAAGTACCTTAAGTTAACATTTTTTCAGCTGACAAGTGTAAATATTGATATAGAAGTACAAATACTAATTATTTTAAACAAAAATCAAATGTTAATGTAAAATAGATCATTGAGGAAAAAGAAAAATTCATGCTGAGCCCAATGAGATACTAACACACACAATTTCTAATCCCAAACGTAGTATCTACAGGTTCACCGGTTATTTCGTATGGTATTTCATTTTAAGAGATAAGATCATGTTAGTATACTCAGATCAAGATGTCAGTGAGCTTTGCAACATCAATAAGGGTATACAACAAGAACAGCACTAGAACAGGTGGAGTACATATTTAAAATCATTCTGTTAAGGATGTTCTTCATTAAGCTTCTAAATAATACTATCAGCAAACCACTTAAATGCCTGAGATTGGCTCATCATAGAACAGACTGACATCTCAAGTATCAATATATAGATAGCTCTACTTTTTATGATCATATTCTAACTAAAAAATAAAGGAATGGCAGGCCATGAGTGTAATTCGGAACCTATAGAACAGTTTCACAAGCTTTTGATAAAATAGTCACACATTATACATGTCTGATGCACTAGCTGAATGTTCTTATCTATTAAGCAAAAGTATCAAACTCAGACATGCAGAAACACAGATACCTTAAAGGTGAATTTCATGTAAAACTTATGGACTTAATAAATATTGATTGAAGATTTGGATTTTGAAAAGGGAACCAACCAAAAGAGAATGGCCAAGGGTTGGTCATTGGTGATATCCAGAAAAATAAGATAGCTTTTACTATATCATCCTGGTCATTGAAGTGTTATCATAAGATCATTCCATTTCTGAAAGAGAGAATTTTACTTCAATAAAGGCCTTGATAATTTGCAAAGGCCATAGAGATGATGGATGACCAACTCATTCAGCATAACATCACTCCAAAACCCAACCTTTACCAAAATACACCATGGCAAAGGAGAAAACTTTGGACCAACAGTATCTCTATATAAAAAGGGATACTCAGTAGCCATATTAAGGGCATCAAAATGTGAATCCACAAATCTCATAGCGAAGAATTCATACCTGAGAGTTTTGAACTTCAGACTTAAACTTCGACAACTTGGATTCTTGAATCATCTCAAGCTATAGATAGATAAATTACAAAGACCAAAATAATTAATTCAACATCACAACGTACACAGATAGTATGTAAAAAATAAACAAAAAATAACTTACTTTCTGCAAATCTGCTTTAGAAACAAAAGTTTGAGCTACATTTTCCAAGCTATCGTTCAAAACTTCAATAATAGCAGCAGTTATTGCCTCGGCTTGCTTGGTAGGCACTCCTTGTGCTTCCAATTTTCTCACCTAAAAAAGACAAACACTATAATTCATTCTAAGGCCAAATTCAAAACTGGAAAAATCAGATATTCTTTGATTTCAATTTAGTAATTATAGAAGCAAGATAAGAAATTACTAGAGCTAAAGTGTCGACGAGGAACAAGCGCTTGCCGTCGAAAGCACGGTTCGAAATGAGTCGGCCGTTGAATCGGTTGCGTCCGGCAAGAGCTCCGAGTTGAGGTCCGAAATATCCGACCCGTTTACATGCCGCCATTCGAATTTAAACTAAGCAATCGTCTCGAGTATTCCGGTCGTCGATCGTCGAACGTCGAAAAAGAATTGACTTATCAAGGAGCAGGGATATCACCACGTTTTTCTTGGGAATCGTGAAATACTTCAGCATTTCTTTATTCTTAATAATAATGCTTGAATCTTGCTTCCAGCTTCCATATTCAGCAAACGTATTATTTGGATCCTTGTGAATTTACTCATTGTTATTAACTTTTTTTTAGAAAAAAAAAGGCTTTGGGATCTGTAAGGTGTGAGAAAACAATTAGAAATATATGTTCTGTAAAAATGTCTTTTGGATTTAGTTGGAGAGTTAAAAATGTTTTCACAATAAAGTATTTATTGAAGATTGATAGTAATGTTAGCTAATTCTATAGTGTTTTAATGAAACTTTTAAATATTAATGATTGATAATCACTTTGGTGATAAAGCTCTTATTACTTATTTGGTGAAAACTCAAAAAATATTTTCTAATAATCAAATATTAAAAGAACTTATTTACTTTTAAAAAAAAAAAATCATCATACGAAATAAACTAAGAAAGAAAATAGTTACATCCTCTAATCGGATTGTACAATCAAATTTTTGAAAGTTTAATATACTTTAAAATAATTGAAAATCTAGCAAAAAGAAAAAAACAAAGAGAAAGTTAACGAAGTTACCTTGATCCAAAACTACAGGCAAAATCTGGTGACATTGAAATGAGTGTGAAAATATCCCTTTAAGAAAATAGCATTTACATCAAAAGGTTAGATGTTTAGTCAACAATTTTAACATTTTCTTTTTTTCTTCCATTGAGAGACTTCCCAATAGCATTGACAATTTCCATGGTCTTTCTTTTCTCAATCCAGTACTAGCTCGACGGGTATATATTGAATTCTCTAAAAATAATATATTTTTAAGAAAACGACACAACGAAGAGTCCCAGCAACTTCGTTATAAATTATGTTATCAATGTTGATTGGCCCATTGTGATGGATGACCTAAGCTTTAGAGACATGTATACCACCAGAACTACAGATGACAATTCTAAATCATCCACGTTATTTGCTTAGGAGTGTCTTACCAACATTGATTCCTCTGCATTTCCTCAACAAACAAGATAACCAGTTTATACAAAAAGATTACAGAACTCGCTCCTGGTCCAAGCTAATTATGCATGTCAACCACAAATGGCATGCTTCAAAAGCTATGGATTTAACCAAAATACGCATTACAAGGTTTCCTTTTAACCTATTCCAAGAAGAATGAAGCAAAAGTAAGATATTATTGGACGAGAACTTTCAGCTCAATGCTAATTTTATCTCTCTATTTCAGGATTAGAATCCTATTTTGGGCGTCGATAAAAGATTTCATCAACACCTTCTTTTATACGGTTTCCTATTTTCCTCAAGTTCTTGGCTACCCCCATTGCAACCAAGTTAGCATTCCTGGTGAACCTGCATTTTCAAGAGAAAAAAAATCACCCTTGTTATCAAACAATTCTATTTAGTTCCTCACGTGAAGCAGATATCATTTAACATTCAAACACTACTTGCCTGGTAAGGAACTCATCAGTAGCTGCATTCGTTGGTTTATTTGATCCAGGCTGTGGAAGTTTATGTCCATCTTTTTGTAACATAAAGAAAACAGAAGGATCAGATTAGGTTGCATATGATCGAAAACCAACCAAATACTCAATGACTGTAACATTCCAAGTAACTGCAAGAAATAATAAACATTACATAACAAGATCCCTGAATTACATTGCATATCAGATTATCATCAACTACTAATAATATGTCAAATTTAGAGGGTTTCATTTGCTAAAGATCTCACATTATACCAATAGCATGAAAAGCGTGGAGGAGCAACATCAGTTACCCAAGATTAAGAATGCAAAAAAGCCAGAGAAGATATGTTTGAATCAGAACAAGGAATAAGATTATCTAACATCCTACCAAACTTTTCCTTTTTCTTAAAATAACCCCAGTATCCAAGCAGTATTGCACATCTCGACTAAATGGAACACTGTCAATAGCTTTGCCAAGCAAGAAAAAAATGGAAAAGTTCCAAAAAGGAGAAACAGACACTTGCATACTGTTTCAGCTATATCTAGATTTAAATATAACCATCATTTGTGCATTTCACCAAGGACTTGTATATTGTTTCAGCTCCATATCACCTAGGACATGGCCTTGAATAGAAAAGAGTGGAGGCCACAAGTGGGAGGCTAGTAGGGTAGAATATTATCTTGGCTTGTGATGATTTTTAAGTTTGTCACAGGATTAGTCTTACTATTATGGTTGTATGTTATTGCTATTTGATTATTCTACTACTTTTATTATCTTCTTGTAGAATTGGCATTACTCTCTATTTTAGTTGTTATTCTATATCTATTATTTTCTGCTTTTCTTGGAGCTGATACACTTGAACTGAGGGTCTTTGGAAAACAGTCTCTCTATCTCCATGAGGTAGTGGTAAAGTCTACATATGTTCTACCCTCCTCAGGCCCTACTTTGTCGGATTCACTGGGTTTGTTGTTGTTGTTGTTATCATTTATTCATTTCCTACCAAAAATATTAATAATCTAGAATGGCGTAACAAAATTTCCTTGTTTAGAGTTTTTCCAAAATGAGAAGTAGGCATAACACTAAGCTATTCGATTCAGTTCATACTCCCACTACTAACAAATACTAATAGAAGATATAAAAACTGCAGTCAGAATTTTAATTGAAAAATGGCATTAGGTATTACTTAAAAGGAAACAAATGCCTATAGATTTACCATTGTACCTGTATGTCCTTCAAAGACAAGTGTAGGAGTAGTAGACAAGAAAATCATCTATCTCCATCGGCCTTCTTGTTTGTAATGGATGCTTTAAGCAAATTAATGTAATTAAGGGTGTTGAGGAATGACAAAAGTCCCACTTTGGTGGTTAATGAAATGGGTAGTAGCTTACAAGGTTTGGGCAATCATCCTCTCTTTGAACTAGCTTTTGAGGCGAAAGTTAGGTCCAAGACCTAATTTTACATGGTATCAGAGCAGGACCGATCTCACCTAATGTTGGACTCTAGAAATTAAAATTATCCATGCACCGATTGCTAAGCACTAGGCGTGAGATGGGGTGTTGAAGAATGACAGAAGTCCCACATTAGTAGTTAATGAAATAAGTGGACTCCTTAAAAGGCTTGAGCTTTTCTCCGTCCTTTGAGCTTGCTTTTGGGGTGTGAGTTAGGTCTAACACCTAATTTTAAAGAGGGCATCTGACCAAGTTCATAAAAGGTTACCAGAGGTGAGCAGATACCTTTTTGATGAAAAGAGAGAGGAGATATCTGTCTCACATCTTTTCTTCAAGGGGTGTAAAATAGTTGAGCTCCCTAAGTACTTTTATCTTCCTCTTGATGGTAAAGATCAAAGAGGGAAAACTTTGAAAGTCAGAACTTTCAAGATCTTTAGGGATCCCGTGGCTTGATCTATAGGCAATGGTTGAAGACGTTCTTAAAAGGGAGTTAGAAATCTCAAGATCTGTAGGGTTCTCATGGCTTGATCTATTGGCAGTGGTTGCAGATGTTCTTAAAACGGATGTAGGGCAATGTGTACGGGATAATCTTTTAGAAGGCGAATACAGGATTCCACTGCATGAAGTGGAAAATTTCCTACATAGCTTTATAGCTACTCACACTTTAAAGGTCTATAAGATCTTATGAAAGAATCATCTTCAAATTCTCTCTGTTACGTCATACTGTAGACACTTAATTGCTGGAGGCAGCTCACGGCCCCATTTAGATTCACGATGAGGAACAAAAAAACCCAGTAGAGTGATTTTCTTTACATGATGTACAATTTGGAGCCATATCAACCACAGGAAACAAAAAAGGAGGATGCATTGTCATACATTGATGGTATATGTGTAGAAAGCACAAAGAAGATGTGTACCACAACCTACCACACAGTAACATTGCCTCAGAATTGTGGGTCACGATGTTCCCCATTTTCAATATAAAATGGCTGCTCCTAAAATAATGGTGAACATTGACATGCTAGAGGATGAATAAGCTAGGCGCCAAAAGGAAAAAAGATTTGCGAACCCCAACCTACGTATGTTTTTGACTGGAGAGTGATCAATAAGAACTTTTTGAAGTAGATGAGAATCCAATCCTAGTAATCAGAAACACTATCTTATAAACACTCTTATTTCTTTACACAAAGTGGAAATAACATATTGCATAGACAGTTGGCTGAACTCTGGGGAGGTATACTTATTAAACACTGCATCTAGAACCATCTTGAACTATTTAGAACAGACACCAGCACTGCAAAACTAGTGAAACAAGTCTGCATCAGTGCTCAGCAGTACTTTTATCAAAAAAAGTTCTGCATTGGAAGTTTGGCTTTGCCCTGAGGCGAAAAGCTCTATGATGCAAAACTTCAAAAGGACAAACCAACCACTCTATTCTGGACGCAAAGCATTAAATTCGATAAACTTGATCTTGTGGGATACCCATTATTTTATTTATAATGCAGATTTCAAGCTTAAGACAGTGATTGGACTATAAACTGACTAGCACAAACAAGTTCTTCATTAACAAATAAAAAAGTGATTTTGATTTTTCAATGAGGATTTTTTTGATAAGAAGATATTTCTAACTTCTACTGTAAAAAAACAAGGAAACGCAGTAGGTTAAGAACGAGAACAATCTTTCTTCAAGCATGTATTTAATTAACAAAACATATTACTGGAAATTAATCTTTCCACAGCCAGATGGAGCCAAAGATTCACTATTTTTTGGCTTTGGGGTATGATGGAATAAAGCAAAATGGCTCTTTAAACTGTCTGCGCTTCATTCAATTGTGAAGTAGCAGTTAGTCGATGCAACTTTCGACGCTCACCATGGGTCATCCGGACACAGTCGCTCTATGTTTTAAACATAGGTGTCAGGCTGCGTACATCCGACCCCCCCTTACCCGGCAGTGGGCGGAGCCTTTGAGGCAATGGGGTATTGTTGTTGTTGTTGTTGTACTGGAAATTAATATATCAGAAAACTGGGCTTGGGATTTGCTCCCTTTCAAGGTCTCAAGATCGAAAACCACTGAGTGCAAACAATTTCTAAGGGTCATCGGACTGGATAAAACCTGAATTAACTGTGGTGCACTTGCGGGAAATTCCTAGCTGAGGGCCCGTGCACCCCCGGGATTAATCGGGGCTCTAAGAGACTTGGACACCCGATGCAAATCAAAAAAAAAATGGAACTAGAACCCATAACTATGTAATAAAATGTTTGAACCAAATCTAGACATCCATATGAAGAAATAACACCCTAAACACATAGGCAATAACATATAAGAATTACATCAATAGATTTTTCAGTGTGGAGAAAATGAAATCAAGGCAGTCACCTTCTCTATTATGAGCATGAGCATGAGCATGACTAGGAGCTGCATCAGCTGAAGTGGGTTTCTTATCCACCAAAACCTATGGCACGCTTTCTAAGTTAGTCCAGCCAAAAAAATTGGGGTAACCAGAAATGATGATACAGAAAGCACTAAGTTATTCAAGGTTATTATCTTCCTGTATATTCTGTCAAATGGTTAAATTGCATGTAAACACAATACTAGTCTGAAGAGAAAAATAAAAGACAACTACAGACTGACACACTGTATTGGTCATTAAAAGCATGGAACCTCGAGCATAAATAAATTGCTTACTTCTCCATACTTACTCTAGAACACATCATAACACAAAACAAGGTATGAAGCAAACTTGAAAATAAAGAGAGGAGAATGCTAACCTCAAGGCCAACACAGACGGGCAATTCTGTTTGTGCCTCTTGTGCATTAGTTGATCGAGATTTCTGGTCCAAGTAAATAGAATAACCAACACAAGCATACCTAAAATCTGTAAGGCTCCGACCCTCTTTGGAAGCTTCCTTCTCAGATTCCCCAACAATATATTGAGGTACTTTATCGAAAAGCAAAACCAGTCGCAGCACACATTCAATACAGGTCTAATTTTTAATATGCGAAAAATGGTAACATTAAAGAAGAACATTCAATGCAAAAGAAGATAGCAGAGGCTATGTGCCCAACAACTGAGCACATTAAGTCAAGAAACTCTAGCTTCCTGTGTCCCCACAAAAATATTTATAAGAAGGATAGTTCATATGGCATGGAATAATTAGAGCAGAACTACTTCACAAACCCAAAATGCTTAACATTTAGTCATTTAGAGTATTACAGCATAATTAACGTATTAATAACAATATTGTTGAGTTACTCCTACGTGATGAGTATTTGATCTCCTTATCAGAATTGTCGACACTCATCACCTCATTAATAAGTTTTTGGGAATAAATTAAGTGTTTGATAAGTCAGTAACTTATCAAACAGAGAGATCGTGAAAGAACAACTACTGCTACTACTACAACTATTACACCTCAATTCCAAACTAGTTGGTGGCATTATCAATTCTCAATATTCATTCCGCTCCAATACTCATAATTGCCTGTTAAGACCAATTAGGGATTCTCAAGAACAAGAATCTCTACATTTTCTACAGAGAAATTAACTATTAGGTACTAATAGTTCACCAGTAACCTGAGAAATTTCTTCATCTTACGCTGCAAATTTGACAAATTCTAAATACTCTTGTGAAACTTAAAATTCCAAGAAAAACAGAAAAAGGAATCACTTAAAGCAGTAAAATTAGAAAAAAGAAATGCACAATAAGCAGGTAACAATGCATTTCCAGTTCTGTGCATAAGCAAATTAAAGAAAATCAGAAAAAGGAAAAGATAGAACGCGAACCTTGAGGAAGAGAACGACTAAGGCCAAGACAGAGAGGATCGCGAGAATTGGATTTGAAAGTAGACGAGTAATAGAGACATCCTTTGCATGATTTTCCTTGATTCTTCGATGCTGACGACAGTGATGATGTCGCAGATGAAGATACCCCTTCGCCGGAGCCTGTCCCTCCGGCTCCGGTCTCTTTGATTGGATTTACGCTTTTGTTGTTGCCGTCGACGCAGCAACTGGTGCCTTTTCCGACCGCATCATTCCCCTCCGGCATCTGTTTTTCCTCTCCTAGCTCCACAGAAAAATAAGTGGATTCAGGTTTTCTCTTTCGTTTAAATCTGAAGCGTGTTTAACTTTTTTCCTTGATGGCGGCTATAAGGTGATTCGAACCCCGGTGTATGCTATGGAATAAAAACATAATACATAAATTATGTGGATATAATTATTTATTTATATCAATAAAAAATTTCAAAAGTAAATAAAATAAATTGAGTCGGACAAAATCAGTCCACTAACCCTCCAGAAATTGCTAAAAAGATAGGTATATGCTAGATTTTGAAAAGCTATCATATTTACAACAACAACAACATACCCAGTGATATCCCACAAGTGGGGTATGGGGAGGATAGATTGTACACAAACCTTACCGCTACCTCATAGAAGTAGAGAGACCTATCATATTTGTTATTAAAAATTGATTTTATAAATAAATAATAATAACATATTCGGTGGATTAAATTTATAATATATAAATTAATGACTCAAACACAATATTCTAGTGATTTTTTCTCATATCAATTGAAATTGATTCATGTTATCATGCACTTATTCTTGAGTAAGCCACTTTTTTTCACGTATAATTTATTTGATGAACATCAAATTTTGCACTAGATCACTAACTTACTTTAATATATATTTTTGATATTTTCAATTTATATCGTAAAAAAGATTGAAATAGATATCTCTAACATTTGATGGATGGTTATGAATTGTCAAATGTTTCAGATTTTGATTTTTAGTAAAGTCAAATATAATTTCAGTCAAGTATTTGACATTTAAACTACAATTCACTTTATTATCAAAGATAATTAATTCATTTGAAATTATAATTATTACATCTGTTTTATTTCTCATATATCGAATCATGTGAAGATTTTATAGTATAGTTTTTGCATAACTAGACAAACACCACCAAGGGCATGATTTGAATAACTTATTTTAAGTATTTTGAAGTCAAAATAATTTTTAAATATTTTTATAACATTTGAATAAAATAAAAAGTACAAGTTAAAATTTGAAAATAAAGTTTAGATCATTTGTAGACCTAATTTGTCGGTGCTAAGATTAAAGGTCAATGAGAATACAATGTAGATTCGGAGGTGAATGTTTTGATAGTTCAACATTACCTTTTTTTCTTCTTAGTCCATCCTCTTTTTTTCTTCTTCAAACTGCTTCTCCCTGCAGTTCTTTTCTTTTTTTTAACTTACGAGTCACGTCACATATAAAAAGTACATCATCTAATAATTTTTTTATTAAGTATATACATTAAAGATATAAAAAACGTCAATATCCACATAAAGAAAAAATTATTCTATACTTTAAAATTCAATTAAGAAAATTTCTTGAAAAATAGAGACTCCCAATACGGAAAAAGAAATTATTGCACAATTCAAAGTTAAGAATTCAACTGAAAACTTTAATGAATTTTCAATGGAACTATTTTTTTTTAAAAGAAAATCTCTATTTTAAAAAAATTAAGCATATTTAAAATTGTGCATAAACAAAAAAAATGAAAAAAATTAAAACTAAAATAATCTTTGACGTGGTGGCTATGTGGTGCTGATGTTGTGTTGATATATGAAATGACAGAACATTGTGTAATCTCCATTGTGAGATTGATATTATATTTTTAGGGTGAAATTAAATTTGCTTAAGTTGTCAAGGAGATATTTAAACGACCGTATAGTTAGATTGCTAAAGTAAATTTCACCGTCAAATTTAAAAGAAATTTTATGTACTTTTTTAATAATTTAATATTACTCACAATATATCATTTATGATTTTTATTATCAATGAATAGATGATATAAAGTATATCTCTTAAATGGCTTTTTCACACAAACAATTGTGTCAAATATTAAAATAAAAAATTGAGTCAAATTAAAATAAGAATAGACTCTTCATTTGATATTACCAAAAAAAGTAGTACAATAAATTTTTTATTAAAATAAAATATATTGGGTATTAACTAATTTTCTCTTCCCCCCGCGTATCAATACTCGTTTAAAACTCTCATTAAAATCACCCGCGCATAATAGCTTAGTTCGTACGTATTTTAGAGTAGTTTCGAAAGCTATAAATAACACCTACATCTCAATTGTCATTAGGCACCATCCGCAATTTAGAGTAGTTCATACGGTACCCTGTGCGGAGAAGAAGTTCGTAGCGTATTCTACGAGTGCGTCTTAGGGTTCCCATTGACGATCAGTACTACTTTCTTCCCTAAATAAATCAATGTCTTCGCCGAACTATCTTCTCAATTAGTACTACTTTCTTCCCATTATCAAGAACTATTTAGAAACAATCTTTTCTGTAGTATTGGTGGTGCTTGCGTCTTAAAGAAACAATCAATCTTCCTATTGATGATTGCGTCTTAAAGAAACAATCGAGAACTTGTTGTTCATCTTTTCTGTAGTATTGATGATGCTGTGCATACTTTCTTTTGCCTGACAACTATGATGTTTATAACTTGGAATGATTGTTCTAGTCTATAGGATTGCATTACTCAACTGATTGGCTGTTTGACAGTTTGTGTTCGTTAGTGTCTTTTTACACATGTTCTTCTATTTATTGTTTTGTGGTTTTATTTGTAAACTGGCAAACTTGTATGGCTGTATAGAACACGAAATATTGATACTTACATTTTGGTTTTACTTTTATCATAAGAGCTTCATGTACATTGCTTTCCTGGTGCATCAAGAATTTGTTTTTTCTAATGTAGTTATTCAAGAAATTGTGGTTTTAAGAATATATTGGCATCACACAACCTTTTTAGGAGATTGTGAGCGGCTATTTGGAGATCAATATGCTGGTGCCACGAAGGCGTACCAATTCTTATGTTCCTTTGTTCGGTACTTCGGATGACTAGGGCCAACTTGGTCTTTGTTCTTACATTGTAGACAAGGTGTTGGTCTAACAGGTTATTCTATATAAGCCTACCTGGTACATGAGTTGACTGCTGTTTGCTAATAAGGAAATTTACTGGGATTTTTCTTGTTGTAGTCATTTCGTGATGCATTTAACAAACAACCAGTTCGAAGAAGCAATGGCACTCCAAGTAATCCTAATTTTCTCACAATTCAAACAAATGAAATATATTGATTTTACATACGTTACTTCTAAATCTATATTCTGATCTGATTTATCTTTTGGTTTGCATGTATAATCCGGAAGCCCAAAGAAGGTCTTGCATTCTCTGAAAGAGTCTTTGCTATGAATCACTTTTGTCCATCTCAGTGTCTCCTTCAAAATTGTTGATATTGAAAGGTCCATCTTTTTTTACACCAGTGGGCTTTAGGATATATTCTATCTGGTTTCTTAGATTTTGTTTATATGCATGCAGTTAGGAAGACCTGCTTTGCACACGTGCTTCTCCATCTCTGTTGCCGCTATGGTCCAGTGAGTTTGGGGTTCATCTGAGTCCCCTTAACAAATGTAGTGCAAGTGATGGTTCATCCAAGCTCTCAGGATATATTTCAGGTCCTGATGTTTACACAGTGAAGGTATACAGGACCCAAGTTGATGGATAAGAGATGTGATAAGTTATCTTTCTACATTTTGTTTCCCTAACAACTACTAATCCATTTATTTCAGTATATTTCTCTGACCATAGATAACAGAAAACTAATCTTTGGTTGACATTTACTATTTCGGATGGTTGTTTTTTACGGTGTTCTTGTTTTCCTTGTCCTTCGTATTGCAGATATCAACTCAGGACTTGTTCACTAAGGAGTAAGGACCAATATATAAATTATTTAATAACATAGCGATGAGGTTCTATTCTTTATGATTTTACTTGGTATTGAATGGAAAGATGTGGGGTTGTTCTTGCAGACACTACTCACTCAAATGTAAAAAGATTAAGTAGTTAAATTATAAGAATTTCTGATTAGTATTTTGAATGAAGACACTTGATTGTACGGACTTTCATTAATGCCCTCAGTGGCTATTTTGACTTTGGTTGTTTCTTAAAAACGGAAAATTATGCCATGTAGGAGAACGGGGAATTATACAGTTCATCTTTTCTGTTGTTGTTTTTGAGAAACGAATTGGAGTCTTTGGTTTTATTTGTCAGGTTTTGCTTCGAGAGAATTGGTTTGGGTTGTTTTCTGTAAAAAGATTTTTGGAACTTTTTAATGTGGGTGAAATTAATAGGTTAAAACTGGCTAAAACATCATTATTTATTATTACTATAGGATTTCAAAGTAAAAGGTTCCTTGACAGGTATAACGCCCTCGCGTCACAGCTGTTCCTGGAGAACAAAATAATCTCCGATCGGTTATGGGATAACAATGTGAAACCACATTTATAGCTTCTTAAGGTTGCAAAGCAAAAAAGATCAATGTTAAGGAGGACAATGTATGAGATATTTGTTTTACTGATTGTAGTGTTGTATTTCTCATTACAATGTGTTTGCTGCTTCTATGACCGACAACTCTTCCTGCTTAAATTTGGACTCCTGATTTTGCTTACCAGATCATTTCTGCTTCCCTTTTTATGGACTTTGCAGTCTTTTTTCTCAAATTTACATCAGGTTTCATAGATCTAGATATTTGCTACATCAGTCTAGTTGAAACCTTGCTTATCTTTAGGATCTGGGTAGAGGGGTGGCTCATATTCTCAGGATTTTAAACTTGTAGATCAATTTGGGCCATCTAATTCACAAGATAATTTTCTGTTATTCAGAAACATTTGAGCTCTACCAAAAAGTTAAGGTCGATCTACATTCTTCAGTTGTTGAGGGTTGGAAATGCAGCTTTGACCAGTTTGTGACTTGGTATCTTTTCTCTCCTTTGAAGAAATAAAAGAGAGAAATATATTAAAGACTTGGTTCTTAGAGGAAGTAGCTTCATTTGAACCTTTAACACTACTCTATCTTCTCATAAAGACTAGAAATCATAATTAGAATGAGGGGACTGAGGAACAGGTAGAGTAGGCTTCTAAGGAAATGACAAAATTCTTAATTTTTCTTTGATGAGTGAAGGAAGTGGAAGCACATGTAAGCAGACGGGACTGCATTTGGTTCCTCTTAGTTTTCAACTGCATCCATGGACTAGATCAAACTTGATAACTCTTGCACTTTTTAGGATTACCAAATTTTGTTTCAACTGATTAACCTGTCTGATTCTGTAGATATTTTTCTATGAACTGGATAGGAAGCTATTGACTTCAATGCCATGTTATTTGTTAAAAGTGCTGCCATGCTGGTCATCACCGGCACAGAGTTTCTTGGAACAAAAAGGAACATGTCATTTATTCATTTTTGTTCCATGTTAGATGTGCAATCAAATTGCCAGGTATTATGTGCAGCACCTCCCTATGTTGGTGGCACCATTGATACTTATTGTGTTAATCTGATAAAGCTATTTTGATGTGTTTTGCAAGAATCTATTATGGTAATTTTGATTTGTTTTGCAAGAATCTCTTATGGTAATTAGTTGGTTCTTAATGTTACTTGTAGGATTGGCGCCCCGTCCTCCTTTATATTGAGGATAAACTGTCACGAATCTCTGAACTGAAAGTAACTCTGCCGGAGAGGGAAATTGCAGTATCCGCATTTTTATGCTGCATCAATTAGGGTTTGGTGGTTGGGAGTAAGTTATCCTAGGATTAGATCTCATTATAAGTTATCCCGGGATAAGTTATCGCACCATGTATATGGGATAACTTATCCCATCACTAAGGTATAAATAATACTTCCAACCAAACGCAGAATAATCCTATACTTTATCCTAAAATTATTATACATTATATCTCACACCAAATGACTCCTTATGATTCATTGTATTTGATGTTATTTGTACATGTGTCTTTGTCCACTACACATTCTGTTCCCCATAGGTTGTAGCTCCCCACCTACCTATCAAAAGAAAGGTGGGGATGAAACAAATTGTGGAAGGTCATGTTGTTCCTTTTTACATATTCAAGGATTATGGTCTTTTTTTTTTTTTTGTATTCTAGCATTTATCTTTGTTGAACATTACATATTGTCATGTTCTACAGCATGCTGCAGATGAGCGAATTCATTAGGAAGAACTGCGTGAGAAGTTTCTGATTATCTAAAAACTCATTGACATGTCATTTCAACTTGGAGTCTGTAACTTAGTGAATTATCAGGTCATATCTGGACAAAGAGGACCTTGATTACAAGCAATAATTGGTACATTTATGGTCATCTAATGTGAAATAGAGTTTAGTTTTGTGTTGTGCCACTTGGCTTGTGGGGAAGTCTTGAAACCCTTTATAATTGGTAACATTGATTTGAGTCTTTGACCTTGCTTTTGCAGGTCATGCCTGAAATTGGTTACCAATTATTATACAGTTATGCTGACCAAATTCAAACTGGGGTTGGATCTACAACGGTCATTCTCAAGATTCAAGATCATTTTCCTGGTAAGTTACGGATCTTTGTTCAGATTTTCATCACAGCCATTCTATGGAACTTGATAACATTGGCATTTACCAGAAATTCCATTCCACTAAATTTTCCATCATTCATTCAAGTGGAACCTAACTCTAGCATGAAGTTGTAAGTTATATGTTTTGGTTAAAGTGGGAACTTAAAATCTGATTCACAAGCAGCCAACATCTGTCACACTTCTTGCAGTAACATTCTCTAATACTTGTTCCTGTCGTATGATATATTTGAAAAGTTAAGTACATGTAAACCATTTGCAAATCAGAGTCTTAGAATGGAAAGGTATTGTAGTATTGATTGTAGTAGTTATACAAGATTAGGAAGTGACATCAACTATTAGGAAATAACAATTGGGGATTAGGAATTTTTGGGAATACAGCTAAGCTAAACATTATAAATACACATGGGTTGGGAGACATTGGTCATCTACATTCTCAAACCTTTTACTAGACTTTAGAGCTTTTTCTCTTTTGCCTTCATGTTCCTGCCTCTGTAGGATATATGCCTGTCTAAGTGTGGAAAACAAAGCTGAGAAGCACTTCTTAGTCTATTTCTTCCATTCTAACGTATCAATAGCACAATTTATATCTGTTGTGTGCTGCAAGGCATTGAAACTCGAATAGCTTCCAACTTACTTTGGAAAACTGTTCATGACATCGTTCATGTTTTAGGAAATACTCCACTAGCTAACACGATTCTTTTGCATGTGTTTCACAAGAAAATGGTTGTTTTCTTGATTACACAGGTTCTGTGTATTTTGGGTGTTAATCTAACTGATGTGGATCTGTTAGAATCTTGAACAGGTTAGTCTATTGACACTAATTGGCTCTCCTATTTCACTCCTTCATTTAACTCTTATCTTGCTTATGCTAATATTGTTGATATTGAAAGGTCCGTTTTTGTTATACCAGCTAACTTAAGGATATTTCCTGGCTGTTTTCTTAGATGTTGGCCATTTGCATCCAGTGAGGATGACCTGCTTTGCACATATGCTTCTCCTTCTTTGTCGCTGCTATTTTCCAGTGGGTTGGGATTCGTCTTAGTTCCCTTAACAAATTGAATGCAAGTGATGGTTCATTCAAGCTCCCTGGATACATTTCAGGTCGTGATGTTTACACATTGAAGTTATCTTTTCTACACTTTATCTCCCTGACAACTGCTGTTTAATTTGCACGTCCTTCATATTTTCCATATCCATTTAATTCAGTATATTTTCCTGAACAAAGAAAATGGAAAACTAATCTTTGGTTAGCATTTACTCAATACGTTATTTTTGTTTTCCTTGACCTTCATAATGCAGATATTAATCCAAGATTTGCAAAGGACCAATATATAAATTATGTAATAACATAGCGAAGAGTTTTGACAGTGCTTTTGATAATTAAAAGCAAAAATCTCAGATATATCCACCTAATTGTCCAATATCTTTATATGATTTAACTTTGAGCCTTCAAAGACCTCTGTGGAATTCAAGGTGAGATTTTTTGTTGAGATTTATGATTTAATTTGCTTTGGTTGGGAAATTATCTTTGGATTTATTATATAGAATTGAGCTATTGGAAATGCAGCTATGACCTATTAAATATGCTAACACTGTTGAAGTTTGCATTATTCTAGAGACTTATTAGCTTTCGAGGATACCTTTTATGTATCCTTTGTTTCAGAAGCTATCAACGTACCTCCTCCATCTGACAATCAGTATCGTTTATCTTCTTTGAAGAAATATATTTAAGACTTGGTGATATAGAATTAAAGGTACATCTATAAGTAGGCATGAAGTACAATTCACATTTCTTATTTAGTGAGTCAAGGGCTAACTTCATACTAACACCTAGCATAATCTAATACTGGACACCGGTCAAGCATAAAGTGGGGAAGCCGCCTTAGTTTGTTTACCATCATATCAAGACAGAGGTTCTCACTTTTTGAATTATAAGGCCTTGAACCATGAATAGCTTCCAACTTAATTTGGAAAACTATTCATTCTTTCATTTGTTAGGAATTACTTCACGTCTCTTGCATGTGTTTCATAGTAGTTCTGTGTATTTTGAGCATTAATCTAACTGATGTGGATCTATTAGAAATTATTCAGTCGATTAGTCTATCAATACTAACTAGACCTGATATTTTATTCCTTCATTCAACTCTTATCTTTCTCATGGAATTTTGCTTATGTTCTTGCTTAAATGTCGTGTCATGTTCTCTGAATAATGTATTAGCAACCCACCTTGCTGATACAGATGGATCATCAATAGTACCCCCAATAGTGAATCGGGTCCTGAATAACGGGAGAATAATAGGGGAATTAGAGCCAAAAGTGATTTAAGATAATTTTCTTTATTCCTGACGTTGTTTTTCATTTGTGTTGTAATTATGTTCCTGCTTGTCACAGCTTTGCTGATACATATGGATCATCTATAGTACCCCCCCCCCCCCAATCAGTGAATTGGGTCCTGAACAACAGGAGAAAAAACGGAGGAATCAGAACCGAAAGTGATTTAAGATATTTTTCTTTATTCTTGATGTCTTTGTTTTCATTTGTGTTGGAACAATAACTCCGATATGGATAGAGTGGAAGTGCACAGTTTGCTTACATACCGACTTAGTCACATCTCCCTTTCTTAGTTTCACGCTGGACTAATGATTATGAATGAAAATAGATACAGCGGAATGAGGATCAATAAAGCAGGCCAACTAATTTTGTGGGTGAAGCATAATTGATGGATTTGTTCCTGATGTTACCATTTTACTTATTATCATAGGTGCGATTATGTTTGGAGATGCATTATGGACTTCAGAATGTTCTCTCATTGTTGAGGAGTTGAAGCAGACTTCATTGTGTTTTCAAATGAGTGGAAAATTGCATTTCAGGAAACATTTGCATTGAAACTGCATTTGATGGTTTGTTTAAGAGAGGAATTCCATGTTGTTAATGGCTGCAATATCTTTTCATTTGTTATCATGCTCATGATTACTGTCCATCTTGACAACTTTTGGGTGCTCTGTATGAACAGATTGCTAAGTTAGGCTCATGGAGTACAGGTTCTTCCAAGGCATGACATGGATTACATTGCCGGTGTTGTCCAGTATGTTTGGGATTCATCTGAGTTCCCTTCACAAATTGAATGCAAGTGATGGTGCATTCAAGCTTTCAGGATACATCTCAGGTCTGATGTTTAAACAGTGAAAGGCATAGAGGCCCAAAAGGATGGATAAAGAGACATGACAAGTTATCTTTTCTACACTTTGTTTCCCTTATAAGAACTGTTTAGTTTGCAGGTACTTCAGTATTTTTCCTGAACAAAAAAAAACAGAAAACTAATCTTTGATTAACATTTACTATTTCTTTTGTTTTCCTTGACCTTCGTGGTGCAGATAACATTTAAAGATTTGTTTCCAAAGGACCCATACATAAATTACTTAATAACATAATGATGAGTTTTGACAGTGCTTCTGACACTGAGCAGTGAAGTAGATCTCAGATATATCATCTGTTTTTGTGAACTTAGCCCAAGATTGACTTTGGAGTCTTCAAAGACCTCTGTGGAATTTAAGGTGAGATTTTTATGTGGCATTTATGGTTGTTCTCTTTTCTTTCTTTTTTTTTTTTTTGGGTGTGTGGGGGGGGGGGGGGGGGGGTTGTGAGAGTTGGTTAGGGTTTTTTTCTGTAAAAAAATTTCAAAACACCTTATCATTTTTCTGAACTTTTAATTTGGGTACCATTAATAGGTTAAAATCATCATTATTTATTACCAATTGTACAGGATTCAACGTATTAAAAAGGCTTCCTGACAGGTATAAAGCCCTGGCATCAGAGCTCTTCCCAGAGGATAAAATAACCTCCCATTGGTTATGGGAGAACAATGGAAAACCACATTTCTAGCTTCTTTAGGTGTCGAAACCAAACAGATTAATGTTTAGGACATGTCATAGAAATTTGTTTTAATTATTGGAGTGTTGTATTTCATATTACAATGCTTGCTGTTTCTAAAACTGACAACTCTTCCTGTTTAAATTTAGATTCTTGGTTTTGCTTACTTGATCATTGTGCTTCTCTTTTTATGGATTCTGCGGTCATTTTTCTCTAATCTATCAATCTTCATAGATCTGGATATTTGCTACATCAGTCTTCTTGGAGCCTTGTTATCTTTACGAAATGGTAACCATCCAGCTGTATATGATTTTTGAGTGGGAACAGGGTAGAGGGATGGCTCATATTCTCGGGAGTTTCAAACTTGTAGGTCAATTTGGGCCATCTAATTCACAAGAAAATTTCTGTTTTTTCAGAAAAAATTGAGCTCTACCAAAAAATTTTAGGCTGATCTCATTCTTCAGCTGTGGAGGTTGGAAATGCAGCTTTGACCTATTAAATATGCTAACAATGTTGATCGTTAACATTATTCTAGACACTCAAGAGCTTTCAAGGATACCTTTTTTTATGTATCCCTTGATTTGAGAGGTATCAACTTACATCCTCCATGTTAGAATTTCTAAGTTCGCACCTTTTCTCTTCTTTGAAGAAATAAAAGACTTGGTTCTCAGAGGAACTTCATTTGAACATTTAACATTACTCTAATGTTCTAACCCTTCTAATAAAGACTAGAAATCATAATTAGAATGAGGGGATTAAGGAAAAGCTAGAGTAGGCTCTGAGGAAGTGAAAAAATTCTTAATTTTTTGTGGATGAGTGGAGGAAGTGGGAGCACATGTAAGCAGAGGATTGTGTTTGGTTCCTCTTAGTTTTAGACTGCAGATGGAGATCCGCTTTCCCCTTTCCAGTTCATCCTGCTAATGGAGGGATTTAATACTATGATGAGGATTGCAACACAAAATAGATGGTTGAAAGGCTTCAATGTGTGTGTGTGTGTGAGGAGGAGGGGGTGGGGGCATGGGCGTGTGGCAAGGAAGAGTAAGAGAAATTAGTCATATGTTTTATGCAGATCACACCATCATCATTTTTGATCCTGTACCAGAACAGATAGGCTTTATTGGAGTGATATTGTTGGTACTTTTTGAAGCAGTATCTGGATTGAAAGTGAACTGGGGAAAAAGCTGAAAGCAGCCTCTTCCCTGTGAATAAGGTAACTCGGACAACAGTTAGCAGGTATACTTGCGGTGTAGTGTTGGGAAGCTGCTAACCATCTATCTAGGCATGCCATTTGGAAGTAAATGCAAAGCCTTGGAAATGGAAGGCTTAATATCTTTTCTTTGGAAGAAGATTTATCCTCATAAATTCTGTTCTTGATTGTCTGCCAACTTATGTGATGTCTCTATTTCCTATCCCAGCTGAAGTAGTGACTAAACTGGATAGTTAATAAGAAAATTCCTATGACAACGCAACAAGGATGGAAAAGGCTATAGCTTAGTATACTGGAAAACCACTACTCTTAGCAAAGATAGAGGAGGGCTGGGAATTGAAGAAACTTGACACTACAAAATAAGAGCCTATTAAAGAAGTGGCTGTGGAGGTACACTGAAGAGGGAAATTTCCTCTGGGAAGAGGTGATTATTGCTAAATATGGTGAGTTAAACCCCTCAGAACCTTATGGTATGGGAGTATGGAGATCAATCAGAAGCTTGTGGCCACAAATAGAGGCAAAACTTATATATCAAGGCAGTGACTGACGAGGCTCTTCAATGAAATTCTTATAAGCTGTGTACTCCTAGTTTGAACTTTAACGCAATTTCCAGTTTCCACCAGGTATTTGTTAGTATAAGCATTGGGACCTGCTATGTTAATGTAGATGATAATGGTAAGTATTAGTTTCTCTGACATTGATCTAATGCATTTTGATGTGCAGCAAGTTTTGCTCAATTTATTATTTTACTTCGTCACCTGAACATTGTGTACTCTCTTTTGAAGGATTGTGTCTTATGAGATGGCCTGGTGCTGATGGGAGAAAGATATGGTAATCTGTTTACAAAATGTTGCACTGACATCATTTTTTCCTATTCTATTAATGCTGTTTGTACATAATTTTTTTTCCTGGAAACTATGACGTTCACAACTTGGAATAGTTGTAGTCTATAGGACTGCATCCATTACTCAACTGATAGGTTGTTTGACGGTTTGAGTTCATTAGTATCTTTTTACACTTTTATTTACTATTTTATGCTTTTACTTGTAATTGGGAAACTGGTATTGCTTGTAAACACAAAATATTGATGCTTACATTTTGTTTTGCTTTTAGTGTATGATGCTCGTTTACACTACGATCCTAGTGCTTCATTTGCAGTAGAATACCTTTTTACTTTCCTTACCTGTATTGCATTAAATCAAAAAATACTCCTTTTTGAAACAAAAGTAAAAAAAATAGAAGTAAATTAAAACCCAAGGAATTACAAATTGCATGTATCTGAAGAAGCAAGGGGAAGGTTATTTTCTCTAATTCTTCACATAAGGATCAACATAACATCATCTATTCCCTCTACCCTAAATTATTGTAAATTCACTTTCATAGTTGATTTGTGAAATTTGACAGTTACTATTCATCATATTATACTTAAGATTGTAAACACTAATACTTTTCAAAATTAATCAAGTAAATGAGATGGAGGCTATAGCATTTATCGTTTTGTTCATGAATTAGAAGTCACAACCTTTTTATAAAATTCACAATCTGGCATAAATCAAAAAAATGCTCAAGGCTAGAGAATTGTTATCTCAGATTCTTGCTATATTATTCATAAGCAGAAAGTTTACATGTTGTATACAGCTACACTATACCTAGCAAATACCTACGAATAGAGTTTGGAGAGGGCGAGATGTACAAAAATCTTACCTTACCCTTACCTTACCTTTGTGGAGTAGATAAACCTACCCTTGTGGAGCAGAGAGGTGGTTTCTGATAGACCCTTAGACTCAAGAAAATCATTTTTTCAGAAAATGAAGCAAGAGTAAAATGTTGAGATGAAAAATACTGAAGAAAGAGAAGTATTGGCAGTTAAAGTATTAAGGATAACAACGAAAAGAATTGTATAGTACGAAATAATATAAAAATTTATTTTTTTTAAGAAAAAGAAACAAAAGATATGAATCCTCTATTCCAATTGTTCCTTTTTGACAGGAAAAGAAATAAGAAATAATATTTCAATGCGATTCGATTTCATACTAATGTAGTAGTGTAGGAACTATTCCGATTGTAGATGCCCCAGACTAGACCCCTGTTAGTGGTCCTTGTAACAAATACAATCCCCTAAATGCTGTTATCCAAGGAAGAAAATGTGTTGCACATCTGTCTTTACAGCGCGACTCGACCAAGGACTACTGGATAATAGACATCAAGGTCAAGTAGATCTAAAATCTTTTGGGTAGCCCATAAATAGGAAGAATGACCGTCGATGAGTTCAGTTACATCAACCTGTTAAAAGTGAGATATTTTAGCAAGAAATTATGAGGATCCAAATTTGGTTATCCTTAAGAAGAAAACTTACATTCTCAATGCCAGGAACATCAACTGGTTGAATTCCAGCCAAGCCTCGAGTCAGGAGACTGTTAAAGAGAAACTACACAAGTTACACAGAAATTGAAGCATAAAATAGCATGTGAAACAGGGAACATATTGTCCCTCCATTCACAACTTGTCCGATTTTCCGTTTTGGACTATCCCAGAGTTATTGTGCACTATTCTTATAAGAAGTTGTCATATATCTTAGGAAAGGTTTTTTTATTATAATCCAGTTATGCCCTATGAACTCGAGAGTGTAGCCTTCACCTCTGCCACATTGAGTTGGACACGGGGTTAAAAAAGGACAATGTTTTTTTTAAAAAAAATAAAATTGGTAACATTGTATTATATCAACAGAGTACATATGTTGTACTCAAACCTTATATACAAAAGTGCTCCAAAATCCACTGCTGTGTCTAAATTGAGTCTAGAACATCAACTATAGAGACAGTATCAATAGAGTAAAGTTGGTTACACCAAAAACATAACAACAAAATACAGTTTAGTTTAACATCCTGCATACTATGTTCTCTGTCTTCAAAACATCTGGAATTTCTCTTTCCAGATTGCCCACCAAATTGAAGCAGGGATAATTCTCCATCTATTTCTGTCTCATCCCAGCTGTATAAGGCCTCAATTACCCTTCTAGGCATAGTCCAGGATATGCCTTTCAGGTTCAAAAAGATCCTCCATATCTGTTGTGTGTATCTGCAGTGTAGGAATAGATGGTTTACTGTTTCTAGTGTTTCCCCACATAGGAAACATCTAGAGCATAAGGTTATCCCCCTTTTCATCACTTATCCTGAGTCAGGGCAGCCTCCTTAACAAGCAACCAGATAAAACATGAAACTTTTAGAGGTATTTTACACCTCCATATCTGTTTCCATGAGCAGTTGCCTTGCTCCTTTCTTGGTTGATCCATCATCCTGTAAGCTGACTGTACCTTGAAATCTCCTCTTTTGTAGCCTTTCCACCACAATCTATCCTCATTTATATGTAATCCAGTAAAATTCTCAACAGTGTTGAGAACATCTGCCACCCTTCTTGTTTCCCAATCATTTAGTTATCTCCTGAAGTTAAAGTTTCATCCCTGAGATGTCCATAACTTAACAATGGTCTTTTCTTGAAATTGAGCTAAATTGTAAACATTAGGGAAGAGAATCTCCAGGTTGCCTTTCTCATGCCATTCATCCTTCCAAAATTTGATCTTGACCCCATTTCCCACTTTCCTTATGGTTTTGAGTTTAACTTCCTCCCACAGAGTTCTTATTGATCTCCACAGGATGGTTCCATAAGGTGTGGTGACCGCCTTTGTCATCCAGCAATCTTCCTCTTTATATTTTGTCCCTATCACTTATGTCCAGAGATTGAAGTCCTAGGTCGTACGGCGCTAGACGATTGCCTGCGGAATTTACTTGATGGTGGCAAGGTCTAGTTAGCCTATTGCCCAAAATCTACCAAGGGAAGCTAATAACAAACAAGACAAAGAAAGATTGGGAAGTAATGCTTTGATTACTTGGAAGAAAGCTAATACAATGCTTTACAATTGTGGGAATATATGGGAAGTGTTGGTTGCGTTCTATGTACAAGTGCTAAGCTATATATACAAGTGCCTAACATGTACAAATGGCCAAAATAGCCGTTGGGGACTCCTAGCCGTTGTGACCGTTGGGCTGCGTTGGCCGTCGCGCTAGCCGTTGGCTGGTCCATTTGAATTTCTGCCCGTTGGCAGACAGTGCACGCTGAGCTGGCAGCGCGCGCGTGCAGGGCGTCTGGCGGGTGTTGGCGCCAGGCTGGTCTAGTGTCTGATTTCCATTTGCATATTTCCACAAACATTTTATTCTGAGAGCTTTGCTATGCATCTTAACATTTTTATGCCCAAGCCTCCATTCTTCTTTCTAGTTGTGACAGACTTCCATTTTACTAGGCGAAACCCTCTATTCTGTTTATTTCCTTGCCATAAGAATTTCCTTCTTATGTTGTCCAATCTTTTAGTGACCCCTGTTGGAATGGGAAACAGAGATAACACATAGGTTGGAAGAGCATCAAGGACTGAATTAATGAGGGTCAGCCTCCCCCCCCCCCCCACATCCCCCGACAAAAACTGAGTTTTCTACCTGGCCAATTTTTTCTCACACTTCTCTATCACCCCATTCCAGGTTTCAGCAGAATTGCAATTCGCTCCCAATGGCATACCCAAATAAATGGAGGGCAGAGTACCAACTTCACCCCCTAGAAGAGAGACTAGCCAATTCATATTATTAACTTCATTGATTGGGTACGTGAAACTTTTCCTCCAGTTTATATGTAGCCCAGATACCCCTTCAAATAGAAAAGGACAAAATGTTTTATGTGACCCAACTTTACTTTCTCAAAATAGTTTTGGCCTTATTTTAATAAATTACAAAATATGACTCCATATTTTTCAATAAATGATGAACATTTCATACTTTTCTTGATAATGGTGCTAGTCAAAATGGAACATTGAGGGGGGCATGGGGGAGAGGGGGGACAATCCACTTTGAAATACACTTCCAACATCAATACTACGCTTGCAAATAAGGCAAACCTGGCACGGAACGCAATTCCTAGCATCCAATCATTTGTAGCGTAAGCATTCACAAATCGACCAGCCACTACCTGTATAATAGGAAGAGGGATCCTCAAATAATGATGAGGTAACTGAGCAGATATGAACTAGAGAAAACAAATGAAAAAGGGGAAGCGGATGACTATGCTCATACTAATAAGAGTAGATGAAATGAACAAAGTGGGAAGCAAAAACCTTTCTAGCTGCTTCCCAGTTCATGTTTTTTATTGAAATGGGTGCCCCAAGAAGAACAACTCTTTCCACAAGCCCAGCTGTCAAAATGCAAGAAAATATTTTATTATCTTCTTAAGAAAATGATAAAATGTTAGAAAAGAATAACATATCTCAAAATAACACTTACAAGTATTCTCACATTCAGCCAGAGCCTGGAGACATTTAAAGATAACTCTTGCTCCAAGTGAAAACCCTACAAGTGTTACAGGCCTGAAATATTCATGGACAACCAATAGAGTTGGCTGACGTGAAAAACTCAAATCTTTCATGAGACTCAACGGGCAAATGCTCAGAACCTATTTAAAACTATTTACCTATGTCCTTGTAATCCTTTCAGTAACACTTCAGCCAGAAGTTTTCCTGCCTTATCCGATCTGAAATAAACAGGTTAAAATCAAAGGAGACAATGCTTTAACTAGAGAAGTGGTAAATAATTTGAGTTTGCGTATACTGGTATAGTTTCTTCTCATCATTACTGCAATTATATTAATCTTATCCTTTTACTTCTAATCATATTATATAGACAAATGGAAGATAAAACAGCTTCATGACCTTTCCTCCTTGATCCCAACCCCAAGCCCAAAAAAAGAGATTGTACTGAAAAGACACACAGACAAACAAGGACCTGTCCACGGCAATTGCCCATTTGCTGTCAATAAAATCTGTCATTGCAAGCAATGTTGCTGGTAAAGCCAACGCTGTCAAGAGAGCTTTTAAAACAGTCATCATAGCACCTCGCCTCATCAACTCCATTGCAAGTCCTGTAATAAGTGATGATGTCAGCATCATAACCAATCACGGTGGTAATGTAGCTGGTCAATGCATCATATGCTAAAATGCAAAGTACAAATTATTACTTGACGTCAACCAATCCTGAATTGCAGTGCTTAGAGCGATAAGATTCTTCGACTCCCACTGCAGCACATATCTGAAGAAAATGAGAGAAGTGGTTTCTGCATTATAAGCCTTCACCAACGGATACGAGAACTATCAACACAAATTGGTCAATATATATATACTCATAAATATAATATACACACACACACACACACACACACACACACAGAGAGAGAGAGAGAGAGAGAGAGAGAGAGAGAGAGAGAGGGGTAAGAAATCTGAAGTAAAATTTATGTTTACCTAGATTATCAAAATCATCTACCCAAATGGAGATCAACCAACAAAAAAGGAAAAAAAAAAAAGAAGATATTTTACCTCTCAGAGTTATCATGTTGTCCTTCCCAAGGTCTTACAAAATCTTCTTCCTTAAAAACAAGCCCTGAGATCAAAATCTCAACTGCCAGCCGCTGATGGCAAAAATGCAAAGTGAGAACAAACATATGAGCTCCTGTGGCCACGACTAAAACTAAAAAGTATGGCAACTGTGAGAATAAAGAAGAAAGAACTCAAAGAGACACAATGCTGACTGAAATAGCCAACCTACTAACTGAAACAAGGAACAGCAGGCAGGAATTATGGGAAAGTTTCAAGTAGCACACAAAAGAGCTAATTACTTACACCCTGGTTATGGTTTTCTCCTATAGCCTTGAACTCAAATTCATCAACATCTCCTATTCTCCTGGCCATTTTACTTCCTGTAAGTCCAGCTCCAGCAGCTGGGCAAGCAAAAATATCAGCGACAGCCCTTAGTAACTGTTGGATAATTGCAAGATGTTCAGGTTCCACAAAATCAATCTAAACCTTGTTGCCTGAGAAGTACAAAAGCACTTGTGCAAGATGTTCAGGTTCCACAAAATCAATCTAAACCTTGTTGCCTGAGAAGTACAAAAGCACTTGTGCAAATGATTTAGATCATCCATTTTATTGTTTGAATTGTATGAGCTACTGATATGACTGTGCTCCCAGCACCATCTTTTTGTAATTTGGGAGCCTTTTTGGTACTTCTCCTAAGGAAATTACATTACCTTGTTGAAGGAAAAGAGAAGTGCAAAATCACAAGTTGCACTCTCTGTGTCTCCATTATTAACTTATGATGAAAAAAGAGATGCAACAAGATATCTTATGAAAACATGTGTTTACCTCCAAAAAAGAGATGCAACAAGATATCTTATGAAACATGTGTTTACCTCCAAACGAAGCTGCTACTGCAACAGACCCAGCAGCACTTCCTGCGGCACCAGCAACAGCAACAAACCCACTTGCTCCAATCACAGGAACAAGAGTTCCCAAGGTCGGGGCTAAAGCACCAAAACCTGCAGCTATTGCTGGAGCAGCTAAACCTGTTTACAAACATAATAAAGGCAACAAAATTATAACAATTTCGTCCCCTATGAGCAATCTCCACAATCACATTCCAACTTCTTTATGCATCTAATGAAGACTGTAAGGAGAATCCATCTGTTTCATGTAGGCTTATTGCTAAAAGGACAAAGAAATTTGTTTCCTAAGAGGTTTGCTTAAACATGTCAGGACCTTATTTAAGAAACTTAAGAAAGTCTGGAATGTCATACCACCAGTAACTGCCAACAAGGTTCCTCCGGTTAATGCAGCTGCTCCTATTATACCTCTTCGTTTCCACTTAGCCCATGAGCTTTTAGGAGATCGGCTTTGTTCCTTTAATTGTTCTTCTTTCAGTGCCATTGCAGAACAAGCAATGGTGGTCTCGATGGCTTCCTGCAGCAGATAATTCCATTTTTCATTGTCTGTACAAGGTTAAGGAGGTCCATGCTTTAAGTTATTATAGCCTTGGGCAGCACAAATTTCTGCATCAATACTACAGGCTCCTTTCATATGAAGTAGCCATGTTCCTACTTTAGAAGAAAAAGATTGCCAGATTAAATAAAGAAAAAACATGACTTTGCTTCTGCAGTCATATTATAGTGAAGAAAAACACAAATTCACATCAAAAAGTGGAACCAACAGTCAATGTCCTTCTTTCTCTATTGATAATGTAACTGCTCAAAAAAAAAAAGAAAAAAAAAGGAAGAATAGAACAAAAGATGAAAAAGATTTGAAACAACTAACTACACAAAAGAAAACCAGACAAGCCCCTATTGGCCACTACATAGTTATAGCAAGGTGAAGAAACAAGTGTGGCATGAACAAAAATCCTTATCTTAACTAACATGTAGGAAATGATTTTCTAGTAACATACTCCACAAAGGTGAGAAGAGCACTCAATTATGTAAAGTGTCAGCTCTCTACTAACTAGATGCCTCCCGTGTACTGGCTGGACTTGGACTTTATCACCTGCAGAAGAACAAGGCGTTTGCAATAGCCTTTTCAAGATGATCATCACTTCTGTAGGATAATCTTAATGGTATAAAGCTAATTGTAGAACCCTTCCAATTTCCATAATCTTTATGGTATAAAATTTCAAAGCTATCCCACCAACAAATTAAGTAGCGCTTAGACTAAAATTAAGCAAAATCAAAAATATTTCCACCTTTAAGAATTTCTTCTTGTTGGACTTAAGACGATAGAAAGAACATAAAGGATCTGAAATGCTAAATGCTTAAGGTGTTGTGTTTGAATACTCGTACTTTTATATGTCCTTCTTTAAAGATGATGATATGAAATGAGCTTAAATGAAGAAGCGAGGATTCATATAGCCGACCCTAAGTCATTCGGTACTGAGGTGCAGTTGTTGTTTGGTGCTTCGTGCATAAGATAGATAGTGAGGAAGTCAACCACCTAATACTCATTGGTAGATGGTGCATAAGCTTTATCTAGAATATGTTTAGAATCATTGGTAATGGCAGGGAAAACAAGGGATTTGATGCTAACCATGAAATTTCAGAAGAAAAAATAGAAGACGGAGAGCATAGGAGATAGCAGTATGCCACATCTGGCAGTCATGTGCAAGATATGGAGAGAGAGAAACTGGGGTTTTTTAATGGCATAGTTTTTAAATATATTAGAGGATTCTTGTTATTTTTTTGTATATCTTGGTGCACCTACAATATCCCGATTATGCTACAGACAAATGGATGCTTTGTGCAGAAAATGTTGGTGTCTTTTTGAAAGTTCTCTACATGGTATACATCTTTAATCTTTTAAGAAGACATGGTATACATCTTGTATGCAGAGTTTTCCCCATCATTAAATTCCTTTGAGAAGAATAGTTTTACTGACCTCACGTTACTAATTGGGGCTCTTACTTAATCTCATTGTTGGGAGTGTTTTTCATTTAATATTTCCTACTTGGAGATGAGTTTTGTACTGAAATGATGCACAAGGAAGAACTTACAAAACATTTTAGTAAAACTTGAGCACTTAAATTCTTCCCAAATCACATCGAGCATGTATGGACAAGGATATCCAGCAGTATTAAAGAAAAACACTCCAGAAGAGACAACAGCAAGAGAATAAATATTTGAACAATAATATTGCAGAAATCACATGTGATGTTGATGCAGGAACACACCACTTTGATCCATTTGACGTCAAACCATGTAGCTAACAACCGCAAAGCCACGCGATGTCGTGCGTCATAACCCCTCCTTTGTGTATATTTTTTATTCTCTTCAGATGATTGAGCAAGACAGGCTGAGAAAAGTTGATAGAGAACAGTAACTTTCCTAGAATATTCAAGTGCCGATGCCTCCTCCACAGGTTTTTCATCAAATCCACTAGCTGACTCTAAATGGGCTTGCTCAATGCTAGATGGCTTCTTGCTTTTCTCTTGGTAAGTTTCAACTTTTGTAGTATTTTCCAATTCGGACCTAGATTGCATATCAGCAAGGGATAGTTTCTCCCAACATTTATGCTCATATTCAAGCTGCTTCTCCTTCTCAGACACATTATGGGAAGTTCTCTCCATGCTTGATGCCATAGCATCGATAGCTTTTGCAAGATCAAGTTCTTTCTCTGCTGCATCTGAAGAAGAATCAGCACCTTCTTCAGAGACAGATAGTGACCTTAGAAACTGTCAAACTAATGTAACATCAGTCATTATGGCATCAAACAAGTAACAGCAAAATGGCACAGAATTACACTCACTGAGGGTACTAGCAGAAGCTATCAGAAAGAAAAGGATAACTCTTTTCCCTTCCGCTAGAAGCATTATCGGAAATCGCTACAAAGTTCTGTCTGATGTATGCTACACTTCGGTGTGCAAGTTATGGCGATCAAATCATTTGCCAGTGTTCAGTTTCCCAAAAATAGTTTAAATGTTTTTTTTCAAAAGAGTAAACAAATCTAACAAAAGGAGGAAAGCCACTCATCAATTTGCACTGAAATCATTTTCCTACATAAATATCTTAACTCGTATAAGCATGTAGCATGCTTCAATCAACAAGTAGACATATTATCATTCCTAAACATAACCAAAACACAACCTTGATGCCCTGTCTTCCACTTTATATAATCACCATATGTTACATAAATTTATCCACAACAAATATGAGCCAGAAAATGAATTCCCAAATAAACTCCATAATTTAGTGCCACTTATCAGTAAATTTTCTGATGGTCTCAACATGACCTCAATGCTGATTTAGACAACTAACCGCTCCAACGTGATGCTTTGGTGATGAAGACCCAGCAGTCTCCTCTAGTCCAGTCCATGCTTTTTTATCAATCTCTAGAAACCTGTCAACCACAAATCGAACATACAACTTGAATGAATGATCTACGAATAAACTAAGTACTCAATTGATGAATGCTAACTCAAGTAACAACGTTATTTGAAATTCTGAAGATTAAGAAAGCAGAAGGGAATTAACTTGAAAACTGGTCGGAGGAGACCGGATGATTCGTGGACCCAAAGTTGAGGGTCGTCGGAGACAGAATCATTATTGCTGCTATTACTGATACGGTCTTCCTCGTCGGACGGAAATCCCAATGGACAAGTCTGATGAATGTGGGCCTGATGAAGGGCCAGACCGAACAGAGCTCCAGCTGCGTACCTTTGCATTGGGGTCAATGTCGAAGACGACATCGTTTTTGTTCTAAGAAAAAACTAGTATGAAGTGTTCGGTGAAAGGAAGAATGTAGAGCATTCAAGTGATCAAATGGAATGAAAATTCATGAAAAAGTATTCAGTATTCCCAGTTTCACCATTGGCGTTCACTTCCAAAGCTCTTTTTTTCTTTATTTAAGGGGTGATTTATGTTCTTTCTGGACACTTGGCGTAAAGGTAGGGTTAAAGTGATGTGTCCTTTTTCTTTGGTTTTTTCCCAACTCAAACAAACCGAAGATGTGTATAGTGATGACTGATTTATTGTGAGTATTATTTTTCTAGGTGAAGTCGAAGAATTTAAGTCGGCAATTTTGATTAGCAAATCATTTACATTTTTAATTTCATATTCAATCTCAAATTGAAATCTATAATTCCATAAAATCACTCAAACATAAAACATATATACTTAAATATATTATTTATTGATGAATTGTTTTGGGTGGAACCTATGTCATTTGATTAAAAATTTTGGATTAATTTGTGTCGTATATAAATAAAAAAGGTTAAAAAAATTATATGAAAACAAAGAAATTAACCAAAAAAAATTATTTTAGTAGGGTAGGCTATATTTTGATTGATTATCTAACCCAAATCTCATTTTGACCAAGCTAGTAGTCAACTTATTATTATATTCTAATCTATTTATTGATTTGATACCTCTACTTGTTATCCGTGGACCTTTTTTAAGACATCCGAAGCAGTTCAATGGCCTACACTTCAATCAAATATACCTTCCTTCCCTATAGGCTAAATTTGCTACCTCAAGCAGTAAGAAGCAGGAGCAAAGATGATCGAATATTAAAGACACCAATTTTATAGCACTAGTGAAATGATACATGCTAGATAATATTGCATTTACAGGCTCCTTTTACAAGAAACAAGATTTGATAGTTTACTCATTCATGTTTTACAATGTCAAATTAATCCGTAACGCTTAACCATTCAAAATGCAGAACATCGCTATCTACTGCAGCTTACACGTGGCGAAGTCCTCCGAGTCCATAAACTTGCTAAACTGGATTTGTACCTATTACCAAGTTAACACACTGGTCCGGAAGAAAAAATTGCATCTGCTGTATTTTGGGGGCAACATTTTAGCTACATGTCAATTTCTTAGTCAGAAAAAGAATTACTTATTATACAAAATGAAAGCAATTGCCTTCAATTTACACCTTCATGGGTGTAGATAGTCACATGCCGCCCCCTTCTTGCAACGCCCACTCTCATAAAATTTACAAATTCGCTGATTTTTGGGAGGAGGTCTAGAGTATCCTCCACCACCATATGGCTGCTGTCTGTTCCAAGATGGCCTAACCCTACCAAATCCCAGCTCTCCTCCTTGATGAGCCCAGTGACCACCAGACCTTTCCCCTGCATACCTCCGTTGGCTATCCCACACTGGATTCCCAGTGAAAGGTGTGCCTCGATTCATATGTGAATTTCCCCATGCAGCTCCTGTGCTGCTTCCAAACCCAACATTTGTATATCCCTGAACTGGTCCACCCCAACTCGGGTTTCCAGGTGCTGTGCCACGGCCATTGGTCATACCTTCAAATACTGTACTCCTACCCGTTGCAGAAAATGCAGTAGTTTGACTTGTCGTACAAGGTGGAGGTATACTGGACCCAGCATCCCCCTGGGAAAACAAAACATCAGCCGACTTGGTTTCTCCTTCACTACTAGTAGAAGAATTTCCGCCAGACCTCCTTAATGGATCAAAAGCATCAGCTCGAGATGCACCAACTGTTTCATCCGTCACAGTAGATTGACAAGGTAGTTGTAGATCTATAGTGGAGCTCAAGGCATCACTTCTTACAGGATCATGTGTATGACTTAGCTCCTCAATCGGACTAAAGCATTCAGTTTTGCAACCAGGTATCATCTCCTCACCGCACCTCATAGCAGAAGTAGGAGAACCCATACCATTTTGATTTTGAGATTCCATGGCGTCAACTTCAGCCAAAAGGTCCGACACTGACTCCTCAGCCAATGTGCTGAACTCTATAGGCTCACCAAAAAAGTTTGACATTGGATGAGATGGGGAAGTATGATTAAGTTGGTCGGCATTTGAAGCAGGTGTCACAGCATCATCACCCACTGCTTCAGCTGGTTTCAGTGACGAAACGGTGACAAGACCAGAATCCCATACTTCTCCAGATGGTTTTGCAGGAAGTTGGTTGGCATTTGAAGGTGTGGCAACATGATCACCCACAGTGTCAGCCGGTTTCAGTGAGGAAACAGAGACATGACTAGAATCCCATTCTTCAGTAGATGGTTTTGCAGCTGGTGAACTTTTACCCCATTCATCGGCTATTTCATGAAGTTGGGGCCCACCAACCACTGGACCAGAATCACTGCTCCACCTTTGGCCTGATTCCTGAACAGGAAGACTTGATGGACCAGATTCTTTATTTTCACCTGCATGACCACCTTGAGCTTCACTGTCGGGAAGAATTGACGGACCAGATTCTTTATTTTCAGCTGCATGACCACCTTGAGCTTCACTGTCGGGGAGACGTGACGGACCAGATGCTTTATTTTCAGCTGTATGCCCATCTTGAGCTTCACTGTCGGGAAGACTTGAAGGAACAGATTCTTTATTTTCAGCTGCATGCCCACCTTGAGCTTCACTGTTTGAAATAGGGGTAGGACTTGGCAAATCATGAATATCTGAACCACGAACAGGAATAACTGAACTCAACAAAAGCAGCTTCTCAGCAGCCTGAGCTTCAAGGTCACCATAGCTCGTCTCTGGAGTAGGACTAGGTAGGTCTGCAAGAGTCATTTTTCCTTTCTGTTCAAATGAATCACTTGATTTGGTAACAGGAGCAAAACTAGATCCAGAATCCAGGTTAATTGAACCTGTATTGCTAGTAAAAGATATCTGGTTCTGACCAGAAGATGGACCTGAATTCCGACTGTTTGATTGTGCATGGCACAATGTGCTTTTACGTGAATTCTGAGTTCCATAATCTGTAACAGAGCGGTAATTATCATTTTCGTGTCCTTTTCCTTGACGTGGAAGAGCTAAAATCACCTCCCGCTGACTAGATGAAGGGGAGCTCGACGGTTGGGGTTTGTCAGAACAAGAACTATTTCCCTTCAATGACTCCACGCATTGGGGAAAAGAATGGGACATTCCATACATCCTCATAAATTCTGAGTTACCGTTTGAATAGTAACTTGCATTATGGAGGTTCCCAAGTGCCACCCTCTTTCCACATTCTCCCCCTGAGCCAGTAGCATTCTCAGACCACCTAACAGTAGTTCTACTATCTGAGCCATTTGGTTCCCAAAACTGGCTTGATGTCTTATCATGCACTTGAGATTCTTTATGGAAAATCCCTTTTAGTGCATTAGTTAAAAGTATCGAGTCTTCATGCTCATGATTTGTCCATATCCTCATATCAGGAGGAAAAAGCCCTGACGTATTCCATTTCCTCAACTGCATCACAGAAAATGGTCCTTGTATTCGTTTAGCAGGGTCTCGATAATGCCACAATTTGTCAGTTTCACTACAGTTAACGGATGATGAATTCGCCGTAGAGAGACTAGCAACTGAAGTTTCAGATCCAGACCTATCCACTGCCTGTTCAACAGGAAGTTGATTTACTTGCTTGTCCAAGATATTAGTTCCACAAGCTTCTCCTTTCCCACTCATCCGACATCGAGCCATGATGGATCCCTCTTCTTTAACAGGATAAACACAAGAAAAAACTTTAGTTAGCTGACGCTAAACAACCTTTTGAAGGACTTCATAGTAGAATCTAAATCTTACCTCGGCTCCCTGAAGATTGAAGTTTCCTTCTACTAATTCTAGTGCATTTTGGTGCCGGACGTTCAACTGCATTTTGTTCCATCAGCAATAAGCAATCATTTTATTTCTTCCTCACCTCCACCCTCAAAACAAATGGTAAAGAGTTTAGCAACAAAATGATACATACCTTTCCTCTTGTCATTGTGTTCTCCATCATTTCCTTCAGATTCATAATCTGGGTTCATCTTCGGATCAGCATGCACTTCTGGAATCTCTAGAAGCCTCCGATGGCGCTCCTCAGGTGTCTTCAGAAGCTCTAACTTCTCGATACATTCTCTGAGCGTGGAACAGTCAAGGAGGTCCTCATGATCAAGGTCAATGTTCTCCAACTAATGAATACACAAAATGACAATTCATAAAAATCAAATGGTGCCTCAGCTTTCCAAATTGAGGCATCAAATCTGATGTTGGCAGGTAAGTAACTATTAAAATATATTGTCTCAGAAAAGGATATTCTTTCTTGTGCCCCTTCTCACTTGCTCTATCACGAAGATTATTGAGGCGCATTATCTCTGCTTCCATGGACTGTATTTTAAGATTAAAAAACACAAGCACATCAAAACACCATACTAAAATTCTGAAGTGCAAAAATGTAACAGTTCCATGAAAGTAGCCATAACAATTTCTGATGTTTTGAGAAAGAACAGCATTACTTATGGAGATCGCACTATATTGCACGATCAGTCACCATCTCATCACAATTAATCGCTCCTTTTCCCTATTTTTTTCCTTTTGGGGAAGTACTATCTTGACAACTTAAGAGCAAGACATAAGGGTCTTGAACAAATAAAGGACATCAAAACAAAAGGGAATCCTCTCGACATTCTGGACTGTGTTTCTTGGGCCGGGGTTTATCAGAAACAGTTTCTCTGCCTCTGAAGTAGGGTAAGATCAGTGTACACTCCCGCCCCATCCCCCAATCACACTATGTGGGCCTACACTAGGTATGTTGTCATTGTATTTTTACATGTTTCTACGTGCTTGAAGTTTTGCTACGCAGGAAGTACATCCACCTTGAATGCCAAGAACAGTATGAAATGTAACAAATGTGTAGCACTTTTTCCTTCATATATCCTTTTTAAAATTTTGGCAAACCCATCCCCTCAAATCCCTGGTTCCAGGAGCCAACAATGGTTTCTCCTGCATTTAAATCCCTTTTTTTAAGGGAATTGAATCTCCGACTTATGGTTGGAAGTGGAAAACTCTTACCACTGGAACAATCCTTTCTTGCATCTTCTATTAATGTAGGTCTTCCAACCTCTAACATGATTGCTCGAACTTTTATCTTACAATTTTCTGATCACAGATTGAGGAATTAGGAAGAGAAGAGTCTCACTCAGCTCAAAGAAAAGTTAATTTTCCAACTAAGTTGGATAATCGACTTCTGAATGTCTTCTGCTTTTCCAACCCTCCAGTTAAGACTATATCAAGTCATCAGCAACATGCCTTTCTGCAAGACTTCTTATTTTCATGGGGCGAAAATAATAAAAATAACTGGTGCCCTCAACTTCACACTACCATGTCTACTTTACGAAGAAATAACGGAGCTACCCATTCCACAAGGAGTAATGCATGGTGGGCTTTTGCCGAAGAGGTAGTACCACTTTATGTATACCAGTAGATAATGTGCTAGCCAATTCCAAGAAAGAGATTATCCAGAATAGTAAGGTAGTTGTCCATCTTGTCATTTATTCCCACAGAAGAAGTCCCACAGGCACCTCCCATGAAAAAAAAAACATTACCCCAGTGCCTCAAAGGCTCCCGCCCATTGCGGGGTAGGGGGGGTCCGATGTACGCAGCCTGACCCCTATGTTTAAAAACATAGCGCGACTGTTTCCGGATGACCCATGATGAGCGTCGAAAGT
>JAOTQR010000045.1:21157675-21169237 GCA_025774065.1 Solanum ossicruentum | reverse complement strand
ATCTCGGATGGAGCCAAAGATGCACTATTTTTTTTGAATTTGGGTATGATGGAATAAAGCAAAATGATTCTTTAAACTGTCTGCGCTTCTTTCAATTGTGAAGTAGCAATTAGTCAATGCAACTTTCGACGCTCATCATGAGTCATCCGGAAATCCGGAAACAGTCGCTCTATGTTTTTAAACATTGGTGTCAGGCTGCGTATATTCGACCCCCCTTACCCCGCAATGGGCGGAGCTTTTGAGGCACTGGGGTAATGTTGTTGTTGTATATAGAAGCTGGAAAGCTTGTTTATTTGTGGCACCTTTGGTTCTGTTCGTGTAAAAATTAATTCAGATCTGCAGCTATTGAAATATTAGCTTGATAGCCTACAATAAGAATCTTCATTTACCCGTACAATGTGGTGCAGTGTTTATCAAGTGTTTTCTAGAACTCATGTGTCTACTTTTAAAGAATCCCTAGTTTGCCTTAAAAGACTCAATATTGAAATAGAATAGCCAAAATGGAGGGGGAGTTACAGAAGATTCATATGTCAATTCAATTAGTTTGGAATTAAGGATATTAGATTAGTTGAATTGATTGATAGAGGCAATGGAAGAACATAGATTCTTGATGCGGAAGTCGTCTATATCATACTTTTGGTTCCATCTGTCTCTTCTACTTTGAGTGGTTTTATGAATTTTTTTACCCTTTTATGGCAGATAAAGATGCTACAATTGATCACTGACAAGTCGCTAATGATGCTTAACCTCAGATTTAACTGGAGCTAGAGGGCTAAGCCTCTATGGGAGCCTTCAGGGACTTGGCAAGATAGGTAGACTAAAGAGTTAAGAGTGGGGAAAGTCAAAGGTTTTGTTCATCGGGATTGTCCATGGACTAGCCTCAACTAAATTTTTGGCAGTAAGTGTTTAGGCACAAGCAGCAGGAGTATATGATTCTATGAAGGTACCTGAGCATGAAGGGATATGAAATTCTCGAAAAATATTTGAGACATTTTCACTTTGTGGATTTGGACCGTTGAAGCCCGAATGATCTAGGAAAATATGTAGTTTTTGTAGATCCCTTGCTAGATGACATTGTATTAACTTTGCATTGAACATTATTATGATAGTTGAATACTGACTCCTTCGAAGAGTATTATGTGTGAGGTTCAAATAGTTTACCTTCTTTTCAGTGAGTTGGTCCTGTTGGGAACTCGATGTCCTGATTCAAACATTACACACTTCTTTGATTTTTTCTATTGTTTAAAAAGTTTTTGTGAACTTGCATATGCAGAAAAGAGCCTGCAATTATCATCATCTGTTTTTGTTACATCTGTATCCAAATAGGTCTTCTTAATGGCCTTATGTCAGTATTGAGTTTCTTCGGTATGTTTTCTTGTTTCTTCAACTGCAGACCTGCAGCTATCTTTCCCAGAATCAACTTGTGATATCCATCTGAGTGACTTGGAGTTGGCTGGAAGCTTTTTGAGGGTGCCTACTCCCTTCATCGAATGAACAAGTGTCAGCGTGTCCTCACACATTCTAATTTCACATGCCTCACATGGATGTGATAAATACCTCCTGCTAAAGAATTTGATTACTCTTACCATCTCAGATATAACGAACGTTAAAAATGGAAGAAATGTTGAAAAGGAAATATGTTCAGTGGTCATTTGTCCTGGGGTGTGGTCCAACCAGTTGAGTGGCTCCTGAGTGATGACATTGTTTTCTTGAAATTTATGGGCCATTGTGAATTTGGCGTTCTACTATTGTTCTCCTTATTGATTTACTCTGAGATTCATAATGTGCTCACTTTTCCTTGATAAGAAGGTGGAATAAATGGGGAGATCTTTTGGGCATGGTGGACCAGAATGAAATGGTCAGCCTGTGAGCTCTCACTTGTTTGCTATCACCTATTCTTCTGATGTTACAAGCAAAAGAAAATACAATTGCACATATAGAAATTTAATGCAAATTTGTGTGGAGATTTTTACGAGGGCCCAGGTTGAAAAGGAAGTGAACGCTTCCCTTGATTGTTCAAATAAATTCAAAATTGGTAGGAATTATCAATGTCATTACATCAATTCTCTGAAAGGTGTTGCTGGCCTCCTTTTAGGAAATATTGCTACAGGAACTTGCTAAGAGGGCAAAGCAAATACTAGACCTAAAACATTCTTGTGGTTCATGTAACCAAGAGCATGAAATTGTTTAGTCTTTTACTTTAGAACAACCAGAGCCTCAAATCTATATGGTGTTGCGAAGTTCCAAAAAGGAGCTAATTTTGTGGCACAGGAAGTTTAATTGATAAGAAAAATAAGGAGTAAAGTAAACTGATAAAAACCAACCATCAGTTTGCAAATTCCTTCATTAGTCTAGCCAAGTCAGCAAGTTATCAAACCAACTGGCATGTGCTGATTGGCAAAACTATAATGGCCTCAAATGATATTATCTTCCTGGAACTATAAATGTAGTGAGCACTGTGCTCTCCGCTTGTATAGAAAAACTCAGGACTGAGGAGAGAAAGACAAGGAAAGTAAGAAAATGGCATCAACATCTCTCCTCAAGACATCTCCAGTCCTTGACAACACTTTTGTAAAGGGCCAACCCCTCCGCCAGCCAGCCATCTCCGTTGTTCGTTCTCACTCAGCTGCTCCCTCTGCACTTACTATCCGTGCTAGCTCCTATGCCGATGAACTTGTCAAAACCGCGGTACATGCTCTTTTGTACTCCCTCTGTACTATCTTTTTATGACCATAAGTTTGTACATTTTAATCTCCATGCCAGTCAAATATTGTCATATAAAACCAGAGGAGGAACGCAACATTTTTGTTATCTCATGTAGTAGTTTTACTTAGTCTTAACAACAGGCATTTATTTCATTTTTACTGCTCAATTATATCTCTTTACTACTTTGGATAATTCGGCTTTAGAGCTTTGCTAGTGTTTTCCTTTTCTGATAAAAACAGTGAAACAATGTATTATTACCAGTTCTCGATTATTTTGTTGAACATGGATAGTGTAACTATTGTGCTAAACCTTATGACCGAGATAACGTGATATATCATAAAGGGTGAACTAAGATCAATTAGAATTTTCCAACAGTATTAAGTGTTGAACCTTTCTATAGAACTTTCTTGAGATGAATGAAGCATATGTAGCTAATTTGAACTAATGGATTGAGTGTAGAAAACTATTGCATCCCCTGGTCGTGGAATTTTGGCCATGGATGAGTCCAATGCTACCTGCGGGAAGCGTTTAGCTTCAATCGGATTGGAGAACACTGAGGCTAACCGCCAGGCATTCAGGACCCTACTAGTTTCAGTTCCTGGACTAGGGCAGTACATCTCTGGTGCCATCCTCTTTGAGGAGACACTTTATCAATCAACCGTTGATGGAAAGAAAATGGTTGATGTGCTTGTTGAGCAGAACATTGTTCCTGGTATTAAGGTTGACAAGGTAAAAGATCTGAACCTAGTGACTTAAAAGGTGTAAAGATTCTTAGGTTGTGTATTTCTAAGAGATTGCTCTTTTTTGGTTGAAAACTACAGGGTCTTGTTCCCTTGGCTGGCTCAAACAATGAATCATGGTGCCAAGGTCTTGATGGTCTTGCCTCTCGCTCTGCTGCTTACTACCAACAAGGCGCTCGGTTCGCCAAATGGTAGAGTACTTTCCTTTTGTAAGTTAAAGAAATGATTGCGTTATTAGAAGCTCATCCTATCTTATTTTTTGTGAACATTACAGGCGTACTGTTGTGAGCATCCCCAATGGTCCTTCTGCACTTGCAGTGAAGGAAGCAGCCTGGGGTCTTGCTCGCTATGCTGCTATTTCTCAGGTAAATTGGCATATACATAGGAAGTGGAAACACATATCTCTCTCGATTTTAAGTTCTGTGCATGAATAATATGTAGATTTTTCACACTATCAAGTTTGTAGATAACTTTCAATGCAAGTGTGATATGTTAACATGTAAAATAAAGTAATGACCTGCAATATCTGGCTAAAAATTGCACTAGTAGTGTGAATTTAAGCATTCTACACGACTAATGACTAAAGTTTCTTGTTCATTCTTGTAGGACAATGGGTTGGTACCCATTGTTGAGCCAGAGATCTTACTTGATGGCGACCACAACATTGATAGGACCTTCGAAGTTGCCAAGCAGGTGTGGGCTGAGGTTTTCTTCTACCTTGCCCAGAACAATGTCATGTTTGAAGGTATCTTGTTGAAGCCAAGCATGGTCACCCCTGGAGCAGAGTGCAAGGAGAGAGCCAGCCCACAGCAAGTTGCCGAGTACACCCTCAATCTTCTCCGCCAAAGAATCCCTCCTGCTGTCCCAGGAATCATGGCAAGTATCTACATCTCTGCTAGATCAAACATTTTCCCATACTTACATGAACTTGACTGATAATTTTTTTCATGATTTTATAATACGCAGTTTTTGTCTGGTGGACAATCTGAAGTTGAGGCAACTCTTAACTTGAACGCCATGAACCAAAGTCCCAACCCATGGCACGTGTCGTTTTCATATGCCAGAGCCCTTCAGAACACATGTCTCAAAACTTGGAGTGGAAGACCAGAAAATGTGAAGGCAGCTCAAGATGCTTTGCTCGTTAGAGCAAAGGCCAACTCTCTTGCCCAGCTAGGGAAATACACTGGTGAAGGTGAGTCCGACGAGGCCAAGAAGGGAATGTTCGTGAAGGGATACACCTATTAAGTGTCTACCAAAGTCTATAGATATGTGATGATGAAGCATGTAACGTAGCCAAATCAAACTGCATAAATGCTTATAGCTGCTTCTCAAGACTGTTTTGTTCATACACCGTGTGCTTTTAGCAATTTATTACTTTCATCCCGCTCAGTTGGTTTATGTTATAACGAGCTCATGTTCTCCACCAAATAAAAATCAATTCTCGTGTAGGAGAAGAAATAAATTTCTACTTCTAAGACACATAAAGGCAGAGGATCGATCATTTTTAAAGCCAGGAACTGGAAATTACTGTTATTGAGGCTAGGCCTGTCCGATCAAGGGAGGAATTGAATAACAAAGCCGACTCTTATTAATATAAATAAATATAAAATATAAAAGGGATATTACTCAACTTCAGAACAATTGTTCCTAGGAAACAGCCTCTCTAGCTTGATGAGATAGTAGTAAAGTTTGCGTACATTCTACCCTCTTCAAACCCCACTTGTTGGATTCCATTGGGTATGTTGTTGTTTTCAAATTTTGATATAGTATCATTACTCAATTTCAATCAAAGGGTGACCTGAGTTGATGAAGATTTCAGCTGCCTAATCTCTCTTCTTAAGGTGAAAATTCAACCTCAGTATTGTTGGCGCTGTTTGCAGATTTTACCAATATTAGTCCCATAGTTCTTTCATGAAAAATATTGCTTGAAAAGTTGTGAACTTAACTTTCAATGAGACAATTAGAAACAGTGTTTGCAGTAAGTACAAAGTGAATTTCCAAACTTAGAATGAGAGATTTCACAAGGAATGTATGATGGAGAATACTTGCCGTTGACCCAATAGCAAACGATTCTTCAGAGAAAACATAAAATATCCAAACTCTAAAATATCTATTGCTCATTAGTGGTGTTACCAGTTGTCCAGAGATGATCATCAGGAAGTTGTTTATGGCATTGAGCTGAAGTTTTTTTTGGAAGTTTAATCATCCAGAGAGAGTTAAGATGACTGATTAGTGAAGCACAGTAAATTACTACCTAATCAATCAACAGAGGTTCAAAAGCTACATGCCTGAACAAGATATTCAGATTGAGTTCTGTACTAGGAACTATGCAAAGAAAATAGTCGAAGCTTAATGATTCTTGAAGAACCTGATACAATATTGCAAAGAAGTACTAACGGGAAGTGCTAAAGACTTGGCAGCAGACGATGAGAGAAGGCAACAAATGTGCTTTCTTGCCACACAGGATCATGTCGATCTTGATCAATCTCTGAATAGAACAAGAACCATAATACAAGTGCAAGAAACCATAAAAATAATCTATACTCCTAATAATGACCTTAAATTTCAAGACTCAACAACTTTTACTAAAATCATCATAAACTTCAGTTACATCAACTACTTCCAGCAGGCAGTTTCTATAATGTTGTCTTAATGGCAAAACTAAATCCTAAAGCAAAAAATGACCATGAGGCTGGCAAAAACTCAAAAGCATTCTGAACTTGTGCTTTATCTTGCATTAGTTGCCAAATGTTCTTCGATTACAAATCTGGGCTACTGAGCTTCATTCATTTTTGCAAAGGTGGGACATGCATGCCTCATGAGGTCTATTTGATGCCTTACTGACATTTGCTCATAAAATATCTGGTTGGATCAATCCCTGAGGATGAGTTACTCCTGTTGAGAAAAAGCGAAAAATCAGTTCAAAAAGTAATGCTTCGAAACTTAAATAGGGAGCTACTATTAGATCAACCTTTTAAGAACAATCTGTCAAGTTTTTCCTTTTTATCCCAATTAAGTTCTGCACAGCACAAATGGGCTGAGAATACATTTATTGCAGAATTATTCTAGTTGATTTGGCATAGACTTGACAGTGTTAACTGCAACTTCAAGCAGGAAGCTTGTATTCAAATTTATTCATGAATAGATGCCAGGAGATTAAGAGAGATGTTAACAAGAAAACATGAGAATGAGAAGAACACATCTCCTCCTAGTTCGGAAAGGATTGCAACTTCCAGATTACGAATAAAGTCATTTGTTCTATTTACTAAAAGGGCGAGGGAAAAAGGGAGAAGTAGAAGGAGGGACATGAATTGATGAAACTGGAAGAAACTCACCTTCATTACTTCATAACATAAACCAAGGGGCTCAGTTGTTTTCAGACAGTGCACATGATAAATATTGAGCATTCAAATGAAAAAAGAGACTTTGAAGATTCTGCATTATATCAAGTCGAAATTACTGATGAAACATAGCAAAGTTATTCCGAGATATATTACAATTGGCTAACCTGATTAAATGCCTGACCATGAAAACGACTTGGCTTCACATTCAAGTCGATCATTTTGTCCTTTTTGCCATGCCCATCTGCATTACCATCTGAGACCCTGTGATTTTGTTGATTGTCTTCAACCATTGGCTTTGGTAAGAGACTATATTCTCTCTTGTTTTCACCTGGATCTAATGTCTTCCTGGCTAATTCTTCTGTAGGCCCAGACTTGTCTCCTGGAAACTATAAGAGGAAAACGGAGAAAAAAATGACCTTATATAAAGCACATTTCACATATCAAGAGTAGCATGTAACTCATAAAACGGAATACCAACCTCAACCTTCTGCCTCAACAGTAGATATCGACTGTGTGTTCGTTTACCTCCAACATGTACCATCATATCACATTGCAGACATAGAGAACTTCCATCAACCTCACAGTAAAAGAATGCTTCATGTGTTATGCAAAGGAAATTATGAATTGTCAGTTCATTTTGCAGGCCCTCTTTGGTAGGACAAGATTACAAAATAACATGAAAAGAATCAGAAAAAGAAACTAATCAACTAAAGAACAAAAAAGACTTAAGCTCCACTAACCAGGTGAGTTTTCACATATGTCGCAACGAGGAACATCATTGGGCTTAGCAAGTCCAACCCTCACATGCCTACTAGCAAGCTTGTTACACATATGAACCTATGGACCAAATTTCAATACAATTAGAAGTGTCCACAAGAATGAAAACATCAAAAGTCTGTTAGTGGTGTTGTCAATATTAGCCAGTTAAACCAATAAAAGAAGTCGATTCAGATGGCATTTCAACATATTTGGCCTCTCATAACTCCGGATCAGAAATGAGAGCGTTGAAGATATAATTTAAGAACATTTAAGTGTATCCTCTCTAACATCTTAATCTTATGGATGAGGAGGTTCAAGATGAACTTTTAAATAAGGTGCATCTCATAATTCAACTAGAAAGATCAGAATCATTTGACAACTTCCGACATATACAGATATACAAATAACCTTTCAAGGCTAAGATGAACTGATGATACTGAAAGGGCAAGCCCGGTATACTAAAGCTCCCGCTATGAGCAGGATCCAGGGAAGGGCCCGACCACAAGGATCTATTATATGCAGCCTTACCTTGCATTCTGCCAGAAGCTTATTCCAAAGTTTAAACCGTGGTCACATTGCAACAACTTTACCAGCAGCAAGCAATGATTCCCAGAATTTACACTTTGGAATGGTGAGCATGATTTTTCACCTTTAAAAGAAAAGATGCCTATGAGGGTAAGCCTTAAGAAAGGCAACACGATCTCTCTATTCTAAATACACTCGAAGGATGTGCACGCCTGACTAAGCCTAGTGAAATCAATACTATCTGATGCTACTGAAGTGACCGCGCAGACAAGCAGGTCCAAAAACCAGATTACTGTAAAGATACACATAATCTCACTTATCAAAAGAAAACACACATAATTTCAGGCAATATTAGTCTTAATTATCACCATCCTATACTTGTAGCTTATATAGCTATATTCAACACATGCAATCTGCAACTCACTATACAAAAAAGATGGCCATTTCTCTGTTCTTCCTTTCCCTTTTCCAGATATAAGTTGACTTGAACAGTAAATTCTTAAAACTGATTACATTCTGGCAAGCTCAACAAACCAACCACTCAAAACACAAAAGCATATCATATAAATGGAAAAGTTTCATACAAGTAAAATATTAGATTGAGAGTAAAAATTAAACCTTTTCGTCACAGGCACGGCAAAGAGCAGCTTCATCTGCAGCACAGAAAAGAATGGCTGCAGCACTTTCACAAACGTCACAAAGTGTCCGCATAATTCATTTCTACCACCACTCGCTCAATAATAACAGCTTATATTATTAGTTAGATTACTCTTTATCAAGAAAGCTTCAATTTTTTTTAATAATCAAGTTCTAGATCTATTTTTAGATAAATAACTATCAAAGACTAGAACTTTATTTAAGCCGAAGACTAGTAAAAGCTAGGAAAGTTGAAGAGTAGAGTAGTTTGAGACAATGCAGGACACAACTCACCAACCAGCTCTTATATATTATTGACAAACAAACAATGTTTTGGCACCATTCCTTCGAGATTTGTGAATGGATAAAATTCTGCTAAAAAGATTTTATTAAGTACAAATTTAGTTTAGTGGAGCGTGGAATCCAGTGTATAAAATAAATAAAAATATTTTTCTTTCTTATGTTTTCTTTAGTAAATACTAACTTAGCTTTACTTCCACTCGCCTACTATTCCAGAGAAAATAATTCTTTTAATTTAGTCATGTCATAAATTACTTATTTCTCAAGATTTAAGACTATACATGTATGAACGTTATGATAATTATTTATACTTTCTTCGTTCCTGATACTATCTAAAAATGACTTTAGATTATAAACTTTTAAAATCTTTTTTTTTCTCTTAAATATCATGCTAAATGACGAGATATTAATTATTTGTGGGTATTGGTGAAGGTTGAACTGATTGATGTATGGTAAGTCAGGACTAGGATCATTTTTCTTATTGGCTGGGGTATTGAAAATGAGACCAGAAATAGCACCATGATCTAATAAAGGAAAAATATATATATTTACTTAATAAAATATATGGTGGCATCAACATTGAACAACACAAGGAATAGAGGAGAGCCACAAGATTATGAGAATTCCGACTGGAGAAATATGAACCACCAGTTACATATCTTAGACCTGGCCCATCAAATTTAATATTTTAGTGAGTACTATCTTGTCTTTTTTTCCTTTTCTTTTTTATTGGGCGTTTTATATTTATATTGGAATTTAATTATATTTGAATTTACATTGCATAAGATTTTATTTATGAGAAAAACTCTTTATTAAATTTTTTTTAATTCTCAATATTCAAATCCAAAATCTCTGATTAAGAAAAAAAACAACTGCCGCATCCTTCAGTGGTCTGTCTTGTCTTTTTCAGCAATGGTTCTACATTTTCATTATTTTTAGATTTTACAATTGTTTAATGTACAAGCCACCTTGTGAGGTCTGTAATTACGCCACGTGCCCTTTGCGTCTTTTCATTTTCAACTTTAGTGTAGCTGAATTTTGTTTTTGCATACCAATGATTCGTCGATTGATCAAGTTTGGTCCCCCTTAATTCTGCAAGTTTTTTCATGTGGCTCCTAGGACGAATTCATTAGTTGTCCTGTCGGTCAAGGGTCCGTTTGGGTATGATTTTTTAAAGAGAGAGTACATAAATATGATTAAATGTGAATAATTCAAAATTTGAAGAATTAACGCATTTTTTTTATATGACAATTTATTATTTTTTTATTATTTCTCGTAAAATATGTGATGCTACTCGTTTAATATTATACGAGTTTAAACATAAAATTCATGTGTGAAAAAATGACTTTGATCAGATTCAAGTAAAAAAACGAAAAGAATTTCGACTCATAAAACTTGTACTTATTTTTTTCAAGTTAAATACTTATTCAAATCTTCTTTTTTTTCTGACAAAAAAAATGATTTAATGATAGATATACATCCTTCAATTTTAAAGTTTTAAATTTTAGATAAGAGTAAAAAAATGAGAGCTCCCAAAAAAAATTTCTTTTATGAGATTCTACCCTTTTTTAGATATTAAAATTGATATATCCAAATACCTACTTAATTAGTTATATATTGCTTAGTGAAAGTGTAAGAAAATTCTACTCAACCATTGTAGGTGAATTCTCATTGAAAGTTAACTACTTTTTAAAATCATTAACTTCACTTATTATAGATACAACAACATACTATTGCAATCTGATCGATGGATACATAGAGAGTGATATATATATTCTCTTTAATCTTGATTTTTAACTTAAATATAAAATAGAATATGTAAAATAAATATAGTAGAGAAAAAATTACTTTAAAATAATGAAGAGGAAATCACTTATTTATAAACATTTACTTGTAATTAGTTTCTCAAGTCATTTATAATATAAAATGTTCTTATTTCGTTAATGTATTTAAGTTAAACTCATTCTAATTTCATCTGTTAAAGTTTGGATTATTGTGAAGCAGGTTGAGTCATAAGGGTCTAATATATTGAGTATAAATGCATTAATTAATGGCTCATCTTAAGTGGGCAACTAAAACAGCATGAAAGAGGCAATAGGCTCACGACGTTACAAATATGTTCTTGTTGTGTGTAGTTAGGTTTCAATATCCCTTCGTCTTGCGATAGAGTCAGAATTTTCTTTAAGAGATTTAAAATTTTAAAAAAGTAGAAATATAACTCATAAGAAGTTCGATATCTATTAAATATTCATAAAAAATTACTTTTTACTTTTTTATTATATATAAATGATATAATTTTTTACTTTTAGTTACAAAAAAACAGAAAAGCAACAAATCAATTACAATTGAAAACAAACTTACATGGTTTATTCAAGCTTTAACTTGTGTAGGTAGCCAGGCAAATTAAAACATACGAACTAGTGGAAAAGCCACTTAAACAAATTATAAGAATTTTATGAATCACACATACACTAATATTCATGTCTAGAAAGAAAAGTTGAGCATGTTCATGCTTAAGTCCTCCATCATGTCATTTTCCATGAAACCACAGC
>JAOTQR010000045.1:21132678-21144565 GCA_025774065.1 Solanum ossicruentum | reverse complement strand
TCACATTAATTTGTTGACTAACAAATTAACATGTGTTTTTCCTTTGTAATCCAACTTGTTTTAGGCAAGAATCAACAAAATCATCCTTTTAACTCCTTTCATTTTTATTTTCAAATTTCTCACGGTCTTAATAATGCTGAAAACAAAATTCTAAAGTCTATTAGTATACATGCATCTCATGTTTCATTTTTTTTTTCCTTCCATTGATTTTTCATTTGCATCTCAATTTTCTTTGTTTGTTTATGGACTATAAAATATGTTTAAAAAATATTATAATTTTTATTCACAATATAATCTTTGTAACCTCTTCTTGTTCATCATCTTCAATTTCAGGTGTTTAAAATAGCTTATTGTTCTTTCATTATCTTTTCCGATTTTTGTTGTTATACTAAATGTTTTGAAGTATTATTTCATGACTCAAAGTCTAAAATATATAAATCATTTAAAATTTATTATTATAATATAAAAAAACGCAAGGTGAGATAGACTTAGAAGAATAAACATATGAAGCGTGCCTTTAAGCTCCAAGTCAAAGCCCCACAATTCTTTTTTTAAAAAAAAAAAAAATTCTCCATCTCGAATACATTATAAATTTATAATATATTATATATAACAATAACAATATACTCAATATAATTTTATAAATAGGATTAAAAGAGCATAGAGTGTACACATATCTTACTTTTACTCGTGAAGAATATAAAGATTATTTTCTATAGACCTTCGATTTAAGAAAATAGTTTTTCAAAAAATAATTTGATAGAAATGCAAGAGTAAAAATGTTATGATAAAAATATTAATATTAAAGATAACCAAAATTAAGGAAAGACAGTAATAATAAAATTGGAGTATGAGATAATTTTACTATAATATTATATAATATGATACATGTTTTTTTTTTTAATATTTCTAGAATTCCTTTTTGAAACTCCATATTAATTTTTGCTTGGCATTGCTTCTACAGCTAACCAAAAATTGACGTTTATGTTGATAAAGACTGTTCATCTTTAATGTTGCCCCAATCTTTCTTTAATTCAAATTCAAACAAGAAAAACTATTTCATTTATTATTTCTGTAATCCAAATTCAAACTATTTCATTTATTATTTCTGTAATTCAAATTCAAACTAGTTAATTTTATTTATTTCTTGTAAAATAAAATTTCAATTTTTGAGACTATTTTTATCTAATGAAATGGTCAGTTCACCCGATTGATTGATTCAGGGAGAAAAGTAATTTAATTAAAATGGAAGACATTTAATTAATTTTTTGGTAACCTGTTACAATGAGATCCAACACGTATAATAACAATCAACCAACTGTTAGTTGATGTCTAATGAAACAAAAAAATTGTCATTAAATTAGTTAAGCTGTTGTTAGATAGGGTTGTTAAGTTCATAATGTTAATTAAAAACAAAAAAAAATCCAAAATTAAAGAAAAGAATTTGGATGTAGTTTCTACTTATATTCAAATATTTTTTAAAATTTTTGTTTACTTTCTGTCTCTGAAATTCATATTCCAAAAAAACTAAACAGAGATTTTGTCAAATGGGCGGTGTTTATTTTTCATTGAAAACTATCAAATCAACTTTTCTTGAAAATGACCCCACGATGGAGGAAGAATTCCACCTTTCCCAAGGTGTAAAGAAAATAACAAATAAATAAAAAATAACAACAATAGAAAATTACCTTAGTTATATAGTACAAATAAATAAATAAATATTGACATTTACCCTTTGTTTTCATTTCTTCATTCTCAATTCACGTGGCTTACTTTTTTTTTTAAATGTATTTTTCAAACAGAATAGTATTTCTTTTATATTTAGTGAGTTTTCGATTCCATGTTCCAACATTTTACCTGATAAATTCCAGACCTCAAGATTTATAAATACTATATACATATTTAATTTAAGAGAAATTTTCGCATATAGTCTTTTAAAAATATTTTAATTACGTTTCATACCTATAATTTAAATAATAATATTTTGTAACTATAATTATAACAATATTTATATAATTTACGCAATATTTGTATACATTTGTATAATTTACTATATAATTTGTAGTTTTTGTATAATGTTTGTATATTTCACTATATAATTCGTGAACAATATTTATATAATTCACTATACAATTCATAGTGCTTGTATATTTCACTATAAAATTTGATATATATAGCACGAAGTATACAAAACTCAAACTGTAATTACAGATAGATGTTTGTCATGAGTCGTAACTAAATCAAATTATGACTAATTAATTAGTATATGTTTACTTATCCACATAAATTTTCTTTAATTTAATACTATAAAAATTTTCATATACAATCAAATTACTATACTTAAATTGAGACGGAGGGAAACACATTTCATGTATGTGCGCACTTTCTTTTTAGTTTGTCAAAAAAAAATTAATTTTAAATTTCTTATCTAACCATGCAGACATTCATAATCAAAATAATTTGCTGTTGAATCAACTATTATGATATGAAATGAGACGAAAGAAACACTGATTATTCCTACTTATTATTCCCTCTATTACATATAAATTGAATTTGTGAGATAATGCATACATATTAAGAAAAGTATTCAACGATAAAATTTACATCATATTTTTCACTATGTCCTTTGTAAAATCATAAATATGTAGTGTAATTTATCTCCTAAAAAATATAGAACTTCAATAAATAAAAGGGTAAATATGAAAAAAGTTTCAAATATTCTTTTTGAACTTTGAACAATTTAACTATTTTGAACATTGAGAAAAGTCTCAAAAAATTTAATTAATTTGAGAACGAAGTAATAGTAAATATTTTTATATTAATGGATAACCTTGTGAACCTAATCTTGGTTTTGTTGTGAAAACCGAAGGTTAAGGAAGATCCATAAGAATCAAGACAGAGACTGACAGACTGTAAACGGGGACCATAGCTGACCCATAAACATCCAAACAATATTTATAAACTCTAAAAAAAAACATAAATGCATGAGACAAAATACACTTATAATACTCCCCTTATCATTTGACTCCCACAACATGATCATTCATACAATTACTTGCATCAAAATTATAATATGTTTACTTCTCTTTGAAGTAAGAAAATGAGGTATATGTTTTGCTAATTTTGTTTGACATTTTTTGCGGCAATTATGGGTACAATGGCGGCCAGTGATGAAGTTGTGAAGGAGACTGGTGGCCATGAAGAAAGAATTTTAGTGTCGGTGAGGCTGAGGCCTTTGAATGATAAAGAAATTTTAAGAAATGATGTTTCAGATTGGGAGTGTATTAATGACACTACAATTATTTACAAAAATGTTAATCTTTCTGTATCTGAACGTTCTATGTATCCCTCTGCTTATACATTTGGTAAGTTAATTCGAAAACATTCATGGTTTATTTCTTCATGTTTAGTCGGAAATCTTGTTCAGTACATTTTGGGTAAATCTGCTTTTACTTTATTTGGATTAACTGTATAGTTAGATAGTTCGAAGTTAATTTTCCTTAATTGTGATTTAATTTCGATGTCCTGCTGTACCATAATTGGATACTAACAGTTGAATTGTAGTACTTTATAGTTCTCTAAGTTGACATTAGACTGTTTTTGGGATATGATTTTGCCTCCAGATAGGGTATTTAGGACTAATTGCTCCACAAGACAGGTGTATGAAGAAGCTGCCAAAGAAGTTGCTCTTTCAGTCCTTAGTGGATTCAATTGTGAGTAAGAAAATTAAATATTTTCCTTTTCTTTTAGCTAGCATTTGACAGTAGATTTTGAAAATTTATCTAATAATATCATACTACTGTTGTTTGGACTCTTCAAAAGTGTCAGGATACGTGTCGGATTTATCAAAAATAATGTATTTTTGGAGAATCCGACATGGATGCGACATTGAAAGTGAAGAGTCCACGCAACTTAGCTATCACATTCAAGTTTCCAAAAACTGGCCTGAAGTTTTTGGATCTTCGGGACTTCCTTCACCAAACTTCAATTTTTTTTCCGAGTAAAATGCATGTCTAAGCACAACTTCAAATTCCATAAATCACAAGTTAAAAACTCAAATTTTCAAGTTTGAACTTCAAAATCTATGACCACCTGGTGTTTGTGTCTTAATTGTTCAGTATTTCCATCTTCTAGTCCTTTGAATATCTAAGGAGAAGTTCACACCCGTATTATTGATTTGAAATCATTGTATTTCCTAGCAAGCGTATTCGCCTATGGCCAAACGAGCAGTGGAAAGACGTATACTATGACTGGTATAACTGAATTTGCCATAGCAGATATATATGACTACATTCAGAAGGTAAGCGCGCAAATTACTTTGTGATCACTTGTTTGTGGTGTCTGCATTTCTTATTCTGCAAGGCCTTTTAGCTTCGCTTACTGAGGTACTACTACTTGTAGCACACGGAGAGAGACTTTATTTTGAAGTTCTCTGCTATGGAGATTTACAATGAATCTGTCAGAGATCTCCTTAGTGCTGATAGCACTCTTCTTAGACTTCTGGATGATCCCGAGGTTAGTCCTTTTCTCTGATCAATGGACTTTTAGTTTTTCCTCTTTAAAATCTCATAAAGCAATTTTGACAGAGAGGGACAATTGTTGAGAAGCTGACAGAGGAAACATTGAGGGATTGGAACCATGTAATTCAGCTCCTTTCTATTTGTGAAGGTAAGAGACAAAAGATTAGCTTTGGCTTTCACAAGACATCTGCCATTTTGAATTTACTTAGTGCTGGAACGAAATTTTGCCCGAGAAAGCACAGAATGTGGGTAATGGAGGACGGGTTTGAGGAATAGTTGATTGATATTGATTGAAATTTTGCAGCTCAGAGACAGATAGGGGAGACCGCGCTCAATGAGACCAGCTCCAGATCTCACCAAATTATCAGACTGGTAAAAACAACTCAATATTGGCCGTGTGCATTTGGTTTACAAGCTAGTATTAGCTATTAGAACATTACACTATTGACACATAACCTATTGCAGACAATTGAAAGTTCTGCGCGGGAGTATTTAGGCAGGGACAACTCCAGTTCTCTTTCAGCTACTGTGGTATGAAAATTATGTCTGTGAGATAGTTGATATTTAGCATGGTTGATTACTGGACTCTAGATATACGATTCATCATACTAATAAGAACTTCTTTTTCTCGATGAAACACAGAATTTTGTCGATTTAGCTGGAAGTGAGCGTGCATCTCAGTCATTGTCAGCTGGCACAAGGCTGAAAGAGGGATGTCATATAAATCGCAGTTTGCTGACTTTGGGCACTGTTATACGCAAGCTAAGGTCGTTTATATCTCTTGCTTCCATTCTTAGTAGTGCAATAGGATTACTGTAAGAGTTCATGTCCTGTTACATTGCCTTTGCATCAACTTTATTTTCTCCCATATGACTTAGTTTATCCAAAATGCATACACATGTAAACAAAAACCTCTCTAGATCATTTCATCTAACAAGAAATCGAAATTGTTGCTAATGCAAGTTGTTATATTATTTAATACAGCAAGGGTAGAAACGGACACATTCCTTTCCGAGATTCAAAGTTAACTAGGATACTACAACCGTCACTGGGTGGCAATGGTAAAACTGCCATCATCTGCACAATGAGTCCTGCACGAAGTCATGTTGAGCAATCAAGGAATACTCTTCTTTTTGCAAGTTGTGCCAAGGAAGTCACTACTACTGCCCAAGTGAACGTTGTCGTGTCAGATAAAGTGTTAGTGAAGCATTTACAGAGGGAGTTGGCGAGATTGGAGAACGAGTTAAGGAGTCCTAGAACTTCTTTATTCCCTTCAGATTATGAAGCATTACTGCGAGAGAAGAACAAGCAAATAGAACAGGTAGTGCATCTTGATAGATGATCACATGTATTTGCTTGACGTATATCTTTACAATTGTACCGAGTTGACACCTTGGATCCTTGATGCCATCTCTTTTGTAGATGGAACAGGAGATAAAGGACTTGACTATGCAGCGTGACATAGCTCAGGCTCAAGTTAGAGATATGCGACAGCTGCTTGGAGACGATGCAGGTTTACTGATGCAGGTATATATGCTACTTAGACTGTTATCTTCTGTCTATGTATTTGCTTCCCAATGCCAAAGGCACATTATTATGTTACAGGTTGGTTTGGACAACTACCCAAATCTGCGTGTGCAGAGATCACCAGATTATCAGAGCCCAATGCAAGCGTCCATTTTGTCGTACACTCCATCTATAGATGCCGATGTTAGAACATGTTCGGATGGACATAGCAGGAGCAGTTCTGAGGACCAAATTATGCGCGTGCCAGAGTATGAAGAAAACATTGTCCATAACAGTTCATCTCCTAGGTTGTTAGATGGCCGCAGTTCAAATTATAGTGAAAGTGATTCATGTGAAGGATGGGATGAGATAGAAAAACAAAGTGATGGAACTAATTCAGAAGATCTAGTCAAGGAAGTTCATTGCATTGAAACCGAGGAATCAAGTACGAAGAGAAAACAAGAATCCAAGTTTCCATCTCCTGAAGAAAGCAGTAAATTTCCAGCTGAAATGACAGCAGAAAATGAGGACAAAGCAGAAAATGGAACAGTATCACTTCCAGAGGACGACTATGGACGATTAGCACCACCTTCACTCGAGGAAAATGGAGAAGTCACATTCTTGCCCTGTAAAGAAGACGAAGAATTTATGTTCTCATCTTCTAAGGAAGGAAGGAAATCTTGTGAAGAACCATTGCCACTTCCCTCAAAGGATTCTCAAACCCTTGAATCACCAAAGCTCGCAGACAATGGAGAGTCAGTACCATTGCCATTGCAGGAAGAGAAAGAGTTGAACTCTGGGCACACATTTGAGGTTCCTTCTCCAGCAAATTTATCCTCAACATGTGAGCTCCTTGACGATTCACCTGGCTCAAGAAGCTTGAAATTTTGTAGAAGCAGGAGCTGTAAAGCTAGCCTAATGGATGATCTATATTCTCCATGTTTTAAGGAACTCAACAAAAATGAAAATACTCCACCATGCGAGTCAGAAAGAAGTGCCAATACAAGACCAGAGTGTTGGGAAATCCAAATTTCTCCCATAAACTTTACTTCTGATATGAAGGACTCTCAAGAGAAAGGTTCCACCTGTTTTGACAAGACTGACGGTAATGAAGTGTCAAAAGGGGAAGCTAGAGATAATGAGAGTGTCAATAATGTAGACGATGCATGTGATGCAAGGACAGATGAACTTCAATATGAAAAGGAGGTCAAAGAGTGTCCTGTGAGTATCATCTTTTCTTCTCTCTACCTATATTTTTAAGTATCTTCCCATATATCTCCATTCTCTTTTCTGTTCATGATGACGAAACTTATATGCTTCATTTTTGGATGGGTGATTCTTCAGTGCTTTACTGCAAACCTCAAATTCATTCAGAGCACAACTTCATCTAAGTTTGATAATTATAAAGTTCTGAGACTTCTATATGAACACTCTTCTTTCATCGCATGAAAAGCTTATGTGTGACTTGAAAAAATTATAGATAAAACCTTGGATTGACAGCAGGATGACATTCTTTGGGCTTATGTGCACTGTTTAAATGGAACCAAGAGAACTTACATTTCCTTAATTTATACTCCAACTAATATGTGGTTGTATGTTACTGGTTAAGGAGGCTGAACTAGAGCATGATAAACCAGCAAAGTGTGTCAAAGATGTCGGGTTAGACCCGATAGAAGATGATCTGAAAAGTCTTTCCAGCTGGCCCTCCGAGTTCAAGATACTACAGAAAGAAATTATTGAACTTTGGAAAGTTTGCAACATTTCCCTTGTGCACAGAACATATTTCTTCCTTCTTTTCCAAGGTGATGCTAAGGATGCTGTATATCTGGAGGTAGAGATCAGAAGACTGACCTTCCTTAATGAGATATATTCGCATGGAGAGAAAACAGTGGTCAATGGCAGGACTTTGTCCCTTGCACAAAGGTAATTCGACTAACATCCAGCTCTGTAAACATTTAACAATTGTATGGAAAGATAAGATAATCATTCCTTGTAGGTGTATATTTGTATTGAAAAGCCATATACATAGCGGCATAGAGGTTCAAAATATAAAGAAGTAAACACATAAAAGTTGAAGAGAGTTCAACATCTATTATATATACCCCTTGGGTCCTTACTAGCTTCGCCCCAGCATATACATGTGCACTATCTTTGTACCTATAGCATGATAAAAGATAATGTCTTTGCATTTACCAAACAAGTTTTATATTTTGCATGTTAAATGCAAAAGCAAAAGATGCTTAGACACTACGCAAATGAAATTCAAACGGATTGGTAAACTACTTTGATTTGTGAAACAGCATTAAAGACCTTCATCAAGAGAGACGGATGCTACGCAAGCAAATGCTGAGGAAGCTAACAGAAGAAGAACGAGAAAGCCTGTACCTTAAGTGGGCAATTCGGATTAACAGCAAACATAGGAGGTTCCAGTTGGTTCAGTGTTTGTGGAACAAGACAGATGATATGAACCACATTGCAGATAGTGCATACCTGGTAGCAAAATTAACTGGATTGATGAAGCCAGGACAAGCTCCTAAAGAGATGTTTGGTCTTGATTTTTCACCCAGACCATCTAGAACTTACAGCTTCACCCGTAGTCTGATATCTTCAATCTTGTAAAAATGACAGGTCCAATATCTGTGTTGGAAACACTCGCTGATGACTTCGAGCTGCATTTCTCACGGAGTTCTGATCTTTTAATTGTTAGTGAGTTTTTCTTAGTTTGTTCTTTTGGGTTGTGATCACCTGAGAGTAATTGCGAGTGTAGATTTGTACAGGAGTCCCAATTTGATCTACTGAACATAAAAGAGAGTGTAAAATACCCACGTTATATGTAGAATGGTTGTTGATTATGTGCTTCTACCACCATTTCATCTGTCACAAAACTTCAGTGACCAAGAAGAAATTGCTTACTGTTCCGACCTCAGTCAATTGAATAAACTGGATCTGAACTCGGTTCACCTTAACAATGGGCTGATATTCAGCTGCTATCTGACTTATAACATGTTGCGCCATACCAACCTTTGCTTTCTATTTGAAAATCGGGATATTGAATTCATATAAGGAATTTACAGCAAGACAACAATTTAGTCTCTGATAACCACAATTTAGTCTCATATTTTGCAGAAGAAAACACACTCCAAAATCAAATATCAAGAAATTATAATCAAGATTATAAAACATACTAATTGGTGACAGAAAAATTGAGTCATAGTAAAAGACCAAAGTCAGAAAGTGACGGTGCCAGAAATTTATTAATATCTACTGATCTAACAGTAATAGTTTCGGCCAGGGATTAACTTTCGTAGGTCTTCTTGTGGCCTTTTTATCTTTCTCAAATCAGCTTATACTGAAAGTCATCAGTTTTCTAGACCGACGACTTCTTAGATTCATCAACATCATACTCATCATCATCATCATCTTCTTCTTATTCTTCCTCCCTTTCATTTATCTTGCTCCTGAACTTGCTTAGTTCAGTCTTAGCATCATCTTCATTGAAAAGGTCAAATCCAAATTTGACGTCGCGATGCTTAACCAAAAGCCACCGAAGTAGGCGGTCTTCTTTGTTCAAGTAATGCAGCTCATTGTTAAAACTGGGAGGTGTCATCACTGTCATTTGCATCAGTTGACCCTAAAAAATGCTAGATATTTTAAATATAGTAACAGTAATCATAATACCGAGAACAAAATTGACCTAAATTACAGACTCCATTGTGAAGATACAGATGAGAAGGCCAATCCGAGGTCTCGGAGGTGTATCATCATGTGTGCATCATGGAAAGAAATTAGAACGGTCATTGACTCATCGTCACAGACCTAAAACTTAATTACCTTATCATGCACCAAGATAAAGGAAAGGACCTTTGGAATTTTTTAGGGCATTGTTAAATGTTCTTCATTCCTTTTTTGTTAATTTTCTCTGAGGGCTATCTAATTGTAGACCTCGGCCACTCCAACCAGTACGTCTACCTCCTAGCAACACAGGTACTGGATAACTCTATCTGTCAAAGATTAGAAAGATGAGAAGAAATCATCTAGTGTTTTTCTTTTACTCTGCTACTTCTATAGTCAAACGTTCATGGGACTGCAATCTGACTTTGACGCTTTTCTGATGAATCATTCACTTGTCCGGAGAAAAGAGAGGCAAATATGACATTATTGAAAGGATAGTACAGACAGACCTGATAGTATCTTCCATCTAGTTTCTTAATGCCATAACCCAATTGAACAGTACCAAACGACTTTATATCTGTAAGCACACCATTTTTCCTATAAACATGCTTCCCAACCTTTGCAACAAGGTCCATCAGAGCCTCCTTGTTTACATGTGGTTTCAGTAAAAGCATACAATCATAGAGCGGCATCTTTTTCTCCTTTGACTCAACCAACTACCTGAATCACAAAATGAACCGCATTAAAGCTTGGAGAAACCAAAAGTAAGACAAACTGCACATCTGCAACAAGATGATTGAAGCAAACTCAACCAAGAGTTTCACCCATTGAAGTAAAACAGAATATAAAACTAACATGTTATGACGTTTTCTTATTAGCACAAATTAAGTAGAAATATATGAAGTCCAGATTCTTAAATTATTTGGAGAATTAGAAAAATTAAATTTGCAAATAAAATGTAAAAGTAAAAAATAAAGGATCTTCCCTTTTCTGATAAGCATCACAAAGAGAGTTCTCATTGTGATAATTTGAACAATCCATAAGACACACACACTGACACACCCAAGACAAGATGAACAACCCATAAAGACGCAGAATACCAACGTCCAATCATGACATATGAAACATTCTCCATTAACTCAAGCCCCCACCAGGAAACAGCAAAGTAACACAATAACCTCTGGAGACCTCCTGGGAAGGAAATCATATATATATATATACACACACACACACACATATATACACACAAAAGAAGAAGAATTGAAATAAGTTTGCACGTCTAAGTTCAAGCAGTGAATTATAATCATTTTTTCTGTCTTCAGTTTCCGTTTATACAATATACGATCTTTCAACTGATATTATTGATGTTCTATCAAGATCCTAAAATGGTTCGCCGTCTTTGACGTCTTGTAATGAGCTAATAAACTATGTAAAACTACAAAATTCCCCATCCCCTCCACCCCCGGCCACAGTGTTCGAGTTACAGGGATGAGTTGATGACACAAAATATAGAGGACAGCTCAAACACCACACCTTGCTCATTCTTTCACATCATTAGTTTACTGTTAACACTTCATACAAATTTTATCATAAGTTTCCGCAGTAGAATTATTTGTTCAATATACAGAATATTTTCGTTAGAATGATTTTGCCGTATCCAGACTAATACCAATCCAAGCCATCTCATGAATAAAATGATCAAGAATACCTAAATCAGGTTGTGAAAATAGAAACATTAATATCAGTAAAAGAAATTGTTTAGGGGAGAAATTATAGATTGAAATAAAGAGAATATCGAGAGGAGGAAGGAGTAGCGTATAGCAGAAACATACCGTTCGATTGCCAGAAATGTGAAGATTTCGCCGTAGACGGAGGAAGATTGGGGACGAGGGTTTTGCAAGAATTGCGGTTAGAGTTTGGGCTCCAGAGATTTGGGCTTACTATTTTTCCTGATGGCAGGAGGTAAGGGTGTAAAAAAAGCCCAACCCCAATTTGTTTAAAATTTTATGGTTCAGGATTCAGGTTTGAAAATATAATTCACCTATGTATTATTTATTTATTAGCTTAATTTATTTTGATTAGTCAAGTTTGATTTTATAGATAAAATTAAATACATGGCTTTTTATCGAAAGCATATTATTTTGTCTTAATCATCAATACAGTATATTGACTTAGATCAAATATTTTAT
>JAOTQR010000045.1:21091166-21122015 GCA_025774065.1 Solanum ossicruentum | reverse complement strand
ATAGTATTTTACTCCATATATACTCGATTACTTTATTTCTACCTAAAGAATAAAGATAGCTGCTATTTCAACCTTCTTCCTTTCAATTTTTCTTTTATTTTCAACTTTTTGTGCTCCTCGAGTTACTCCAACTAGACTTTCAATTATATCTCCTACTAAATGTATGATTTTTTTGGTATTAATTGAAGTTTAGTTTTCAAAAATGGTCCATGAAAATGCCAGCGAATGGTTCATAAAAATCATGGGTAATTATACTTATGGATGAGCCTATATAAACTTGGCAAGTGTAAGTAAGGATTAAGATAGAAAGCTCAGTAACCAAAAGCTTTTGAGAAAAAAACACGCAGAGAATAAAACATAGGCAAAAGAGAAACGTATCTAGAAACAAAAAACACAATAAAGAAAAAGAGAAACACATTTCTGTCTGATCAGTGCAAGCAAAAGAGGAAAATAGATGTAATTAGTCAATTGGGAAGTGCTATCATTGAGGGACAATCATTTTTTTTGGTTTTCTGGACCCCCCACTTATAAACTTGAAAGAAACACGGGGCAGTGTTGGAGCCATAGCCGTACTCTAATCAACAACGTCATTCATCTTCTTTTATGAGAGAAGGTTAGAATGTATGCGTCCACTATACTCAGGATCAGGTCGCTCCTAATAGAACAGAATAGTAGTAAGTAAAATACAGGAATAACAATACAGGATCTTACGTGAAAATTTCATTGCTCAATGGAAAAACAATCACGATCTGCACCATAGAAAGAACAGACAAATTTATGATTTTAAATATATATATATAATTTTTAAATTTTAGAATGCAATTTAGTATATTCAATATAAATTATTTATAAGTATTACATAAATTTAATAACAAAAATATAGAATTTAAATTAAAATTATTAGGACGATATAAGCAAGACGATAGCTCTACTCTTATTTCACCCTAATAAACACAATGAAAAGAAGAAAAATAAAACAGCTCTGCTGTGACTATCAATGTTTCTTTCAATTCTTTCTCTTTCAGAATTTGGCCCAATTCCCCATTTCCCAACACTTTGTGTGAGGACACTTCCTCTCGAAAGGATGTAGTTCACATACCTATCAATTTAGAGGCAAATTATGAATGTAGTTTTGCTACTATATGATTACATTTAATTGTTCCCACTCAGAAATCCAATTGAAAACAAAAATACTCTCTTTATTTCATATTAAATAATATTTTGAATTTTTTTTTATTATTTAAAATAATTGAATTGTTCAAAGTTTAAGACGGAAATTTGAATTTTTTTTAATAATTGTTTTTTAGTTTAGTGAAGTTTTATATTTTTTAGGAGATAAACTATACTACTTACAAAGTAATATTTATAATTTCACAAAAGGATTATGATTCAAAGTATTTCCTTCAAATATTTTTCTTAATATACATATATTGCATCACAAATTCAGTTAATATAGAATAAAAGAAGTACATATTATAGAAACCCACCTCCAACTTCTTTTGCTTATTATACGTGTATATATCTAAGGAAAAATAATATGTTAAATAAGATTATTTTTCAATTATATGTATCATTAGTTCTTGCGTTGGAACCATGTTAATCTTCTCTGTATGATTATATCATATCAATTTTATCGGATATTGAATTGAATTGAATTGAGAAAAAAAAGTACTAGATTTGCTCCTATTATCATGTTTGTTCTTGGAATCTTCCTTTTATTTATTTATTTATTATTTATAATATAATTAAATACTCACTCCCACGGATTTTCAAATTGACAATATGTTCCCATCAAATTGGGTATATGGAACATTCCTTCTTGAAAGTGACAAGTGACAACAATATATGTTTTTTTAAGGTTTTCTCAATGTTTCCCTTACTCCCCCACATTCTGCTACTGCCCACGAGGTTGTACCTGTGTATATATATAATCTCATTAATTAGTTCCCAACTAGAATTAAAATATTAAAGAAAAAAAAAATTTGGATGTTGCGTTTGAAGTTTTTATAATTATATTTTCAAGTCAATTATTCTAAAATAAAGAAATTAGAAAGAATATTTTTATGCATTTCAAAATTGTCGAAAATTGAATGGAAAGCTAAAATATCTTTGATAGGGAACGTTTTCTACGGATGAATTTTATGTGATACAAATTAAGATTTGTCGAGCTTTAATATGTGTACCGAATATCAAATGAAAAAAAAAGATAATAGTAAACAAATTAACAATTTCCCTTTGAATTTCTTGCAACTTTGGCCAAGTTTAATGTGAAGATGGGAATTTATTAAATTTTTTTTTAAAAAGAAAACTGCTCACTTTGTTAAGGACTTTTCTTTTTATTTTTTGGTAATAAAAATGGAATGAAAATGTAATACATATAAAAAGACTTTCAAGTTCCAAGCAAGTTTGCTTGTAATCCTATAGCGATATACACATGACAACATCTATATGGTTATCAATTAATCAGTCACTAAACAGTAACTTGGTAACTTTTAAATAATATTATGGTCCATTAATTAGGCACAGGATTTGTCCACTTTAATTTTTGACATGATGGTCAATCATCAACATCTCATTTCTAGAGGAGGCAAATAACTCCAATATAAATTCAATGTATTTTATATCAAAATTAATTTTAGTGATGCTAAAAAGAGTACTCCCTAACAATTACTACTAATTATAAGGTGGTAAAAAGTGCTTAAAATTTTAATCATGATTTTTATGGTAAGATGTTATAATCGTGAAAAGTGATATGTTTCAATTGTTTTGCAAAATGACATATGCAGTATTTTGGTACCTAGAAGAGTTGTGTAATCATAATGCATATGCTCCCCCACCCCCTAACCCACTCCACCCCCAACAATGAAAAGAATCTTGTTTTTCACACATCTAAATGTATAATAATTTTTTACAAATATTATTGAAATAATGGTGAAGTTTGTTAGGACAATTGATTTAGAGACGAATATTGTTTTTAGGAGAGTGATTTTTGTTCTTCACCAACCACCATGTAACCATAAGTCAATAATTTCACTAAACTAAAGGGTAAGCTGTTATGTTCTTAATTAGTACTACTTCATTAATTAATTAATTAAACTACACTGTACTAATTAATCCAAGGGTGGAGAGTGGGGGTGGCGGGGTTAGGGGTGTTTGGAGGAAAGTCAATGTCAATTGTCCAAAATCTTTGAGAGGACCCCCCTCAAGGATATTCCTTTGCCTCTTTACGCTAACGGGTATTTTTGCACTTACTTTTTTATGTACTTTTTAGGAAACAATCTCTCTACTTCTATGAGGTAGCGGAAAGGTCTGCGTACAATTTGCCCTCCCCAGACCCCACTTGTGGGATAACACTGGGTATGTTGTTGTTGTTGTTTACTTTTTTATGTACTTTGTATTGCTATTCAACACATGTTTGACAGAGAAATATTAAACTTTTAATAAGAGAAAATTATCAAAAACACTTCTAAAATTGACACAAGTTATTAATTTAATTTCTGAATTATTAACAGTTTTTGACCAACTTAACTAAAATATAGTCCTGAACTATCACAAGTATTAAAAATATCTCTTAACTTGACAAGAATTAGGGGTGTATTTCACTCTTATTACAAGATCAGGGGTGTGTTTAAGTTTGATTAGCCAAGTAGAGGAGTGTTTTCAACACTATCAATAATTTAGGAATGAAACTAATAATTCGTGCCAAATTTAGAGATGTTTTCAATACTTTCCTCAAAATTTAAATTATTGGATATAATATATTTTAATTGATTAATTAATAGTTTTTCTGTCTCGTCTTATTTGACACCTTTTGCTTTTTGGCCAGTCTAAAAAAAATGTTATTTTACTTTAATTGGAAACAATTTAACTTTAAAATTTCTCTTTTACCCTTAATAAAAAGATTTTAACCATACAAATATTTAAAAATTATTTTAAACCACAATTTTAAATAATTTTTTTTCTTAAACACCGCATCAAATCAAAGAGTATGATGGCACATGAGATAGGATTGAGGGCGTATAATTTTAACACGCTTCATGTTGGTTTGATGTTTATTCCTAGGCTAAGCAGGCGTTTTGGAAAAATAATTGATGATAATAAGATTTGACATAAAAAATTTTGTTTGTCTTGACACCTTATTGAAATGTATGACTATATATATCGTTTAAAAATTTAAGAAGTCATATGGACAAATAATAATATAAGTCATCTGGTTAGAAATAAGTTATTCATCATGTATATATGATAATTTATATCATTTTTCATTACTGAGATATAAATAGTGGAATAAATAATTTCATAATTATCAACTTCCTCTAATCACACGTACGATAAAGTAAACCTACATATTATTATGAAATAATTATAATTTCTACCTCATCTCAAACGACTCCTAAAGAGTTAATACCATGACATAATAAGTTGATGAAGTGAGTAAAAAAATGAGCGACAATTTTGAAATATTAATTCAATAAAACTAAAAGAACTTAAATTATTATTTTTATTTGTCTATATTTTAATATTAAAATTATTCGGTATTTATACAGACGAGAGAGGGGGACAAAGGGACAAAAAGAGAATTTGGTTTTGGGGGGTGGGGGTGGACCATGGTAGTCGAATGGGTTGAATGATGAGGTCCGCCGAATGATGGGAGGTCACAGCCGACCGCACCTCGTTGACGTGAACAACCAATTAGTCCACATCACTTACTAGCCGCCCGATTAACAAAGCTTCACTTCACCTGCCGCCTCTTTCCTCTCTCCTATTCTATATTTTCAATAATAATCATGCTTATTAAATTTCAGGTTCTTATTTGAAAAAATTATACGGATTTAATATATATTTGTTAATTAATTAATATAATTATAATTTAAATTAATCACAAATTATGACTAATATTTAATTGTAATTATAGTTTGAATTGTGTATAATTCATACGATTTATACAAACACTGTGCGCTGAATCAAATTGTATAGCGAAATACTCCCTCTGTCTTATGTTAACTGAATTTGTAAGGTAATGCACACATTTTAAGAAAAATATTCAAATACAAACTTTACACTATATTTTTCACTATTGCCCTTTGTAAAATCATAAATAAATAGTGTAATTTATTTCCTAAAAAATGTAAAAGTTCAATAAATGAAGGGGAAATATGGAAAAAACTCAAACATTCGTCTTGAACTTTGAAAAACTCAACTATTTTCAACCTTAAAAAAGCCTCAAAAATTCAATTAATTTGAGACGGAAGGAATATATAAACACGGTGAAATGCATAGCGAATTATATAAACATTGTGCATGGATTGTATAGTGAAATGTACAAATGATATATAAAAGCTACAAATTGTATAGTGAATTATACAAATATATACAAATATTACACGAATTATATATTATTATAATTATAGTTACGAAATATAATTACTCAAATAATAACTATGGAGTATAATTAAAATATTTTAAACAGTGATACGCAAAATTTCCTCTATCTCACTTAATTCTTAAAACAAATCACAATAAAAATAAGAAAGAAAAAGTTGGCTATTAACTCATTGTTTAGTTCATTTTGAGACTCCGTCTTTCCATCCAAATAATTTTTGGGAGGTATTATAATTTATTTCTTTCGACATGTTGCAATTCAATTAACTTATTCATAGACTTTGCCATAGTTATTACCTCTTGCTTGCAAGTTGCGAGGACCCAATCTACTAAATTGAGGTAGGTGCAGAATAATGATATCAAATCTCATTTGAATTAAATAATTTTAAGTTAAAGTATAAATTTATATATAAAATTAATTTGTAATTAATGATATTAAATATAAATTCATAAATTTTTTAAATATAATGAATTGGATGCTAAAATCTCAACGACTTAACTCGTAAATGACATAATCATTCTTACCCTCGGACCTCTAGCGCCGTCCTAATTAAGGAAATTTGGTAAATTTTAAAGTGCGATTACTGATGTTTTAGCCACAAACTCTACGTTATTGGAAGCCAGTTCATATTGTTTTACCTCCTTGCTTCTTAGCGAGTCGGGCGGAGCTACATTCATTCAACGGTGGTCAAATAAACATTCTTTGTTGAATTTTTTTTTTTAATATATACGTTAAATATATATATATTTTGATATATATCAACTGATGAATATCCTTGATACAAAAATCATCCACCTATATTTTAAAAATATGAACGTTCTTGATAAAAATGTTGGTTGTGCCACCACCTGTATAAGTACCAGAAAAAACAACATAATAGAGTAGTACTATTAATTAACAACCGGGAAAAAAGTATTACATCTTTAGTTACTATGGTATACTTGTTGACTTGTTACTTTCTAATGGAAACTTTGGCCGACCATATATATAGATTGATGGATATTGCTTATCATCCTTTATCCTAACAGTAGCAATCTAACTTACCTTTCTTGATCAAAGGTCGTGCTCTTACTATTTAAAGATGGATTTTTAGAATTTCAAATAGGGGAGTATGTAAATTATTATTGTTATGATATAGCTAGGCTAATAAATGGAACATAGTCCTAAAAGCATATGTTATTTCAAATCAAGAACGATGGGTATGGCTATACCTACATGTTAGAGACACTATTTACTTTAGCACTTCTTGTTGCGTTTGATTTGGTGCGAGTCCAAATCAGTTGAACCAACTTATAGAAACTAAAAACGAAAATCAGTTTGATCTTTATGAACCGTGTTAGTGACGGATCCATTATTTATTTTCATTCAGGAGGCTCGAAAAATAAAAATATAAATGTGTCAATTAGAGTGTAAAGTATAAATTTCAAAAAGATATCACTAGCAATACTTCTTAAGCACGTTTGTACAATACCACTCCACGAAGTTCTATTGCTTGATAAGATAAAAGTTAAAAAAATTAGATAGCTTGCGCACCCAACAGGTTATATTTGCGGCCCAAGTTGGTAGTCTAGTACTATTCGCTATCTTCCTCTTTGTTTTAGGAAGTCAAAACTAATATATGCATAGAAATATAGATAATCTATCTTATATACATATAATGTATTTTTTATTGAGGATTTCGGATGAACCTCTGGGGATCGGTGATCGATCCAGGATTTTCTTTAAGGGGATTCAAAATTTTAAGAAGTAGACATACAAACTAATCGAAGAGGGTTCGACATCTATTATATATACATAAAAAATTATGTTTATCGTATAAAAATAATAGAATTACTCACTGTGACAACTATGTGGTTCCGTCACTGCTTGCCCTACGTAAGTCCGCCTCTGTTGATCAAACTATTCTAAGGAGCACCTTACTAAAAGTAGATATTAAAATAAAAATGGTTTTCATGACATCCCAAAGATATTTTGGATATTATATATATATATATATATATACACACTGGAGTAGCTGTTAGGAAATATACGATCTAAAGAAGAATAAGAAGAATAGATGTTCTTTTTAGAGAGAAGGTAGAGAAAATTCTATTTAGAGAGAGAGAGTATTTCGTGGTAACGCCCAATGGGTAAAATCCATGGCGATAGAGTTATATATATATCATTGATATTCAAATATTTATAATTACACAGAATAAATATATACACGGAGAATAAATAATAGTACCTAATATTTAAGTTGAACTACAACAATAAATAAATATAATATCGGATTCCACAACCTAATAGTAGCTAGCATAGAGAGCTAGGTTATTTTCCTTGAGATTTCCTTCGAATTATCTAACAGTTAGCCTATATTGGCTATTCTGTTTAACAAAGTCAAAAAGTTAATAAGCCGAGTAAATGGATAAAAAGTGGTCCACCAATATATAATTAAAAGAATATGTTGAGTTGCTTGTAGTTTTGGGTTGTCAAACTCAAATTTGTTTTTCTTTTCTAGTTAAGATTAAATAGATCTTGCATAATCTGGAAGAATTTAGCTTAATGTATTTTTACAATATGTACAATTTGTTTAGGTTATTTATATAAAAAGATCACATATGACTAATTGACTAGTAATGTCTATATAAACTGTGTTAAGTTTTGATATCTATTAATTACTACTATGTTACCATATTCACTTGTACTATATTTTGACGAGTTTATCTTTACAAATGAAATCGAATGGATTGTCTAATTTTATTGACTTTAACCTATAGGTATTGTTGGTACACCGTACATCATATCCAGTTATATTTTTACAAGTGGAATTTGAAAAGAGTGATATGTAAAAAGTCTTATTCCTACTTTTTTGGCTCAAGTAATTAAGCATAACAAAATCAGATATGAAAAGAAAATTATAATAGTGTAGAAGAGCAACGACACTACGTGACAAAAGCAACAAAAAACATATACTAATAAAAGTTAGAAAACGATATAATATAGTATTTGAGTAATAATAACATTCCTAATAAGAGAACTAGACATCACTCGACTACTAATAATCCGATAATAATTCAGATTAAAAACATTAGACATCATTCGACCATCTAGTAACCGTCTACCTTAATTCCCGACTTTATATCTTTCTATATGCACACACTGTTGGTGTATATGTACAAAATTTTTTGGCAATTGAATTACTATTGTTTATCTATTTTTGGAGTATGTATGTTAGAGGAAGGGGAAAGTGAAGTATAGTTTTTGATGATATATAAGTAAAGTCTGTTCCTGTGCACATAAGATATTTAGGAATATTATACATTATGATTTTGTATTCCTTGTTTATCTTCTACGGAAAGTAGAACAACCTATACGCATTCTGACTAATGGGTAATAGCCACTTTGTTTTTCTCCAAAAGCCTATTCTCTGCTTTCCCTTTTTCCTATAGTTCCTTCCTCTAAATACTTGTCCATTTTAATCATTTGGTTACACTCTCTCGAAGAAAAATGCCCATTGATAGTGACACCATCTTTTTTCGGAATATTTTTTTTTATATATATGGAGCAGTTTAATTAAAATCAAACTATATATACCGTTTCTGCGTACTAGAAGACTAATTGGTTGGCCGGTTAATTAATTATTGCATATCAAATTCTCAATCGGAATTCAAATGAGTCGAATCAAATAAAGGTTACAGAAGAAGTGATTTTCCTATGAGTACCAAATTAATTAAAATCTTAAAATAAAAATAGCAATATACTGCCTCTATCTCAACTTATGTAGATATGTTAGATTGAAAACTGTATTTATAAAACTATTGTAATCCTAAACAAGTTAAAGGCATTATTATGAATAGATTTTATCTTATTAAATGACAAAGAATCGTTTGGTGCGCGGGATAAAGAGAAATATCTCATGATTAATTTTTAAATAGTATTCTCTTTTATTTCAAAATAAGTGAATGTTGAGCTATATCACACATATTAAGAAAACAACAACAACATTACCCCAATGCCTCAAAGGCTCCCGCCCATTGCAGGGTAAAGGGGGGTCGGATGTACGCAATCTGACCCCTATGTTTAAAAACATACCGCGACTGTTTTCGGATGACCCATGATAAGCGTCGAAAGTTGGATTGACTAACTGATACTTCACAATTGGAAGAAGTGCAGACAGTTTAAAGAGTCATTTTGCTTTATTCTATCATACCCCAAAGCCAAAAAATAGTGAATCTTTGGCTCCATCCGAGATTGATGGAAAACACATATTAAGAAAAAGAAACAAAAAATAAAATTTAATCATATTTTTCCATTTTTATCCTTTCCAAACTCCAAACACTAACGTAATGCATCCTTTGTGTCTAACACAAAATTCAGCCCTAGAAACTCAATTAATGAAGAGCAAAATTGGAAAAAAATTTCAACATATCCATTGAAAATGAACAATTCAATTATTTTAAAAGCTCAAAAATCCCCAAACAATTCACTTATTTTGAAATAGAGGGAGTATTTATAAAACATTTGATTGACAATATCATGAAATATCTCACCTTATTCTATTCAACTCCTAATAATTATTTTATATCATCTCTCAGATGGAATGAATTACCATGCCGGAATAATTTATTCGACATAACAAATTATCCTAATATAAAGGGGAACCTTGGAGTAACTGGTAAAATTGTTACCATATGACGAGTAGATCATAAATCCAAGCCTTGAGAATAGCCTCTACCAAAAATACAATTTAATGTAAGAATACATACAATAGACCCTGTAGTCAAGATCGGACACTTCCCTGAATATTACAAATAGCTAAAACTTTAGTACACGGGAACTATCCTTGTGTAAATTAAGGAGGGTCTTTAAGTTTCTCTGTGGGAAGATAGGCAATGACGTCAACAATGGGGACAACTTTCAATCCCATGCGCAATTAAGCGGTCCACCCCCTCCAAATTCCCTCCCCCGCCACCCCCCACCCCCAAAGTCCCTCTTCTCCTTCTCTTTTAATACTTGCTTTTTGTTTCAATCTATGGAACTTCACTTCTCTGTCTAGCTCTCTCTCCTTCCAATATTCTTTCAGTTTTTCACCTTCTGCATATTTGTCTTCTTCTCGATTTCCTTCATCCAATCATTAGATCAAGCTAACAAAAAAACATTGCAGGTATATATAGCTTTTTTCATCAACGATATATAAGTCGTATATGCATTTTCATGCAAAACATTGCAGTGGTATTCAAATCAACTTACGAATGTATAATCGAATTCCGTAATTATCTTGCGTCTCAATGTCATGGTTTCCCATTTTGTCTATATTTCCCTTGGTCCGATCGAGCAAATGCCACGATAAACCTGAACTATATTTAGAATTGCATTATTTGTTGACAGTTTGTTCTAATTGTATTATGTGGCTCTGCAAGTTTTGATGTTTTTGGAAATGTAATAAATAAGAATCTTTATCTCTTCGAAGTCTCTTACATTGTCAAGTTGTTGAAAAATATGGAATTGGAATGGTCCTGCGCACAGTGCACCTATCAAAGAAATGAGTCAGAAAGGTGTCAAGTTCATTGTAGACAAACAGACAAGTGGTCAGATTATTTCCTTCTTTGGGATATGATACATCATTTTCTTCCTTCAAACATTCAAAATTTTCACACACACACACACACTGCCTTTAGCTAGTGGCTTTTCATCTCTTTTTCCTTTTCTTTACATACCCTTTTTGGCAAGCTTGAATATATCCCATAAGACCCGGTATTCCTTTTTGCCTCCTTTTAAACCAAAGCGTGCTTAATTCTACTACTTCTTAGCTTTCAAAAAGAAAAACTACCTACGTTTCATTTAAGTCTATTTAAAAATAAAATAATATATTTCTTTTTTTATAATATTTTAGGTATATTTTTACTTGACATGTTTAAAGCTATAAAATTAAAGAGTATTTTGATACATTTGACATAATTTTAATTATTTAGAACCACAAGATCAGAAATCTTCTTTATTTTCTTATAATTCTTTTTGAGACAAAAAGATCATTATTTAACGTCATTAACGCACCTCATCCCTCACTGATTCTTTATGTCAAAGCAGATAATAAACACTTTTTCACTGTTTCGAGTCTAGCACCTTCATGTAAAATGAAACGACGGGAAGTATATATATGTCTTAGCTTGTTACATGTTTTTTCTTCTTCAAAAAAAAAATCAATTTTGACTTTCTTTTCTTTTTATTTATCCTGTAATATAATATTTTGTTAGTGTTTTTTATAGTCGTATAGATGTGATGAAGAGGGCGTTGTTGATCCATCATTCAAGTAGCCAAGACACCATCATTAGCTCAAACTTTCACTTGTCCCATTTTCCTTTCAATTCTAATCAGACGTGAAATATACCAAAGCGAGAAGGGTGACTCTCCATCCCCCTAGAAAGCAAACCCTCATCATTTCATTTTCTTTTCTTTCCTCTTCATCTCATTTTCTTTAACCCCACCATTAAATTTAAATTATTATATCACCCTCAAGAAAACAAAAACAAAAATTAGTATTAATTTGGTAGGTTTTATTAGACTAACACGCGCTAAATTTGTATAAATAACTTTAATTCTCTTGCCACCAAATGGTTTGATGATTACATGTGAAAGCTCTTAGATGCCAACTTTCCATTTGTAGGGTTCATAATATGCTACACTTCACTTCTTTTATCTTTTTTTTTTTTTGGGTAGCTTTTCATATATCTTACACTATATGGCTACTACTATTTGTTTCATGAGTGATTATTGGCTATGACTTTGGAGTAAAAGAGGTGCAATTATATTAATGCGTTGAATGATCTTGTCTTTTGGTGCTGAATTTTATGCAGAAGTTACATAAATTATACAGTCATCATGGATACAAATGAATCATGCGTTCCTCCTGGATTTCGATTTCATCCAACGGATGAAGAGCTCGTTGGGTATTATCTTAGAAAGAAAATCGCATCACAAAAGATTGATCTTGATGTTATAAGAGACATTGATCTCTACAGAATCGAGCCATGGGATCTTCAAGGTATCGTCTTCTTCTTCTTCTTTTTTCATTTTAGGGTTTCTTATGCAGTCTCAATTCTATGATAAAATGGCAATACCATGCGAAGAACATCATAAGCGAGCAGCATATCTTGATCCATCCATAGCAGATTCCCCAAGGGAGGGAAAGGTTTTCTTTTCACTAGAAGCTCAGTATAGATAGTTTGATGGATGAAATCCCTCAATATCAATCTTTAGTCGTTGAATAATAAACAATAAACTTCAAACAAAATAACATTCGAATATCAGAGTTGAACAAGTGGATGGGGGAAGAGTAAATGTTATCACAAAATGAAAGCAAGAGTTCATGCACCATACGTCTGTTCTAACAATTCAAACTTTTAGATGAAAATTATATCTTTTTTTTTTAAATTATGAGCAGATAAATGTCGGATCGGATATGAAGAGCAAAACGAGTGGTATTTCTTCAGCCACAAGGATAAGAAGTACCCAACAGGGACCAGAACTAATAGGGCAACAATGGCAGGGTTTTGGAAGGCAACAGGAAGAGACAAAGCAGTATACAATAAATCAAAACTTATAGGCATGAGAAAAACACTTGTCTTCTATAAGGGTAGGGCACCTAATGGACAGAAATCTGATTGGATCATGCATGAATATCGTCTTGAATCTGAAGAGAATGGTCCTCCACAGGCAAGTATTTCATTTTTCTTATTCTGACCCTGCCACTATTTACAAGTACTACACCTCCTGGATCTCAATATATATGCTCGAGTTATTCTTACACGATTAGGTCACATTAACATGTCTTATTTTGAAAATTACGAATCCATATTTTAAAGAGGTTTACTTACCTATACTCTGTAAATGATCTGATAGTGTGAAAAGAATTTTACACTGACGACGTATATAACTTAAATTGTTTCTAGATTACCTGAGAAATAGCAAATTTTATAAAGAATAAAAATATTTGATTTCTCAGTCAAATTAAAATTAATCCTTTGTTCTTTACATGCACACTCATTTATTTATCTATCTAACTAAACATGTAAAGTAAGAAAAGATGATTTCCAACACCTTCAAAGTCAAAAGACATTACTTTTTTAGGCAAATTACAACTGTGCTTTCTTTATTAGTCCCTTTTTGTGAGGTCGTTGATCTTTCACTCTTCCAAAAGAGATTTTCCCAAATATCTTCTTACCTACAACCCATTTGACTAACTTCTTGTCTCTTTACTACACTAAAACAAAGAAGAAAAGAAATCACATAGAAAGACAATTAGATAGATGAACTATCCTATCGTTAATTATTAACTGAGTTTAACTTTTTATACCCAAATTTTAGTCAAAACAAATATAATTCTAGGTTTGAGACAGTAATTAATTATTACTGTGCTCTCTTACAACTTAATCTTCTTTTTTATTTTTTAGATGATACTGGTCACACTGTTTATCATCCATAAAAATGGAAGTAGTAACCTTGTAAATGAACAAGTTGCTAAGTAATCCCTTCCTCCATCTTTACTTGTTCATATATCAAAAATAATCGTCTTGTTCAGTTTGAAAAATCAATAGTATACTTCATCATTTTGTCTCAATTTTATCCTTTACTCATTTTCAACATTTAGATAACTTATAATTAATAGGAATGATATAGTAAATGTTATCCTTTTGTTTATTATTTTCTAAGGGGTGTGTCAGATCAAACATGGATAAGTAAAGATAGACAGTAGAACAAATTAAAATGCTTTGATAGTATGCAAGTTAAATCCTAATAATTAATTGAACTGTTGCAGGAAGAAGGATGGGTGGTTTGTAGGGCATTTAAGAAAAAAATTACAGGGCAAACAAAGAGCAATAACATGGTTGAAGGATGGGAGTCAAATTATTTCTATGATGAAGCAACTACTACAGTAAGCTCAATAGTGGATCCTCTTGAATACATCACAAGGCAACCTCCTCCTCCTTCAAATAATTTCACCATGGTACAAAATAATCTACTATGCAAACAAGAGATATCGATGGAAGCAGCTGAAAACAATCTCAACTTTTCTTATACAAATTCAGATCAATTCATACAGCTTCCGCAGCTAGAAAGCCCCTCTTTACCACTCCTTAAAAGGCCAACTAGCTCCATGTCACTCGTCTCTGATAATAACAACAACAATAATAATAATCACGAAGATGATGGAAGCAAAAATGTAACAGCTGATTGGAGGGCTCTTGACAAATTTGTTGCGTCTCAATTGAGTCATGAAGAGTCAACATTATACGAAGATGATCATCACAATTGTTCCGATTTGGGAATGTTGCTATTGCTGAGTGATAGGGGCGAAGGACCTAAGCTGAATGAGATCTTGAGTTCGAGCTCTGAGGATTGTGATATTGGCGTTTGTTTATTTGACAAATGAAGAAGAAAAACGATCCATTTGAAACCACTACACATATATATATTATATATATATATTATGTAAATGAAAGCTAGTATTTGTGAAATTATTAATGAGTGAAGAGAATCATCCATTGCAGTGGAGTTGATTATATATAGAATTGCAAGGATGTTGAAGGAAATTGATTTTATGAAGAATTTATCAGCATCTAGGAAGAACTAGCACAACTAATAAATATTTTATACGTGCATGTGATATAATGAATTTCAATAGTACGTATTTAACCATATTTTGACTTGAAGTGGTAATATATTTTATGTTATTTTACATTGCAAGCTTCTATTCTACTTTTTTTTTCTATTTTATATTATTATGTCGTATAAAAGATAATTACAAGTAACTGTTTATAATCAGTGGAACTACTAAGGAAGAAAATATGTGCTTAATTTCTACGTGGTACAAATGTAAAGTTATATTGCAACATCGGGCTAATATAACTTTACAACAAGTCAACGATAATTTGGAAAATTAATTAATTTAAAAAAGAATCATTTACATAAATAATATATTACTTAACCTAAATTATGAGTTTTAGTATAATTTTAACTCTTAGCAAATATGTAAGAGTTAAAATTATAAATTATTAATAAAATATGTTATAAATTATAATTAAAAAAATATTTTTAAAAAAATAATATTGGATATATAATATATTATTTATATAAATATTCCACGAATATAAGGCATGAAATCTATACTTATTTGAGACAAACCTAAAAGTGGTAATAACAAAAATTTCTCACTTCAACTTTCGGTTGACCCTCATTTGAGACATTCTCATTGGCCTGTTTTTCTTTTGCTGAGTTTCACTTTTGACAAACCACAAAGAGACATGCATGTAGCGTGTCTATCACACCTTTTTAGTTTTATAACTCAAGTTAGCTATTGTGGATCGATCGCGTTGGTTACATCTATACAGGGCAGAGTTAGAAGTTTGAATACTGACTTGATGAAATATAATAATTTTTACTTAAATAGTGTTTTTGTATGAAAATTTTTTGTAAATACATAGAAATACTAATCGTAGAATCTAATTATTAATACTTAAAGTTATCGTTGTAAAATTCAGAACTCATAAAACTAAAATCATAGCTCAACATCTAATTTATATACCGTATAAATTTAGAATCCATCCAAATACTCTATAAAATTACTTAAATCATAGCTCAGCGTCTGATCTATATACAGTATAAATTTTGAATACATCCAAATACTTTGTAAAATTAAGTCTGGGAGAAGGATTGTCCAAGCGGAGTCCACCCATCTCATTAACAATAAGTATTAGACTTTATGTCATTCTATTTGATGTGCGGGTAATTTTTATTTTGGAGCCCAACAGTGGGTGAGATGAGTCTGCTCTAATACCATGTAAAATTAGGTCTTGAACAGAACTCACATTCCAAAAACTAGTTCAAAGGAAAAAGGACTGATCGAGCTTTATAAAGAGTCTACCTATCTCATTAACCACCAATGTGAGACTTTTGTCATGAACCCATCTTTTAAAAAAAAAGAATTAGGGCACATAAAGCACTGTCCTTGTTCTTTTTTCTTGGTATTTGAGGAAACTATTTCTTGCAAAGGAATAAAAGAGAAATAAAGAATTTTATTTAACAAGTGTGTGACAATGGTAGGACTATTGAAAATTGACCGATGGGGAAATGGTTTAAAGGGGGATATTAGATTGATGATGAAAAAGAGAAAGCATAATAAACATGGCATGAAGTAGAAACTATTGGCAAGAAGAAATATGGTATAGTGGGCCAGTGTGTTGGCCAGCATGCGCTGTGTGCACCATCGCAATGGCTTCGATTTTGGCATGCTTTGTCTCTTCTAAAAAGTAGCCATTTGGACAATAGTTGATGGAAATAAAATTAGTATAAAAATGTAACCTGGTTGAAAGGGGAAAAAACAAGTACTCCTCAATTTCAATTTATATGATAGTGTTTAAATGGCAAGCTCGGTGGTTTATGTGTAAGTTCAGGGGACGGATCCTACCACAACAGTCTTAGCTTGCATTTTTGTAAGATGATATTTTAAAGACTTGAACTCTTGATCTCCTAGTCATATGACAATAACTTTACCAATTACTAGTTTTGACTGTATGATTACATATCAACTTATTAAAAATAAAAATAATCTGTTATTACATACTTTTTTAAGACTGACCTAAAAAAAAATTATCACATACATTGGCATCCGAGTCTGGTTGTCCTGCTAGTGCCGTACATATGCCAAGTCCAAACTTAAAATTTTGGCATTTACTAGTTTGATACCAATCAGTCTTCTTATCATGGAAATGGTGTCCGACAATAAAGTCTAGAACAGATTTTTGTATTTGTAGAAATCTAACCAACTAGTTCATGCCTTCAATTTCTTTCTATTTTGGAGGTGGAAAGTTCAAACTTTAAGGGAAAAAAATATGTTTTTTTTTTTTATCATATTGGGTTTGATGATAGAAAAAGTTTCGAATATTTTCTTTCTTCAAGTTTCTCTAATTCTTAATTTGAAATATCCCAAAAAAGGGAAATTTGTTGAGTTACTGCTCAAGAAAACATTCGATAATTAGCTAATTATCGTAGAAACTGCTTTATCCCAAACATATTGAATTCTTATCGATTCGCAACTAGCTTTATTGATCTGCAAGTTAGCTTCCTCTAAATATTAAGTACTCTCTCTATTTTTTAAAAAAAAAAATTAACTAGTTTGACTTGACACAAAGTTTAAGAAAACTCAAAAAAATTTAAAATTATGATCATAAATTAAAGTTATGTCAAATATATCAAATGACTTTTAATATTGTGGTCTTATACTTGCTGCGTGGATAGCTGAAATTAAAATGTTACCAAAAAACAAATCACTCCATTTTAAACAGACTAAAAAAACATGGATTATTCATTTTGAAATGGAGAGATTACTAGATTATATTATCGTAAATAGTAGAGTAACTACTAGTATCAATCCAAACAATTTGGATGAACTATGCCGGGGAACTTTAAAAATAACAAAAACTTGAAATATAATGAGGTAAAATAACTATAGTTCACTTAATTATAATTCGTAACCACATGTTAGAGTGAGGAGATAGGCGACCTGACCCATCTCTGTGAAGTATTGTCCCCTCTTGGGTCTAGCCCATCACGAATTTATCCATTTGGGCTTACCCCAAAAGACGTCTCTCCTGTGTTTTGTCGATATGGGATATCTCCTCTCAAGATGGATTGTTACATAACTACTATGTATACCTATCAATGATTGTATTTGTATATTTATTGAATAATATTATATATGTAATTTGTATGTATAAGTAGCAATGAATACAATAGTATTAACGAATACAATTTGTATCGATAACTAAATTATATCAAAGATACAATTGCATCAATATTATGTCACATCAACATTTGTATTTTTATCATTTGTATCAATTGTATATCAAGTTCAACATTTACATTTGTATAATTAATTGTTACCATCTGTATCAACGTTGTATTAGCAAATACATATGTATTTATATTTTATACCATATTGTCACTTATTATTTATTAAATAATTGTTATAATTGTAACATATTGAGAGAAAGAAAGAGGGGGGAGAGAAATAATGGAGAGATGACAAAGAGAGAGAAGAGAGACACGACTGATATTAAAAAGAGGAGAGTGGCAAGAGAAAAAAGAAAAAAAAATAAAATATTAATTATAGTTACAAATTATAATTATGTATTAGAAATACATATTATACCTCTGCCAACTATATAAATCCTTGTAACAACCATGTCTCTCCATTCAAGTAATACTAAAGACAAGAAAGGTCAATTTTTTAATTTATTTTTTAATCAAAGACCAAAGGACAAAATATTCACCTTTCCATCTTTTTCTTTTTGTTTCTTTTAGTGTTAAGTTTCACTTTTCTTTTTCCTTTTCCTTTTACAAATTCTCACTTTGGTGTAGACCACAAACAGTAACATATGATAATGCCTCCTTCAACGGGGTACAAAAAGTTGTCACGCCACAGGTCATATTGTACTGATGCTGCCTTAATTAATTAATCAAAGGTTATTGCAGCTTTTCCTTTTATATACCTAGAAAAACCAATTGCAATCATGAGTTAACCTAATTTTATATCATTATCCAAATTACTTCATTTTACTACTATATCTTAAAACATATGTTGAACAGCATGCCCTTTCCCCTAAATTTATAATATATCTGTACATATGTTGTTACTTAAATTACTCAGACAGGTACCACTACTTTTTATCATTAATTATTTAGTAATCTTATCATATTTTATGTGCATAATAATTTCCCCATCTTCCACGCCGTTCTCTCTTCCGCATAGCTTAACTTGCATCGCCTCAACTGTTACAGAAATGGTTAATAAACAATTGAGAATTTGTTTTAACACGTAATCTTGTGTGGTCCAAATATCACATTCAGTCCTGCAAAAAATGACGATCACTCATGGTGACATAGTTGGGCAACAAAGCAAGCAAAATATTGTTTCGGTTCACATTCTCGTCTACCATTTTGACCTAGAAGAAAGAGATAGTAATATTTTTAGTCTCACCAAGAATTGTTATATACATGAGATCAACAAGATAAATATTCTAATCTTTGATCATTTACGCTTTCATAGGTAGATTGAAAAATTAAAAAGAAAATTATAAATAATGTATTGCGTATGTATAATTATAAAATATATGAACATAATTTATCAGTTCAATTTAGTTATTTCTTCGATTTTTCAGAACAAATCCAAACCCGAACCTAACACTATCGCTTTTCAAAAAAGTAAAACCAAACCAAACTCAACCCATAAAAATCAATTTATTTTATCAATTTGGTACGATTTTTCAAATTGTATCGATTTTTATGAACATCCCTAGGTACTAATGCATTGCAATGTAAGCTATAATTGCAACCACCAATCGAGTCGGGGATTCAAAATTTAAAAAAGAGTAACCATAAGAAGAAATTGTAATGATACAACAAACAAATTAAAAAAAAAAAGTATAATTTTCCGACAGGGAGATTGGATAAACCCTTGAAAGGCCTATCTAAAGGAAGAGAAAGGCCATCCAAATTCACTTTAAAATCCATAGGGCCTAGTAGTATATAATCCACTACTGTATTTGTACAGCTCAAACTTCATCACAGGGAGGGCTGCAATGTTTCCACAATGGTCAGTAGAAAAACATGTCACACTACTATCAATTATCAAAGAAACATGCAGCAATCAATCTATTTACTGCACATGAAACATGAAGGAAATGGGAAACATGTGGTGATAGGTTAAAAGAGATATTGGCACTTTGCAAAGTGACTAGGTACCAAATACAAAGATGCCTGCATAATGAGACTAATCAAATAAACAATTACTGGAGAGTGGTTAACATCATTGCTTCAAACAAAACAAAACAAAACTCAATCAGGGGAAACATGGCAATCCAAGCCAAAAAAACTACTACTTGAAAAACCAATGGCTGCAGAAATTGCAAATCACTTGAATTGCAACAACTACAACATACCCCTACAAGTTAGGTCTGGGAAGGGTAAAATGTACATAGACCTTACCACTACCTCATAGAGATAGAGACCACTACCTCATAGAGATAGAGAGGTTGTTTCCAAGAAACCCTCATTTCAAGAATCAAGCCTCATAAGCAGTATCACTTGAATTGCCAATGCGTAAAATGGTACACCACACATCTCCCTTTTTAGTCTATCCTAAAAAAAATTGACACATTTCCGAATTTGACCAATATCTAATGACACACAACATTTTACACATGTTGGCTCCCACTGATTTGGTATCAAGTCTACAAAGAGTAGGTTTGAGACACTGCAAAGTCTTCCCATATGTTTAAACTTCATGCTCAGCAAACTACATCATATAAATTGAAATGGAGGGAAAGGTAGTCTGCCACCAAAAGCTTATTTGTAAGGAAAAAAACACACTTCATTCCAAAAAACACTTAGGATCTCCACACTAAGTTTGAATAAAACAGTTCAGGGAGTGGGTGAGTGTGGGGGTTTCTTACATGCTTTAAAAGCATCCAAAGTAATTGTTCTGTCTTGTTACAAGTCTATCTCAATTCTGGTCTTATTCACTAACCTTAACCATCCAGCTTCAGGTGAGAAACAAATAGATGGGGTTAGTTCTCCATCCACATATGCAAATGGACCACTATTGTAGAGGAGATCCCCTGAACTTGAGATGTTTGACCAAATCACCAGTAGCATGTGACTTCCACTAGTCCATCAGAGCGCATCAGTAGTAAATAGAGTAGTTCTCTTTATTGAGGCACCAAACTGCTTTTCCCAATTTATGTCACATACGAATGCCAGCAAAGTAAAAGGATTCTTCTCTACGGCTGAAAGAAGTACATCGACAGAAACAACAAACAAGATGAAGACAGAAAAAGAACACATGAAATACAGAGAAAAAAATAAAGACAAATTGACAGCAACATCATAAATCCAACTTTCAAGCCCAAACAGATTATGTGACATTGTTAACAGACATGCTGAAAAGTAGATTACCTTCACAAAGGATCAATGGATGCTAAAATCCATCTCAGAAATTCATCTAAAGAAGACACCGATGATCCAATCAGTGTTATCAGATCCACAATAACCAAATTCGTGTTGTTCTAGTGATCTTTTCTTCTTGTTTTTTTACATTTCTTTATCCTCTTACAGATTGGTCCTTTATTGTTATCTTACTGAAAAGTTCCACACCTCTAAAGTGTTTCAATTCCAAGAACCTTAAATTTAGAGACACTCTGCAACTACTGCTAATAGCTCATCGTTTCCAGTGCAAGCAACTCAGATATTTCAACTAACATAAAGATATTATAAGTTGCAACAAAGCAGAGAAGCAAGAGCTTCAATCATTCAACCAATAATGTCTCACCTCAGATAAGCTCCTCCAACAGTACTACAGTAGCAACCCAAAAAGAAGTTTCAAGGAGAGATATAGCCCGCACAATGGTGGGTACAAGAAACATTACATATTACCGCCGACAATGAATTGCTTCATGATGCCTCACGTGTAATTTCAAGCAACCTATTAACATGCATACATAAGCTTAATAGAAATTAAAGTACCTTGTTCAAAGATGAGTTTGCTTATCCAAACGTGATAATATTTAAGGTACCTTATCTAGACATGAGACCTAAATTCTTCCTCTTAAATCTTGTATGGACTCTATTCCTCTCACTTGAGTCGATACATTTCCTACTTTCTACTAAATCAACGTGAGGAAGGGAGTGATGCCTCTCTTGTACATCTCTTGACATCTTTCTCCACAGTAGTTATCTAAAACAGAGCACGACTCATCACAATTTCTTCCACTTAACTCTCAAACCATTTATTTTGTAAAATATAGGTCGGATGAGCTTAAATGGAGTGACATGGACAACAACGATTCATACAAGCCGACCCAATGTGTTGACATCGAGGCATATTAGTTGTAGAAACTCTCTAACTAGTAGCATAATATGTTTAAAAAAATTACAAATGTACCTTAATTTGATATGGTTTATATCTAAGAAACCATATCATTATTCAGGGAGAGGGTGGGTGGGTTTTAATATCCGTCCAGTTCTCCTCAGCCACTCATTATTTCAGCCATTCCATATCTATCATGCCGTGTCTGAAACATCCTACTTTACATTTCTTTCATTCTTCATAAGTTCAATTTTATCAATGTGCAAAGACAAGTACCTGCCCCATTACGCAAGAGTTTTGGTGCAAGTCTGAACCGCACTAAACTCATGAAGTGACCAATAACATCTCATTGAAAAGAGAGGGAAATTTAAATAAAACAACCAATTGTCGGGCCCTAATAAACCATTTCTCACAGTTACAATAATTGCATGGTGTCATGACCATGAACAATCAACATTTATGACCCAATACTCATATGCAAGAGTAACAATAACTGAGGATTGTGCTAAGCTCAGGAATAAGTGATTCATGATTACTTACTATTCTTAGCAGAAAATGCATTGTCCTGCCCTAGCTCGAGAGGCAAAGGGTGGAGGATTTGTGGCTGAGGTCACAAATCAAGGGCTGTGGTTGGTCCAAAGGGCGGGCCACAAATGGATTTCTTGGTCATAAAAAAAATGCATTTGTCCTGCCATATGAAAAAAATAAGACAAGACATACCTATAATCAAATGAAGAAAGTTATATCGAAAGACCTACAATCTCTTCGAATCCTTGCAGACTTGGCTAAAAAAGATCATGATAAAATAAAACATCCATATAGACAACAGAAATTACTCGGTGGCAATGCTTGATAATGTTTGTAAACTTACATTAGGTCCACCATTCAGTGGGGAACTTCTTAATCTTGTCACAAATCTCTATTAGTAGAAAATGTAGAGGACTTCTAATGTTAGAATCTAAGTTATTGAACATTGGCAAAAAACAGGTTCAGATAAGATCAAGTAAAAAGTGGGAATTCATATAAGCCAATACCAACCAGTTTGGCATTGAGGTGTAGTAGTTGTTTGTAAAGAAAAAGGGGGAGCATCAAAGAAACTATGGAAACAAACCAGTCAAAGGCACTAACAACTACCTTTTCAGAAAGATCAAGAGTACTAAAAGAAATCTAACATTCATATCGAAAAGAGGGTCCAAACAAACCATATGTACAGACAAAAGCTATAAGTTGTGCCACACATATGCACTATCTACTTGATTCAGCTCCTGAGTTTCAATGATCAAGTATTAACTGATATATACATGTGAAGTAACCTCACACAACATCTATCAAAAAAAATGGAATTGAAGAAATTTCCAATGCCATCAAACTTTAAACATAGATCATGGGAAGCTGGGTGACAATGGTGTAGGGGATTAAGCAAATAAGTTAAAGATGACTAACAGGCACGAACAAATAAGTTACCTTACAGGGTTTCATAGACCAGGCACTAAAAGTCAGCTTGAGGATCAGAAGGTTAGTGCATCACTCGGAACTATTGGGTTTTATTTACTCCTGATGTATGAATGAGGAATCCATAACTAAGATATCCGGATTCTGCCAGTGGTTGGTGCAGACTTCCTTACAACCGAGTGAACCAACAGTGATATCGAGATACAATATTAATCTGATCAAAAGCTACCAGCACAAACTCACAGCTCAAGTAATTAGCCAGCCACCTTGAAAACATTTTTTTTGCACAGAACAATTTCACGATTTCAGTTACACCAAGTATATTTGTACTAAGATGAAAAACAGCATATTTTAACTGACCTTGATCCCACAATAATCGGCCAGTATGATAACAGATAAATAGCTTGATCAAAATGAAATACATTTGGATTACATGAAGTGATTCGCTAAGGAAAAACTCTGCAGAAACTTCATTAATTTTGTCAACCAGTTTATCGACGAAAAGCATTCCCTTCTGAAGCTTCTGCTCTCTGTGAATAATGTGTTCGGCGACGAACACTTTCCTCAATAGTGGAGCTTCCTCCCTTTCCAGCACCATAAACACTTCTTTGAGCAGTGTCCAGAAAATTCCTACCACCAGAAGAGCCAGCATGTACAGCTTCCTTAGCGTCTTTTTCCTCTGCCTTCTTAAGTCTTTTCCATCTTTGCTCCTCATGCACCTCAGCATCTTTCTGCATCTCCCGTAGACGGGCAGCTCTCTCTTCTTCAGAAAGCCTAATAGGCTTGCGAGAGTTATGACGTGACTCGTGCCTTGGTGGATCAGATCTTGTCTGCTCATGAGAATTACGATGAGATTCATGCCTTGGTAGATCAGATCTGGTCTGCCTCTCATATTTCACAGCTTCAAGATTATCATGCCTAACCTTAGATTTTTCTCTATCAAAATCATTGCCTCTTTCAGGATCTCGTAATCGAGACGATTTCTGATCAATATATTTCTTGTCCCTACGAGACTCTCTCTTTCTCCTGGAATCATCTTCGCTTGAGTATTCATCTGGATCAGAGCTTTGTCTAGGTGAAGAATTCCTCAAATGCTTTGACTTTGAGTGCTGATGCTTTGATTTCTTGTCTCGATGTTTGTGTCTGCGTTCACCCTTCTCTTTCTCATCATGCATCTTATCCTTATTTTTCATTGTTTCAACAGATTTGCGAATCATGGCCATCTGGACAGGGTTGTTCTTCACACGTGCAAGGGCTTCTTGCTCTCGCTGACGAATCATAAGCAAGGGATCAGAATGGAGTTTCCTCCATGCATCGTTCGAAGATTGTGGCTTGTCCTCAAATAGAGCTCCTGGCACAGATGCTTGCGGCTTGGCAGAAGAACCGGAATCAGCAGGCGTTACAGCAGCTGCTATAGGATCAGTCGGCTTGGACAAAGATTCAAACCCACTAGAACTTCCCTTTCCAACAGCTAATCCGGAATCATAAAGAAATTCCAGCCTCTCTTGCCTGGGAACCAAGCCAGCTTGTTCCTGAAGTTGGCGAAACTCACTGCGCTCACGCTCCTCCTGGATCTGCTTGCGGAGTTCCTCCAACTTCTTCTGTTCGGCCTCATGCTTCTGCTCTGCTTTCCAAACATTCTCAATGTTCCGAAGACTCCCCGTGTGCCATCCCTTCTTATTCAGAAACTTCAGAGCCATCAGAAATCCACAAAACCTACACTGACTCAAACTCCCAAAGCAGACACGCTATCACGGATGGAGAATTTTTCTCTTGCTCACCCGTAACACCTACACATAAAAGCAACCAAATAGAAGGGTAAGTCGGAATGAAAATAAGCACAGTTCTTGGTATTTAATTGAACATAAAGCTCAAAACTAACTCCATCTCAATTATGGTACCCATACAAACAAATTTGGTTACTAAGTTGTCTACATCAACACAAGAGGCGATCAGAAAGCTGAATAATGATTTGGATTTCCAATATTGATAGGTAAGAAATTCATTCCAAATTCTTAGTTGCTAGTTGCAGTACATCAGAAATCAAAATTGTTAACTCGAATAACTAGAGGATTTGGCAAATACCAAGATCTGTGACTTCCCCAAAGTGCTGAAAATCCACAAACCTACATGAAAATTCATTAACTTTCGTCTTTTAAATCCCGCACAAAGTTTATTCGCAATACTTCAAGGGCAAATTAGTACATATAGACCTTTGAAGCAATTACAATTACAACATCGGATGCAATTAAGAACGCAAAAATCAACTTGAAAAATCAAAAAGGCACTACAGTAAACGGATTGAAGAATTTCTATCTGCGGTAAGAGCATACAAAGAAAAAAAGCATTAGAAACAATTCAAACATGAAAACTTTACCAATTAACATTAGAAACTATTTGAATTAGGGTTTTGGAGGATATCTAGAGAAGGAGATGGAAAGATGTAGAGATAGAAAAAAACTCACAGAAAGATTCGGCCGAGAAACAGATTCGCACGTCGCCGGGTGTAGAGTTGACGCCGCCGGATAGTTGATTCAGCCCGTCTTGATATGTATGCTTTTTGATATTTCCTTTTCTTGTTCTGTTTATTATACTACTACACCATATTATTATTCATCCTTCACGCCCGTATTGGACATTCCAGTTATTAAAAGTAATTAGCTCAAGTTATTTATAAATTTAAAAATTAATATAAAAATAGTTATATTTTTATAATTAATTTAAGCATAGATAATTTTAAAAATAGTATGATTTTTTAAAAAAAAATTACCAAAAAAAAAAAGGAGAACATTTAATATGAAGACAATTTATCACGTATGTTAGATTAGATGTTATAAAGACAATTTATTCATTTTAGAAAAAGACTTAATTTCACTTTAACTACTTAATCCTTTGGATTTGAGTAACTATATAAATCACTAATGAAATCGCAAATCAAAATAGTATATATAAAAGCCTCAGTTTCTATTCAGTTATAAAAGTCTAAATTCTATATATTCAGCTCTAAAAGTTTCAGTTCTATTAAGTTATAAAATCTAAACTCTATATATTCAGCCATAAAAGTTTCAGTTTCTATTTAGCTATAGAAGCCAAAAGTTTATATATAAAATAATAATCAAATCGAAAATCTTAAAAGTAAATATATATATATATAACCTCATAATCAAATCGAAAATCAAGAGAATAGCAATTTACACCCTTTCACCTAAAAAGTTATGTCTTGAACTTTGAGTGATGATACATCCTCACCAAAAATCCTTGTGTCGAACTTCCTCATTAAAAAACCCACCGGTCTAACTTTTATTAATGAAACATCCTCATCACTAAAAATCCACCAGTTGTCATCTCGTAAATGAGCTTAGATTAATAGTAACACCGCCCGTCTGAGTCGATTCTCTGCCTAGCATATACCAAAGCGAGACACGTCTTCCCACCTTCAGTTTTACAACTAGTTATTTTCTATTGTTAGGAGTTTAAATTGTTATCTACACTTTATACTTGTTATTTTCAATTCTCAAGACTGTCAATTGCTATATATTTGTGGTTCCTTTAGCAGTATAAAGAAACAGCCTCTCTACTTCTATGAGGTAGCGGTAAGGTCGGCGTACGATCTACCCTCCCCAGACCCCACTTGTGGGATATTACTGGGTATGTTGTTGTTGTTGTTGTTTAGCAGTATAAAACTCTTATTTTATAGCTTATTAATTTACTGGTACTTTTAACTAATGTCAAAAAAAAAAAGAGGCATTTTTCATCAATTTAAAAATATTAAAGTGATTTGGATACAATGTCAAATTATAAAATGTAATTAATGATTTAAAATTATATTTTATTTATATGTGCAATTTGCATTTTTTTAGTTTAAATTTTTATTCATGAATATGAAAATTTCATATTAAAACTTCTCCAATGGTTATACATTTTTACCATTTGAACAAATTATGTTTCATAAATAAGACATTAGAATATTCTAAATACCATATTAATAAATTACTTATCTCAATTTTTCTTTTATCAATAAATGTTTGTGCAGATATACAATTATAAATTTTTAAATATACATGATTTTATAAAGTTACAATAGTCCAAAAAAATTAATAATAGTAAGAACTAGTTATTATTTAATATAATCATTTCACATGCTATAAACAATCTAATCACGTCGACAGTTGATTTTTTCTTTTTACAAAATAAATTTATGTTTCAGATTTTATACTTTAAAAGTTTGAATCCTAATATTTCAAAATTTTAGTATTTGAAATTGAAGTTGAAATTTTTATGTGCATTCCATAAACTGCTAATTTCAATGAAAACACACAAAATTTGAAAAGTTCCGAATCCTATAATCAAATGCTTAATTAGACTAATTAATTGGAGTTTTATTCATTGTATATCCTATGAAATAAGATCATTTTTTAGTTTGTATCTCACAACCGATACAATATAAGAGAATTGCCTAAATTTAACTTACTCTTTGAAATAAACATTTAATGATGATTTATATAATAAAAATATAAACCTAATAATTCAAGGATGAAAGTTGAACATCGAATACTTCAAATGTATTTATTATCCTTCACTCTTTTTATATTTATGCGTATAAATACGTACCAAAATATTGCTCCAAATATTTGGAAAGGAAATTTATACTTATTCCTCTCCCTGTAGAGTAAAAACTTGTATCGTTTTTATTAACTTATTTTTATTGATGATAACATTGACATTAATAAATTGAATAGATTTGGTAGAATGGATAATAAAATAACTCCGTTTGAATTGACTTTTATTTTATAAGTCCAAAATTAAAAGTTTAAAATTTTCTAACTTATAATTTTTTATTGTCTTATAAAGAAATATTTACAAGTACTTTCAAATTTCACTCGGCCATAACTATTTGATAGAAAGCATGACATATTAGCAAATTGATCATCATCAGACAACCAAAGACTATACACACGCCATTACTCATCATTACAACTCATCAGCAATTAGGAGCAAAGCATTTTGCAGAAAGAGTTGATTATTAACAGAACACCACCTCAATTTTGCGCAGATACAAACATTCATGACCAAACTTCAGCAAAACCCAGAAGGGGTTGCGAGATCCTACCTACACTACAAACTACACGACTGAAAGGAAAAGCTTCATTTTATCCTATTTACACAACTGCAAGAGACAAACCATTATTCCTACTATGTATACTTCTGTATTAGCCAACCGTCATACTTAGGCTGCAACTTTCTTAGCCCTTTTAGCAGCAGGAGACTTGATAGACTTTGGCTGCTTTGCTTTTGCCGGAGTAGACTTCCTTGTCCTCTTGGCTCCAACCTTCTTCGGTTTCGGCGTGGCTTTTGCTTTCTTCTGCGCCTCTGTTTTCTGTGAGGCAGCGGTTGCCGACCTGGTGTTCCTCTTGGAATCGGCTTTGGGAAGCTTTTTGGTAGAGGGTTTCGTTGTAATATCCTTCTTCCCGGCCACAGATAGCTTGTATGAAGCCTTGATTTTGATAAGCTTTCCCTTAGCTGCGGAATTTTTCAATTGAAGACCTAGAATTTTCCTGAAATTTGCCGGCAATTCATCCTTGTGTTTGTCTTCCATGTACTTTGCAACTGCATAGGGACTCGATCCACCTTTCTCATTCAGGGCTAACAGAGCCTCCTTAATCATCTGCAGGGATTCCATACCAAAAAAACCTTAATCAAGCTGAAATTTGCAAGTTAAATAATCAATAATCGATGAAAATCGGGGAAAAAAAGATGAAGATCACGGATGAAATGATAAATACCTGAAAATAAGGAGGATGAGTGACAGACTTAGCAGATTTAGGCTTCTTCTGTTTTGGAACCCTAGATTTCTTCTCCTTAACAGGCTTCTCAGTCGCCTGAGCCATGGGAGCCTCCGTAGATGGCTGCACGACGACGGGATTCTCAACTTCTCCGGTTGCCGACATCTTCTCAACTCTCACAATCCTCAAAATATCTGAATAACACCTTGCTGTGATTGTTCTGTAATGCAACTTACACTATTTAAATTAGAGTGATGATCCTGGTTTCACAAATCTGTGCATTTTGATTGGCTAATTTAGGGTGAGACGGATCGGACTTTTCTGGAGAATTAATCAGGTGAGCACACGTGGATGTCATCTAGACGTTGATTTGATTGGATTAAGAGCTGTTATTCTTATCTAGTCTATTCTAGAAAGAAAGGAAATACTGGGTGCTGTTTTTCTTTTTTCAGTCATTGTGGCTGTATTAGTTGGTGTGTTTTCTATTTAAACTTGGGATTAAAATTTTGATCATAAAGTTTGAATCTTGATATGGAACATTTGTGTGGATTGAAGTTAAGAAAATGCTGAATCTAATGTGGCTGGAAATAAGTAAAATGATGATCATTTGCATGTAGTTTGAAATCGATAAAGAAATATTGTAGTCTTACGTTCATTTTTACTTGTTTATGTTAATCTATATTCTTTTAAAAAAAGGTAATGATTAATATTTGTATTATAACTATTAATAAATGTATAAATTTATCCATAAATTTGAAAGAATTTATCTAAAAAAAGAATTTTAAAATTTTCCCAAGGATTACACAAACAAACATTATCAAACATTAGTTCTTTACCAATAATTTATTAAAATAGTAAAACACTGGTAAAGCCAAGTTGGTCAATTTATAGCTCATGTTAATGATAAATAATTGTAGTCAAAGAAATTTAAATGAAGGAGATAAATGTAAAAATATTATTGCAAATGCAAGAATGTTAAGTGTTATGGACATTGTCCTTATAGTTTTTCTTAAACGAAATTAATCTAAATATCTTGTATTATCTAAATTTTCTTCGATCTAAATGTTGTTATAAATATATTTGTGGATATCATTTTAAATATACAATTTTTAGATAAATTTAAAAATGAATAAGTTTGCAGGTAGATAAATTTGTAATTGAATAAGTTTGCAGTTAAGCAATTATATGAAAAGTTTTACAACAATGGTTATGTTTTTCTATAAATATGAAATCGATGTACAATATTTCGAATAGAAACAAACTATCTAGCTCTCTTCACAAGTTTCAATAAAAATTTTAACAAGACATATTATCTATCAATTTTTATT
>JAOTQR010000045.1:21079199-21090289 GCA_025774065.1 Solanum ossicruentum | reverse complement strand
AAAACAATTAACATTGCCTCATGTCAAAATTCAACATAATGTACCTACAATATGACTTAAAAGAGGAAAAAAATATGATTTATTGTCACTCCATAAAATTATCAATAATTTACAATCTCTCTTAAGAATTAAAAAATATAATTACCCCTTACTATTTTCATCCAATTATCTGATCAAATAATTATATAATCAACTAATTATATAAAATAATATAATTATATCAAATTATAATAAATTTAATTATCAAAATAACTTTCCACACCCTAAAATAAATCATTTTTTGTCGGGGGTGGGTGGGGGGAACAGCTAGTGACAAATTATTGGGTCAAATTTACATATCATTCACCAATGCTCGTAGAACCTCATAATTTTCTTGATTGTACACAAGCTTAATAAAATGCTCTACAACATCCACATGATAATTTTCCCCTAGTCAAGTGCCTGTCAACTGATCCCAATAAATTGCGAAAGATCAGCTAAAATTTTATTAGAGAATTCAAAATTGAAAAAATAAATACTCTTATATGAATTAACATACGAGAATTTGACATTTAATATATGTATAAAATATATGATTATGATAAATCTTTTGATAATAAGATGGCTTCGCTCTTAATGAAGTGAATGAGGTTCTTCTTTTTTGATTTAGTGATCTTGATTTCGAATTATGAATGTAATATTATTTTAATAAAGAGCATTGTTTCAAAATTCATCTAATATAACATGAATTTAAATTAATCAACTTTAATTTAAATATAAAACTTGAATTAGTTAGGCTCTAATACTGATACCAACCAACATATAAAGAAACTCCGAGTAGAAAAGGGGGAAAAATAGCAATAATATTTTGTTAATTATAAAAAATACTTTCTTTGTCCCATATTATAATATCATCTTTCTATAAATATTAGTCACATATTATAAGAACACTTACTAAATTAGGATAAAATTAATTACTTTTGTCTTATTTTATCCAATATTAATTAATATATTAATAATTTCTAACTTAATTTAATATATATACGGATATAAATAAAAAATAAAATAATAAAATCTACTAATATATTAATAATTTTTTAATAATTATTTAAAGTGAAAAGTGCCCGATGAGTAGTTAAGTGGGCAAAATGTCACAAACAATTTACTTTAGGGTACCATTCTGCAATTCCCGTATAAAAATATGGGGATTGACGCGAGCTCATATTCGAACATGGATCGGTAATGAATGCAACGAGTCAAATCCCGAACGCCGTCGTTTAGTCGTTCCCAAGACAATAAACGACACCGTTTTGACCCCAACTCAGAGATCAGACAGTGCATAAGCATCTTCTCTGAATCAATCAGCTGGACAAATCGGAAAAAAGAAGGAAAAGAAAAAAAAAAAGAAAAAAGAAAACAAAAGGAACAGATAAAAAAAAAAAAGAGCACCAGAAAGAGGCTTTTGGCATCGATTCTCTCGGCTCTGCATCGATTGTAATCAATTTTCTCTTTCAACTCTTCTCCCCTCCCCCTCTGGTAAGCTTAATTGCAATGGCGTTCCTAATTTCATGTTTCTGTTGTTTGATCTCTTCTGTTTCCTACTTCATTTCGCTAATTCAAAGTGCATTTTGTGATTTGTTCTACTTATTTGTTTATGACTTGTATAAACACCAGCTTTCGATCTTTTTATGTGTATACCGTTTGATCTATGTTGTTTTAGCTTGTTCTTCATCAGTGCATCGGCAAGAAGTCACTTGTAGAAATAGTTCTTTTTCCTAAATGTAGATTTAAGAGGGTGAATTTGATTAGATTTACACTTTGTACATACAGTGATATGATGAACGTTCTCAGTTAAGAAATGATCTAATTGCTTTCACTGCTTGTTGAACCTGTTTGTTAGATGTTGCTTTCATATAATAGAGCCTGGACTTTGCTTTAGGAGAATAATGAAATAAATGAAAATGAAACACATATAGTTGAAGTTGATAAAATGAAGGAAGGATATGAGGGGTGTTATGTAAAACGAATATGCTTAATTAAGAAAGAGACAACTATAGAACGCTGAGAACAATAATGTTGTATGAAAGTGAATATTGGGCCCTAAGGCTATACATATCTCGAACGTAAGTGTCACAAAAATGTAAAATGGATGTTTAATCATGAGATTTGGACAAGTTCCATGTGGGAGGGTGCAAGTAGTATATGTGGAGGTTGTAATAAGATATAGTCACCTAAGATGATTTGACCATATCTTAACTTCTACTTAAACTTCTATTGACACATCAAAAGGTGTGATGGTACAAGAATTAGCGTTGCTAAACAGTGACGAGGTAGACCTAAAATAAATTAGAGATAAATTGTCTGGGGAGACCTATAATGTCTCAGAATCAATGTGAATTAAGCCAAGGACAGAACACAATTGAAAGAAAGGGGATTCATTCAGGCAATCCTGATCAGTTGGGATAAAGGTTTACTTATTGGTGTCATTCTTACCTTACTTTAGATTAAAGGGATTTATATAAATGAAAATTGTTTAGAAACAAGGTTGTATTGGAAAGGTTTAGTGCTTAATAAACTGTAGGGATCATAGAGTATGCAACATGAGTCATATGATGGTACTTTGGGAGTAAGTGATAGGGCATAGACTTAGGGACTTCACAACAGTGTTAAAGAACCAATTTGGATATATGCTTTGCACAGCTACACCATATACTGTATTTTTGCTAAAAAGATTGATGAAAATTTATATGGAAAGGAAGAATGATCTTTCACCTGATGTTTGTTGATCTAGAAATAGTATATAGTGTCAAGAAAAGTCTGTTGTTGGATGTGTTGGTGGGTATTGGCGAGGTGAAGGATTCTTACCAGATGTACATAACATAAATGATATGTATAAAGGAGTTGTCTGAGAACAATAGGAGATACAGGAATTTCTTGGAACTTACTGCGATTAGTTTATGATTGAGGCATGGTTTTTATTGCAGTCGTTGTTTATAGAGGATAATGTAGCCTAACTCAACTTTGTTTGATGATGCATAATTGTTTATTACTATATCTACAACAGGTGACGTTATTTTAGAAATAATCTGCGAGTGATATGATGATACTAGAAAACCATGCTAGTTCTGTTTGCCCCTTCGTACATAGTTAGATATGTAAAAGAGAGAAAACTATCTTTGGGTTAGGGAAACTTGTGTGCTTCCAAGGTTTCCTTGCATAAAATTCAATCAACTTGTGTCAACCTCATAATTTGTAGGGGCTGAATAAATACATACTCCATATGCATTGTACTCCATTCAAGTCTATTTCATTCTGATAATATATGATTAACCCTCGGCAGGTTTGTTGAGTCCTGCCACAGATAGAAGCTAGGCATTTATGCGGAGAAGGTAGAGGAACGGGCCCATTATATACTGAGTTTCAATTTGTGCGCCATTTTCCCTTCACCGCCCTCATGGATTTCATGGTTATAAAAATAGTGAATTGCCTTTTTAAGAAAAATGATGAGTCCCCAAAGTTTTCAACACTTTAGTACACTAATAACTAATCTCAATTTGTATAGGTCTTTTGTTTTCATTTCGTTCTATCCCTAGCTGAGTCGCCCATAGAGTTGGAAGTTGGAGTTAATATCTAGTAACATTAAATGGATTAAGTGGACTAGAAACTTAACATTACAAGTTCGTGCCGTTGTTAGAAGAATTGGTCTTAGTTTGTCAGTACTTCTTACCAAGTCAGAGATGGTAAAAGAAAGGAACTGCTTTTTGTGTGGAAACGGTGCTTGCGTCCTTTTTCTAGGCATATGCACCGACTTAATCATGATAAATATTACTTGCTTCTCTGTTTCAAATTAAGTGAATTGTTTGGTAATTTTTGAATTTTCAAAATAAGTGAATTGTTCACTTTTCAAGGGATATGTTGAAATTTTTTCCAATTTTGCCCTTCATTAATTGACTTTCTAAAGTTGATTTCCATGATTTATTTTTTTTGAAAATTTCTTACTCCATTCAATGAGTATTAAGTGAGTATTAAGGATAAAAATGAAAAAAAATGGTTAAATTTTATCTACAATTTACTTAATTTGAAACAGAGGGAAACAAAGGGAGTAGATAGAGTATAGATTAGATAAAGTCCTTGTTTCTGGGGAAACAATAAATATTTAGGGTTTGTGATTGATGTGCAGCATTCATTCATCTAGCACGTTGATTGCTTTGAGATCTTTTCATTTTTGAGATCACTGCATAAAGTATTTTCTTTTGTATTTCTGCAGAATCGGCCACATTCAAGATGGATTTCTAGCATATGCTTTCTCCCCTTGATGATGGTATGACAATTTACTTATATCTTTGGTTTTGCATTTTTCCGTATCAGAAATTGTTCATTAAAGGTGGCTTGTTTTTCATAAGAAACAGAAAAAATTACAAGTACTGTTGTTTATGGAACTTTAAATATAGTAGTGCATCTTAGCAGTGATTCTAAGTTATTTATTTGGAATCCCTTAGACTGGGTTTCATTTACTGCAAATTAATGAGACCTGACTGAACCTATTTGTGTTTCTGTAACCACCAAACGATAACTAGTAGAATCTACTCACGGATCATCGTCATGTCACTTGACTGGCAACTAAAATAATTTTCATGAAAAAGCTACTGCATTAAGCTTTTGATTTTATATATGCTTAATGATTCTTTTAATAAAGGACCACAATAACTTTACTATAAAGACTTACATGGCCATCATGGCCGAGAGGGATGCTGCCATCTGTGAACGGAATATGGCACTAGAGGAGAGAAAGAGGGCTTTTGCAGAGCGAGACATGGCAATGCTTCAGAGAGATGCGGCACTTGCAGAGCGTAATGCTTTGATTCAAGAAAGGGACGATGCCATTGCTGCTCTTCGATTGCAGGACAGCTCTACAAATGACAACAATACCGTTCCAGATTCACCAGGAAATGGAACTGAAAGTGGTGCAAAGCACATTTATAACCAACAGCAAATGCATAGAACCACAGCTGAAGCTGCTCATGGTTCCATGGAAGATCCCACAGCTGGCTACTTGAATGACACAGATACTTCTGAAGTAAAGATTCCTAAAAAGGTCAGGCGACCTAAAGAGAGCAGACACAATAAGCAAGCCAAGATCCCAAGATTGGGTAAAATTGGTACAGAAAGTTTAAATATGCAGGTCACAGCTACAACATCTGATAATTGGGCAGATCTGCAAGAGATGGATAGTGATAAGGAAGGAGCTGCACAACTCACATCATGGAAAGATAATTTGGGGTTGAACCAAATCAATTTTGATGAGTCTGCCATGCCAGTGCCAGTTTGCTCCTGTACTGGGACTCCACAGCCATGCTATAAATGGGGTCATGGTGGGTGGCAGTCAGCCTGCTGCACAACTACCATATCTATGTATCCGTTACCTCAAATATCAAACAAACGTTATTCCCGGGTGGGTGGGCGAAAGATGAGTGGTGGTGCTTTCAGTAAATTGCTTAATCGTCTTGCTGCTCAAGGTTATGATCTGTCTATTCCACTTGACCTGAAGGATCATTGGGCTAAACATGGCACAAACCGCTACAGCACATTGAAATAGCTTCTGTGTGCACGTTGGATTGGGACCTCACAATATGGAGTAAGGCATTGTAAGAGAAAGTGTGTTGTGGATGAAAGAAAGTGTACTTTAATACTGTGCAGGAGATATACCGCTAATAGCTATTCATTCGCATTTTTTGAGCTGTCTCCGTCTCTGTCTCAGAGTTCCAATTCATCCATCTTATCAGAACGGCCACATATCATGTACTGTACTTCTGCTTTCGTCAATATATGTTCAATGAATATGGTGAATTTGGGTGTCAAATAGCAGAGAAAATAACAATTTGTGTATATCATTAGTTTCCTCATATTCCCATAACAAACCTCAGTTATTGCTTTATCTACTGGAAAAAATCAATGTGGTAAAAAGGAGCAGCAATAAATTAAGAAATGTAACAATGAATATACCAATTATCTAGAAATATTTAAAAATTATTGAAGACTCCACTTGTTGAATATACCAACTAGAGTATCATTTTTTTTTTTATCTATAGCATATTTTGTATTACTTTTAATTGTAAAAATCAACATTATAGTGATTGTTATCTTTTGAAAACATTCAAAGTTAAGATAACAATTTTTAAAATTTAATTATTTAATAATGTAATTAGTTTGAACTTGAAATGTTTGATAAAATGTCTCAACAAATTGAAATATTTAAATATGGTTGGTTTAAATTGAAAGTGAAATTTACAAATTAAGAAACAAAAAGTATCTGCAAGAGATAACCAATAAACTATTACTCCCTATGTCACATTTTAGTTGTCATAGTTTCTATTTTTAGAATCAAACTATATAACTTTAACTAACATTTTAAAATGTAGTTATTAACTTTCGAAAATTATATGATAACTAAAATGGATCAGAAAAATATTTTTTTAATTAATAGTAACAATAAATACTTCTTAACAATAAATACTTCTTCCTTTTTAAAAAAATGACTTAGTTTAATTTGATACGAAATTTACAAAATAATTAAAAAAAATTAATTTTATAATTATAAATTAAAATTAAATTAAATATATTAAAAGTGACCTTAACATTAAAATATTATTAAAGGAAAAAATAGTTCTTTCCAAAGCGAACTAAACTAAAAGTAGATGTTTTTATATTCTAGGGGTATTTTGTTTTTTTTCCAAGTGTGCTATCCTGTCTCAAATTCCGTTAGCCCTTATTATTTGGGGCCTAAAGCCACTGCTTGGCTTTAGTGTTGAGCCGCCCTTGCCTTTCAATGGGTGCATCCGAATCAGTTCTCTCCAGCTCACAGGTATTTCTTCTTCTTGTTCTTCAATATTTTCTTTGAATCTCAGTTCAAATTGTTACCTCTTTTTTGTCTTTTATGATTTTGAATTTTCTCATGAATGAAGGGGCCAATCGATGAGATCACCACAGTTTCTGAGCGTGTAGAAGGCATTGATCCTATTTTGGAGAGGCTAAAATCTCTCACAATTGTAAGTTTACTTTTCGCTAACTTTAGCATATTGGATTTGAATAGGTATTAAGCCATCACTTATGGGATGGAATTTGCATGATCAGGCTTCTCCAATATTGAAATCGCCGCCAGCTGAGAGTAGCTTGACCGACATTCTGGTGAGAAAATCATCCTCCAATTCCAATAAAGGTAATTTCTATCTACTATAACAGTTTTCAAGACCTCATGGACAGGTTTGTCCTGGGATGTGAGAAAAGCTTAAAGAGATGGCGCCTCTTGCAAATTTTGAGAATATGTGTACCTGTTAATATTTGTAACATTGTGGTGCAAGCAGACTGCTAGTGTTACTGGGACATAGAAAGTACTTTAGAGTTCCTCAAATGGGAGGTGAATCAAGAGAATTTATCAAGCTTTTTAAATAAACGAAAATGGAAATATCGAGATTTCGTGATACGTTATCCTACAAATTACATTGATTCGATTCTGTCACACTTGTAATGTCTCATAGTTTATGCCTTATCACTCTCTCCAAATTTTCATGGTATGACTACTAAGTTCAATACCGCAATGATCCACATCTTTGAATATATTCTTTATTGGGATAGATTGAATTAAGTTACTCTTTATTTAATGTAACATTAAGTAAATTGGTTAGCCATATTACTCCAACTTCTCCAAGACTTCTACAAACTTGTGTCGGGATACCATTTGGACCACATGCTTCTCTGTTTCTTATATTCTTCATGGCATCCTTTACTTCAGAATACCTAATTTATGTGTCTAGCTTAGGTTTCAGTTTGCCACAAATATAAGGTACCCTTGCAATTTGTTTTAGGCAATTGATCATCCTCACACCTGTTTAGTCTCACTATCTCTTATCAAAACTTGTTGAATATTGTCTCTAATATATGATTACTCTTTAAAAAAAAAAGTTCCTACTAAATTTAATTTGGTTCAAGTTTTATCCTCTTGCTTACGTAGTTCTTTCATTTCCGCGTTCTTTACTTTTTGGCACGAGTCCTCATTTTCAGTATTATGATTCTTTTGGCTAGGGGGCTAAGCTTTTAGACACACCTTGAAATTTATGCGCTACTTTCATAAGCCATATGTCATTTGCCTACAAGATATGTGGTTCAGCTTCTAAGTCTTATGTTTCCATATTTTTGTTTCATATCCAGGTCCCCTGGCTCAGTCTGTGTTGGTAGTTAAGGTTTCTCGTGGTATTAGTTTGAAATATTCAGGTCCACAGTCAATGTTCAGTCTTCCTAGAGTTTAATTTCATTTTCCTTGTTTGTTCCTATCGGAGCATAGGCACTAAATAATGATGATTTTCTCTTTTCCCACACTATTATGAGATAATAATCATGTCGGCAATCCTCTTCAGGAGTTGTGTATTATCTTCTTTACCCTCAAATGTCCAGGAAGATGTTAGAGCTCTATCCTATCTAACACCACATCTGGGTGCCAATGTATGGGGTCAATGCCCTAGTCACACCATCCATTGTGTGAGCCCTTGGTTATGCTCTCTCATCCCCTGGAGGCAACGTAGTGGAACTTCTTGGTCAATTAAAGTTACACCTTGCACCAATGTAGCATGTTCCTAGAAGACCATGACCAATCGAATTAATTTGAGGATTCATTATAAGTTTAACTATTTCTACAATGGCCATCAACTATTTGCATTGTTGTCCATTTTACAGGATTGGGATCACTTATGCTCTGCAAGCATAGGTAGAGTTGTGATGAATCCTAATGATAACCATTTACCTAGAGCTTCAAACCTACACTAATGAACTGTGATTTTTTCTGCAAATATTTAAGAAGTGTCTGAAACTTGAACTATCCTCCATTTTCCATGATAGATGGTTTGTCTTAATTGAACTGAAAAGAACCATACCAGAAAATGGGTTGTGGTTTAACTAGGAGTTGGAAAGGAACTGAAGACACTGATGATCTGATTCAAGAGATGGAAATGCTAAGCAGCTTAGAGCTCACTTGGCTGCTGCTTCAGAATATTTTCTTATGAGAAACCCGTATTACTTCTCAAACTGGGGAGCTACAGGGTCGGCTTAATAAAGTTGATGGCCTAAAGCAAGATTTTATTTGGAGGCCTTACAGTTTTTTCAAATGTCATTCATATGTACATATTTTAAGGTCCATTTTTCTAAATTCTTTTAGATGCAAAGTTAACTTTTTTTCTAAATCAATTTATTCTAAAAAATTTCAACTGATGATATCGCTAATCAATCCCATGACTAAAGTTTTTCTCTTTTCATTGTTTATAAAAGTCTTGTAACTTCTCCCTTAAAATATTACTCTTTTGTTTCAATTTATTTGTCTTAGTTACTATTTGGAGAATCAAAATATATTTTCTTTGATCAAGACTTCATCAAATTCTTTCAAAATGCAATGATAATCTCATCGAGAGTCTGAACCTGGCTCAAGATGAACAGATGTAGTATGCTTAACATATGCAAGTTGGATGGAAAATGGTGTTTCTAGTGGTGAACGTATGAGTAATGCATAAGAACTTGCCCTTGGGAGGGGAACAATAACTGGAAATGGTTGCTAATACCCTGTAGGCTGAAAAGCAAAAGTAGCGATCTGCCCAGGCTGGGCTTGTGCCTGATTAGTTAGTTGGTGAGACAATAGCTTACCAAGACGATGATTAGTAGCTAGTCTGAGAGGATGATTAACCACACCGAGACTGAGATACAATCCTGACTCCTATGGGAAGTAGTAGTGGGGATCTCTTTATTGACATTGTAGCGTACAAGCAAACATAAGCCCCTCTTCCTTCTTCTTTGGGCAAACAATTTTCCTTCTTTTGCCTTCTATCCTGCCTTAAAGTACCCATTGATTTAAAATAAAATAGAGATAAAGGATTCTAGAACAAGGAAACGCTTTTTTAATTGTCTTAATAACTAGATCAGAGTAAAGAGTCCAATTTTAAACGAGTCAAACACAAAAGGAGGAAAAACCTTCTGTCACGACCCAACCTAGGGACCGTGGTTAGTGCCGATTGGGCACCCAGACAAACATTAAACCGGATTTCCAACTATATTAGCTAAGGAATCTATCGAAATTTCGGCAGAGTTTCCTCTGTTTTACTGACTAACCAAACCTGCAAACAACAACCCCAGCATACAGCAAATATCTATACATATATATACGCGGGCCGACAAGGTCACCACTGCGGTAGAACCGCCCAACAAATGTATCATGCATACGTAGTCATACCACATACAATATTCCACACCCACATGTATCCACTGACCTCTATACATATGAACTGAATCATAGGACAGGACAGGGCCCCGTCATATCCTCGAATATACATAAATGTAAAATACAAAAAGTAAGTGTACGTGTATATACCAAAAATCTGCTCCTAATACAAAGGGAGCACTTCAACGGTAGACAGAGGTTCTAAGAAGGTGGCTCCCTAACCTGTACATCAGTACCTGCAGGCATGAAACGCAGCCCCCGAAGGAAGGGGGTCAGTACGAAATACGTACCGAATATATAAAGTGGAAAGTGCGAATTATAATGAGAGTAATACATCTAATAAAAATATATGAGTCATACCTGCATGCAAACATCAAAATCATTCTTTATTTAAAATACCAAAGTAATGCATATCGGACGGGAACGAGGGCGACCTCCAAACTCGCGCCATACCGCAGTATAACACCAGAAGTTTCAAATCCCCAAAATCTCCAACACGAGCCCCAATTGTAGTATAAGTGAGCCGAGGCGAAGGGACCAAGCACTCACGTCATAAAATAGGTGAGCCGAGGAGAAGGGGCCAAGCACTCACGTCATAGGATAGGTGAGCCAAGGCGAAGGGGCCAGGCACTCACATCATAGGATAGATGAGCAGAGGCGAAGGGCCAGACACTCACGTATCGTAGTGTGTAGAGGTCATCATGCCCGATAAGTGAGCCGAGATGAAGGGGCCAAGCACTCACGTGAGCCGGAGCGAAGGGGCCCAGCACCCACACGTTATGATGCCAACATATCCCAAGCCCAGCTCCTTATGTCTCCAAACTAAGCAAAGCTGGCCCATGGGCAAACCGACCCG
>JAOTQR010000045.1:21035849-21053928 GCA_025774065.1 Solanum ossicruentum | reverse complement strand
CACCAACTATTATTTGGTGTATTAGGAAGAGAGGAATGGGTAGATGTTTGGAATTCTACACCCTCCCTGAAAATTAGATGTTTAGTGAGCCCTTCTAACTGGAGCACCCTAACCCCTGTAAGTATTATTGATAATTTTTTTCATTTTGAGCTAACTACTACATCTCTTTATCACGTATTGCATCTTCTTGATGCCTTATTAATGGAATTTTCTTACTTCATTGGAAAAACACACCTTTTTTGTTAGATGTTCCAAAGAGACGGCAGTCATGACCTTTGTTCTTGTTCTTTTTGTTGGATGTTGCAAAGAGACTGCAGTCATGACCTTTGTTCTTGTTCACATTGGAAACGGATAAAAAGGGGAAATTACATGGTTTAAGGAAGAGTCATCAAATGAGATTCCAGCCAGAATAATACATGATTCTTGATTCCAATTTTTTATTAAGACACCTATGAATCACGAAAAATAACTTGCCAAGAATACTTCGGAATTTGGGGCCAAACGCTAGCTTAGATTGTTGAGCGGAATGGAGAAGAATAAAATAAAATAAAATAATCTAGGAATACGAGAAAGTTTTCTTTAGCAAAAGCTAATCCCTTCTCAATCCCCCTGTCAAGGGGTAAAAGGCCCTCAAGAAAGCACTTACTAAGGTTCTTTGAACTGAGGATTCCCCTCCTAGCACTAGATATAATTATCCTGTCTATTTGGGGTGTATCCTTCTATTCCTCCACATAAAGTCTGTCGGTGATAGGGAAAACCCATAACATTTTGTTGGACATGAATTCTGTAAAGTCATCCAATACATTTTTCAATGCTTTGGACTCATCTCCTTATTTCTGCAAATCAGGTAGATTAAGATCCTGTGCAGATGTTTCTATTTCCAGCTTACCTTGCATAATTCTTCCTAAAGGCACTATACATTCTTTTTGCAATCCTTATATACTCCAAATATAATTTTCCCATAGTTTTGGTCTAGTGGTAAGAGTCAATTCGTGATGTTTAGACGGGCATCATGAGTTCGAACCCTATTGAACCCAAGTTTTATATTTAAGTGAGAGAGGTAGAGAGATGGGCCCATTTTCCACCGAATTCCATACCGTGTGCCAGCTGACTCTTGAGAATTTTTCAGTTAAACTTAAACAACTATATGAATTTTTCACTAAAACCCATTCAATTTCTTTCCTATGCGTCTGAACTGCCAAGAGAGGCATTGCGTCAATGGAATCTCCTGAAACCCCATCATGAATAACTCCATGAATTTTATTGAGGTAAGAATCAACCATGGCAGGAAACTTTAGTACTAAACCTTTTTCTTTTTTTGATAAAGAAGGAAGTGTAACAAACATTCAGTACTAAACCCCTTAAAAATTATGATTAGTATCAGCATAATGTAGTTATGGATACTAGACCTGATGTTCAGGTTCTGCAGGATAAAAAGCTTCAAGCTGTTGAATTTGAGTGGTAACAATGCTGCTCTTTGACTTTGATTGTTCTCTTTCTTTACTAACAGCAGCCAATCTGGACTCCTCAGTGCCGTTTGTGAAGATAATAGACCTGCACTAGGAAAATTTATAACATTGCTCTTCATATGCTTATTTCAGTCTCAAGTAAAAAACGAACCCAGGTTGAAGCCAAGAATACTACCTGTACTGGTTACCCACATCAGGACCTTGCCCAAAGACTTGCCTGGAATCATGGCTGGCCCAGAAGACCTCCAATAGTTGTCTGAAACCAATTACTCGAGGATCATATTCGACCTACAAGAAAGCAAATTTAGTACATTGAACAAGTTGAATAGGAGATAAATGACACATTCAAATATTTTAAATGTAAATGTCCAGTTAAGAAAATTTTAAAATGCCACTTAACCTATCAGCCATTTATTTGAAGCAAATAGGGAACAAAACACGGAACATATTCAATTAGTCTAGACAAGGGACAGGAAAGGTCATTCAAAGCCTAAAACATTTTTGCAGGCAAGACTACCATGTCAACAAAATGCAAACTGTAAAAACAAGATTACATTAACCACTGTCCACAAAATTCAAAGAATTAGATTTCAAAAGTATAAATAGCAGCAAATAAAAGTTTTTAAAAATGCCGACAAAGTATATATCAAATCCAAAAGGACACAAAATGATATCATATCTAGTACATGCAATGACATGGACAGAAACAGGGGAATATCAAATAAAGCACTTAAAGAAACAATTAATGCTATACCTTTTTGCCCATTCCTTTTGGTAAGTAGCATGTGTACAATATGCAAGCATGTTAGTAATCCTTTCATTCACTTTGCAATTATACAAGGACAAAAGATCTGCAACTACAAATTAGAATGGGACTAACCAGTCATCCAGATAATAATTATGTTCAGCTGCTGTTAACTGAGACTTACAATAAAATAAGATATGTATTAGCTGACTCTTCTATCATATTGTCTGCACTGGATAACCCCAGATAGAAATATGTTTTCTCATCTCTCAACTCAGCTAATGTCACTCCTATCATCTCATAGAAAGTGTAATTCAAGCTGTAGCAATTTTGTCCCTTGTATACGCCTTTGCGACTGAATTCTGATGAAACTTGTTCCTAGCTTTGTCATAGTTTATTGTATAGCCACAAAAAGCTTATACTCCCTACTGCCACAAAAAGCTTGTACTCCCTACAACCTAGCGGTTTCTTCAAAGATAGTCATTGGCATCGCACAGAATCACTTCAATACTTCACTTTATAACCAAAAATGCTTCCTCAGTACTTCTTTCCACGGAAAATTAACTACAGTAGTATTTATGTACATAACGAAGATACAAGGCACTGGTTTGGTCTACCCGAAAACCTAATTGTAACTGTCATTTTCCTTTTCACAATGGAGTCAACATACCTGAAAATGTTCCAACAGATAGCAGCAAAGGCTTATAAAAGAAAAGCTGGCGAACACATTGCATCGGAGTAATTTCAATCACAGGCGATGAAGGCACAAATACGATGTGGCAAGCAATTTCAGTTCTTAGTTTGCCTAAGAAAGAGATTAACAAATACCTGTATAGATTCAGCGTGGTCGCCCAAATTTCTGTACTCGGGATTGGCTTTTGAACCACCAGCATATCCGACGGTGGTTCTTACGATGCCGTTTAGGCAGCCAAATGACGCTTCCGACCTCCAGAAGCTTCCAAGAGCGAAAACTGCCGTTTGTAATGGTTGATTAGAGGCATCCTGCGGAACCTCCGGGATCCGATCTGGGAATCGGATGCTCAACACTGGACTCAATGCCAGCAGAATGATCGTAAATATGAAATGACAACAAAATTGAGATAAAAAGTAGCTGCTCTTTCCGGCGACTTTCATCTGTCCACATGCAGGGAAAAGCCGGACGGTTACGCCCACTTTTCGGCGAAATTTTTCGAGGCGGAGTAGTTTCACTCGCTCTCGCTGGAATTGCCAGCGCGCTGGTCTGATCTACTTTTCGGTAATTTAACAATTCCAACTTGTTATTATGAGACGTGATGCGTGCGAAAATGGTCGCTTATATTTGGGCACGTTGTATGAATATACATAAATAATGTCAATGTTGATTCTTTAAATTTGTTGGTGTGATTTTTTATTTTTCTTAAAATAATTTCACACAAACACTACTTATTAGATTTGAATAAAAAAAATGTGAAAAGAAAAAGAACGTAACTTTAACTCACTTTTAGTGATGAAATTTTAAATTTTTATAATTTATGTTATTTAATTTACTTATTATTAAATTTTGATGTAACTTTTTAAAATTTAGTAATTTATTTGCTTTTGATGTATCTGAATTTTGATATCGCATAAGATTTGATAAAAATAATTTTCTATAAAGCACAATGAATTGAATTGAAATTAATTAAACATAGTACCTTCTTTAAAAATTGTGAGACATTCTCTTACTCTTTTTTGTATTCAATTTGGAGCCAAATCTTTACATTTCCTCACTCTATTTTTTTACCTGTAGTATATTAATGAGTAGGGAGACTATTGGGTATGTTGATCTGCTCAAGGTATCATTTTTTTATTTTTAATGAAAATTCATACATTATTTTGTTAAAATTTAATCACCTTCTTTGTATCTTTTTACAGCTCATTGTGAATTCTTCAAGTGGAGATTAGGGTTATATATGTTATGTCCTTGATTTTCTCCTTATGGTCTTGCTACTTTATATGAAAAAAAACTCTTTTCACACATTGACATCCTAAATTTTTGTTAAATATGTACTAATTGACACATATCTGTATGATTTTAATTTATATACTAACAATGTAGATAAAAATTTTATCAATTAAGACAAGTTATATATAAATCGTAAATTATCAGTGTACATAAGTTAAATTCTATTTCTTCAGAATAACGAAATGGATACTTTAAAATTAGAGGTGGAACAAATGATTGTCATATTCAACATAATGTGATTGCAGGATTGCCATCAGCAAAAAATTTGAACGTGAAACTTGATGATGTTTTCTTGCCTCAATGTAAATTGATATTTCTTCAACAAGGACATAGCATAATAGTAGTAACAAAGTAATATAATACTAGGGACTAGAAAATTTTGTATGGATTTGCATATTTATCTTGACGATTTAATTTGTATAATTCATAATTCATAATTACTACTTATTCTAATATCACTTTTAAATTTTGACCTAAAGTTCAAGAACATAGAAGAGTTTTAAATTTTATGATTTTAAATCAAGACAAATCTAAGAAATTGCCAGAGTGCACAACCAAACTTTCTCGACTAAAGTTATACGGTATATAAGGTACTTTTTTTTTTTCATGTATATGTATAGACTTTGAATCCTATAGACACAAGACTAGAGGTTGAGTCAGTGGTTAGGGGGTTTAAAATTCACCTCGAGGTCTCAATTCAAACTTCATGAACAACATTTTTTATTTGTCGAACTTCCTGATTGAAAATCTTTCACTCATCACTTTTTCAACGTGGTACTTTTTCGTGTGAACATAAATTTTATCGGGACATCCACACGAGAGTTCTTTGAACAATTTTTTTTAAAAGCAACTCAACACCAAAATGAATATAATTATGCACAACTTCGTTAAATATGACACAAATGAAAAGTGAAAATACTCCCTCCGTTTAATATTACTTAGTCTCGTTGATTTAACACACCCTTTAAGAAAACTTTAATCAAAATTGTATTACTAAACAACTTTGTTAACGTACTTTGAAACTCTAAATTTGACTATCACTATCTTATGAAATTATTTATACTAAGAATAATATGAAAAAAAAGTAAAAAGAAAATCTCTTAATTTATTAAAATGTATCTAAAAAATATAATTTATCAAAATCTTCATAAAAACATCTACTAATATGATTTATGAATAAAATGAAATAGTTGATAAACACACAAAAAGTCTTCAAAAATTAGTGATATGATTATTTAATTTGATTAATAAAGACTCTCTTTTAGAGTGGAAAAGTATGACAATTTTGTTTTTTCCATGATTGTCAATTTATCCGCTTATATTGAGTGTAATTTCACAATTTTCGCCGTAATTTCACAATAGTAGGAATTTTTGTGACTGAATTGCAAAGTCTGGGCAAATTTTGGTAGTGAAATTAAATTTCCAGATGAAACAAAAAGGAAAAGAAAAGCCTACCTACACATCATTAACGCGGGTAAACAAGAACCGTTGGATCAATTCTGATCCATTGGTCAACATCCGGTAAGAACCGTTTGATCATATTTGGTTAACCATTCGTTTACAGAGTCACGGTGGAAGAAGCTGCACACTAGCCAGCAGCATTAGGTTTTTGGAGAAGCAAGGAAAGCGGGAGAAATCAACCATGAGTCGGAGCTTGGGCATACCGGTGAAGCTACTACATGAAGCGACAGGGCATATAGTGACGGTAGAGATGAAGAGTGGAGAGCTGTACAGAGGAAGTATGGTGGAGTGCGAGGATAACTGGAATTGCCAACTCGAAAACATCACTTACACAGCTAGAGTACGCTCACACATTTTGCTGCTTTCTTATCTGACTTTCCCGATTAGGTTGAAGCGTGATTGTTTGTGCTTACTTTTGCTGTTTCTTAAACCCTAAACCCTAGTTATTTTCTTTGACTCTCTTCGCTGCTTATGATAACTCTTGTTTGCACTTATCCTATATTCTGTTGAAAATATGTATTAGTTTGGAAACAATCTAATTGATTACCGGTGCAATATTTGGGGTGACATTAGTGGATACATGTTTAACTTTCACAGTGGAGACGCAGTAGAAGAATAGCATGTTCAGTTTCCCAAGTTTTATCCGTTTACCACATGTTCCAGATAGTACCAGTAGAGTCTCACTTGCCCTGGTTAAGATAGTCAAAATTGTGCTTATTCACATTGCTTGAGGTAGGAAGTTCTCGATTACCTGAGTAGCTTGATTTCTTCAAGTTTGCTCCTGGATTCGTAGTATCTTGGTTAGGCGTTTCTAGACTGGAATTGTCTGTATATGACATATTGATTTTTAATTTCAAATTATGGCCTGTATTATATCAAATATTTTCCTAAATCTGTAAATATCAAGTCCATTTTTGTCCTGTATAGTATCACAGCCTATTTCTAATAACATAGAAACACTTATGTTTAGCTTAGAATTTTACCTGTTGACCGACTTATTAAAAGTCTGTTGCTTCATCGCTATAAAGTGATAGAGTGCTGCAAACCAAGGGATTATTGCTTCATTGCTTCATATATTAAAAGTCTGTTGCTTCACTGCTTTTTCTTTTGCTTGGGTTGGTGCATGCAGTATTGCCTAAAAGTTAATTAGAAGTAGGAAAAAGTGAGTCAGGCCTACCTATGTGCCTATACTTGATTTTTATAACAATGTATGAAACAGATTGTGACTGAAAAGAAAATGCATCAAGATACAAACTTGTTTATAAAAATGAAATAAAGCACATAAAACTATCCTAACTTTTAGCAAATGTTGATTTTTTTTGTAACACTAAAAATGACACTTCTAGGCATATTTTGGTGACTTGATGAAAGAAGTGAGAGTTGAATTATCTAGAATTCAGAGTCTCTTTTGACATTGCTCATATTGATCACTGCAGGATGGGAGGGTGTCACAACTAGAGCATGTTTTCATTCGAGGCAGCAAAGTCAGGTACATGGTTAACTCTTTTTTATACTGTAGTGTTGCTGGTGAGATCATATCTGAACATGAATTCGCACCAGGTTCATGATAATTCCTGATATGCTTAAGAATGCTCCCATGTTCAAGCGGCTAGAAGCAAGAATCAAGGTTCTTCCCTCACCTTTCTGTAATTGTCATTGTTCTGTCAAGTGCTTTTCTTACGTTTATTTTCATTTTTGAAGGGAAAAGGTACATCACTTGGTGTTGGTCGGGGACGTGCTATTGCTATGCGAGCTAAAGTGAGTGCTTCTTCAGTTTTTACTGCTTTTACTTGCAAATTTGTAGTTGAAGTCAACTTTGAAGCTTACCTCATACTGATACTCTCAGACCTCAGGCTCATTGCAGTTTTTATTCAAGCTGGTGATGCCAACTCGATGTTTGGTTTAGAGGATAGGAGGGGAGAGGGGGCTTTACTTTATCTGATCAAAAATAAAAAGAGCTGAAGATTGAGAGAGGTTTGAGGCTGAGTGGCTGATTGATTTACCTTCCCACCTCTTTTTTTGAAAAAAACTTTTTTATGCTAGTTATAGGAAATGTTAAATTTGACTCTTGTTTCCAGTCCAATTTTAATTAGTTAACCCTGTGACTCCAATCCTTACCTCACTTCAACATAACTATATCACTTAGGTTTCCCAACAACAACATAATACCCAGTGTGGTCCCACAAGTGCGGTCTGGGAGGGTAAATAGGTTATTCTTTCAAAATTCCATAAAGGTGATTTCTTCCCTGCACTTTTACTTGGTTCTCTTCTTGTTCGGGGGTAAAGGAAGAGGGAGGAGGGGGGTTGTTTTTAGGGAAGCTAAGGCAGTATATAAGGAATTAGTCATAATTATGCTACCCAAGTTTTACAACTTTTCTATTGGAGAAACACACTTGATTATAAGCATCTTGCTTGCAGGCTCAGGCTGCTGGTCGTGGAGCAGCACCTGGTCGAGGTGTCGTGCCACCTGTAAGAAGATAATTGCTTGATGCGGGGTTTTTTTCATCTGGTTTATAGTGATCAAAAAAATTCTGTGTTAGAATGTTGGTGTACGTTCCTAAGGTTGGTCCTTAGTCTAATAGTCTGAGTCACATTCGTCTACTTTGTAACATACCCTTTTTACATTTTACTTGAAAGCTGGAATACGAAAGCTTTTAAGATTGCCTCTATGTGCTTGTACTTCGCCTGTGTTAAGAAATATGGATTGGTCCAGTTCTTCACTACCACTGTGTGTGCCCCTAGTAAGTCATTGGGCTGTCTTTTTAGTGCTGGATGTGGGCCTTCTGAGCTCACTCACAAAAGAAATAGTTTGGGAAGGCAAGTTTTCTTCTGGTTCTTTTTGTTACTTGCCAGAGGATCTGTATACTATCTGTTGCTCTTCAGGAGCCCACTTTTGCATCCTTGAGCTAATCTGTGCTTGGAGCTGACCCTAACAGAGTATTGGGAGTGCCTTTTTTTTTTCTTGTTTCTTTTCAGAGGTGAGGTAATGGGTGCTGCATGCAAATCAGATTCTTTGTTAGCGTCAAAAATATATACTATTTGGTAGAACTAGTGATCATTACGTCTGCATCTCGAGTTCTGGAATCAAGAGTTTCTGCTGCTCATCCAGAATTACAGGGAGGCTTGACATTTTATAATTTGTGATCTGGTCATGTATCTTAGTAGAGCAGTGTGCTAACTAGAATGAGAATAAGTGACTAAACCTAGGTGCAGTGGTGCACCTATACTTCCCTAAAGAGGTTTAGAGTACGAAATCAATAATTAACCTCTATATTGTAATTTAATGGACAAACCATAAGTTATACCCCAAAATTCACATTGCACATTTCATAATTTCTATGTTTCTAGGTTTTTAGTTTTACCGGTTTGATTAGGTAAATAAAGTTCCACCCAAAGTACCTTGAACTTGTGTATAAAAATGTTCTTTTTCTTCTGAATAACTAGTCTTGGTAATTTTGAATATACTTTGAACTGTTAGCAGATATGAATTTTAATACTAGTCTAGTACATTTCGAAGGTCTCAAGGAGGTAATTCTAGAATTTTCAATTTATAATATGATATACCTGCTGTGTAATTATTCACATATGTGGTCATATTAGTGCATTCAAAAGTGTGAGCTTATAGTAAATGACGTGGAATGGAACTCCTGACCTTGATTTACAAAGGAGACGAAATATGTGGCTTAAATTTTAGTAGAGAATTGGTTTCCGTGAACTCCCTGTTTTATTGGATGATTATAAGATGCAAGGGAACAAAGTACAAGTTAAATACATAACATGGTGGGAACATAGGAGGAAGTCTGATTAGGCAGGTTGACAAAAGATATTGGGTAGGTTGGTATGATTCAAATTGTGTGGTGGAAAGCTTTTGAATTTTGATAGGTCTTTTGTAAGCTCCCAATTGGGCGAGGAAAAGATATATAAACAAGTGTAGACAACTTAGACGAGTGATTCTGAGGTTCAATTTGTTCTCTTTTTTTTTTCACTTTTTTAAGGAATATGCTTAGACAGACAGAGACTAGTAACCATTGTTTATTGAAGTTTGAACAGTCTCAGCCATAAACAAAAAAGTATAGACCATTATACTAATGCATATCTGATTGCTATAACAATAGTTTGAACATCTCTTTAACGAACTGGTAAAAGGGTCCATTAATATATACTTTGTCTTGCTAATTTAATCAAAAAAATTCTGTGGCTAGTGATACCTGAGGGTTGTTAAGTGCATCATTGATGTTGATTGTGTCCTTATTAAATGGTAGCCAATGAAAATAGTCTACTCTTCTTGGTACGGTGGTACTGAATTTGTCCTCGGTTTTTGTGTTCGTGTGTGAATTTTCAATTCTGAATTGCTCGTAAATGTGAAATATATTCCCAAGATTGCAGCAGAAGAGTGCCCCAGTTGAACATGAATGCATCTTTAGGTAGGTACATATTGGGACACCAACTTTAAATGATGTCTCAAGTATTGTTTTTGACGAAGTCACCGTTTTGTTATCAGGAAATGTCTCTTTTAGATTGTGGAATCTATCAATTTAAGCTCTTTGAGCACTACCACTACTATTTTTTCTCGTATGGGTGACGGTGCCAGGACCAGGTAAAAATAGTAAAATCAAACTCAATTCGTTCAAGTTATGTAACCTATTTTAGTTTGGACGAGTTTATAATTCGTTCTTTTACTAGTCCAAGCCATTAAAATTCATTTCATTTCAACTCATTAAAAGTTGGCTCGAGAATTTTTTTTGAAGAATTTTTAAAAAATTTGATATGTTATATATAATCATAATAGAGAAAAATTTGTTAGGTATTAAAATATTATAAAAAAATAAATAAAAAATTAAAATATTATAAAAAATAAATAAAATAGGTAAAATTTAATCAATATTAGATTTAGTTGCATGTATTACTCAATCTGGTTTGACTCAATCCATTTTGATTAAAGCAAGTTTGGGTTGATTTGATCTTTATCCTATTGTTGTCTTGATCCATCGTGAATTGTGATCCACCCAATTTGATGTAATTTGCCCAATTCTCACCCGTCCCAACTTTTACCATATACCTCTTATGGGATCTGGTCTTTTTTCTTAAATTCCAAAGTGATAAAGCATAAATCTAGACAACATTAAATACAGCTTCAAGAACACAAAACAATAATGAACACAAATGGTTATTTTTTTCAGAAAACATAATACAACAGAAATCCAGTGTTTCCAATATCCAAACCTTAACAAATCAAATGCGGAACTCTTTTGCATCTAAATGTCACAGGTAGAGATTTTTATTCCTTAGGACTTGTTGGAAGGAACTTAGTTCCGCGTCTAGAGAATTTAGTCTCTTTATATGATTTTAGATATATCATCTTCATTTAAGGAACTGTAGTTTCGCGTTTAGAGAATTTGGTCTCTTTATATGATTTTAGATATACCATCTTCATTTTTTTAATCAATTCTTATGGTCAATGCCCATTTCTCTTATTACGCTGAAGAGTCAGGTGCATTCTTACTCTATTATTACTTATCTGATGTGCCCCATTTTTATGTTGTTGACGCTTCAAATCTTTCATTTTGGTTTTGTTCATGAAGTGTTTTATAGAATCACAATATTAAAAGATATTTTGATATATTCTAAATATCGTCAAGACTATAAATTTCAAAAACAAATTTTTTAGACTTTATATTTAAAATCAAACAAACAAAGAATTTTTTATGGATGAGAATGATAAAGGCAAAACAGGAATGCAACCAAAACTGCTGACAATTCCTTGTATAATTTAACAAGAAGTAATAAGCAGTGATAATTAATTATCGATAATGGATTACACATGATGGATACCATTTCATCATATAATTACAACAGAAAAATCAAATAGACAAAAATCTAACCTAAGAATCTAAGGAACTAAAAGTATTACTTGAGTCATTAATTTTTTTTTTTTAAAAAAATAACTCATACTTTTGATGATGTGAGATATAATTGCCTCTTTAGTTAACAAAACTATTCACATGTCTACCATTGTCTCCCTTTCAATCTCACTTTGTCATCAACTGACTCATGCGTCCCATGAAAGTAGAGAAACTTAGCATTTGGACAAAAATTATACTATATAATTTTTTTTGTTTTACAATTCTAAAGTATTATTAATTAAATTGATTGATAAGTTAAAGGAATATGCTCATATTGGTCCTACAACCATGTGCTTTAAAAGGATGTGTCTTTGTTAAATTATCACATTATCAGATCAAATTCTTTCTTTGATTATATCATTGAAACTAATTAATATTACTCACAATAATAATTAACATATGGATTAAGACCTTTTTTAAAGGAAAAGTAACACTAAATTAATGGAATAATATATGGTTTTTTTTTTGTTTTTAAATTGGGGGCAGACGAAGGGAAAATGAGGAGGGAATTACAATGTGGGAATCAAAACTCTCACCAACAAGGTGGGAGTTCAGGTAGCCAACCAACTGAACTACTAAGATTTCCAGAATAATATATAGTTAGTTGAGGATTAAATTTGGAATTTAGCAAAGCAGTAAACATAGAAATTATACGACTCTTAGCTAAAAATAGCCTAATTAAAATATAATAAAATTAAGTTTAAGAAAAACTAAATACAAGAAATTAAAAGGTGCCACGTTGAAAGAGGTCAATTTTTCCTTTTCCAGAATAATGTGACACCTTGATTGTCCCATATTAGCAAAAGGTTATTGGCAAAATAGTAGTAAACGCGTTAGAAGATGAAATTTAACCCAAAATCCATTGGAAATTAGCTACTATCAATGTCAATGTATAATTATAAAATTCTTTCTATTTTTTTTCCTTGAAACTTTTCTTGACCTAAAAATCAAACATAAGAAGCATATATTGTATTAGTAAGAGTTTAAGTTTTATAATCTGACAGTACTGTTAAAAAGATCTCATACTGTACATGTAATTATCTATAACAAATGATCATTTATCATCTAAAACATATAAGGTTAATTGTACTCCATTACAACAGGTTAATACACACTGATAATATGAAAAATATTTATTGAGGATATATTTAATCTTGTGAAAGTAAAATCGAAGAAGCAAGTTGTTAGCGGTCAATCAAAGGTAGTCAAGTCTATTTGTTACGTACCTGTTGCCCGTTGGTAATATATACTATGTGCAATACCATACGGGACATCTTTATCAAATAAATAAATAAAATTAAACAATTAAAAAAATTAAAACGTTTAACCGTTGATTAATACTCCCCCATCTCAAATTAATTGAATTTTGAGACTTTTTTCAATATTCAAAATAGTTGAATTGTTCAAAGTTTTAAAAGAATATTTGAAACTTTTTCCATATTTACCCTTTCATTTATTGAAGTTTTATATTTTTTAGGAGATAGACTACACTACATATTTATGATTTCACAAAGGGCAATAGTGGAAAGTATGATATCAATTTTGTCGTTGAATATTTTTCTTAATATATGTGTATTATCTTACAAATTCTTGGACAGAAAGAGTATCTAAATACTTCGTTATTTACTCTTAAATTTAAAGCAAAAGTATTTTCCAATTTCGATCCCAGCACATTGATTACTTACTTTATAGATTAAAAGTTATTATGTCTCACTGATATATACATATTCAGAAACTATATAAAAGATATAATAAGTTAAATATACTTTCAGAGGACAAAATATAATGTACTACGTCTTACAAATGCAACTCACAGTGTAGATTACTGTTGATCTATTTGTCTAAGCTCAAAACCAGTGAAAAACTAACCGTGTATGTTACTGCCGATCTATTTGTGCAAGCTAAAAGTCTTATTGCAATATTGTTGAGTCATATATTATACTTATAATTTATAATTGTCGATGTATATAAGTAATTGTTGAGTTATAATTGCTTGAAAATAAAAAGAAAAGCATAAAAATTAATGGAAGTGAGAGTTATTTTTCGGTAACAATAGAAATATGAGATTTAATTTCCACGGGTGCATTACCCACACCACTGATGAAACTAACAATCGAGTACATGAGAAACCAAATATACAAATTAACACAAAAACTCCACAAGAGAGTGAAGAATTATGTGGGCTAATAATATCGTTTTTGTCAGTTAAAATAAAGCCTCTCTTTTTAACTATTTACTTAATAACCTAAAACTCTCTGATCATATCATAAAAGAAAAAAAGATGTAACAATTTTTTCATCTGAACATGGAAATAAGTGAGCAGAAATCATGTTCATGACAAGGAATAGTAATGCCCATATCATGACTAAATCCAAATTCTTCTTCAGCTCTTTGAAGCAAATTTTGAAATTCAGGATGTGTTAACCAAGAAATAGGAATTATGTATCTGCTTCTATTTTCACCAACATAGACAACAAAATGTCCTTTTGGGACATCATGAGGGTACCCATCATTCTCATTTTTTCCAAAGCTAGAACACCTTTTGATCATCTGTTTCAAAGCTGCTGCTTGATGTTTGCTGCTGCTGCTTGATGTTTTCTTTAGACCCATGATGATATTTTTAGGAAGAGAATAAATTGGAATGTGAGGAAAAAATGGAGGAAAAGGGGAGTATTTATGGAGGGAGAGTTGAAAAAACAAAGGCATGTGGAGGCAGCGGGGACAAAGGAACTGAACAGTATAATGACATGATTTATTTTTGGGTACGAGGACATTGAGGGCCTGTTCCTCCCATTGGTCCTCTACCCTACTTAACTCACATTATATTAAACACTAAAAAGCCTCGATCAATACACTCAAGCACTCGTATCGACATGACATGAGTGTGAGATTGTATCTGATTTGGTCGATCGATTTTGGATACTTTGATCAAAATCGATGGGAAAGATTTGGACGGTTTTAATGAATCAATACAAGAACTAAGGTAAACTTGAAGAAAATGGAATATTTTTTATATAGAAATTTTTATGTTACACATTTTTCTTTAACCTCATTCTATGATTCTATTCAAGTTCTCCACATAATATCTTATAATTTAGGTTTTATCACTCTATTTTTAGATATTGTGATTATTATTAGGTGAATTCCCGCACCCATATCCATATGTAGATTCATATCCCTGAATCTAAAAAATTAGATCATAAAAGATCCAATTTCTAAATTCGGACCCGTATCGAACACTCTCACCCTAGCCCGAGCAATTAAAAAGTCTAAAGTCTCGACGATTAATTAGGACTCATTTGTTTTTGTTTTTATTTTTGTTTTTTTACCATAATTTGTATAAATCAAACTATAAATGTCTTTTTCATTTGTCATGATTATCTCAAACAAACCAAACTCAAATATTATGTATACATTTTGATAAATAATTTAAAGGTAAATTATTGCTAACATTCATGCAACCCAAATGGTCCCAAATTATAAATGAACTGATTTAGGCTAATGTCCAATATGACTTGCGCGCTAACGAACATACATATACCTAACCGAATTCATATATATTTAATTCAAGCTGTATTACATTTTCATGTTCTATCAACACTCAAACCAAAATTCTATTTTTTTTTTAATTTTCTCAATCAAATCCAAAAAATTTAAATGTTGCGCTCCAAAAAATCGCGTGGCGCGATGAAAGGTTTTTTGACTCTTCAGTTGGAATGAACTTAAGATTTTCATTTAGGATTTTATTCTATTTTGCTTGATTTTGAGAAGAGAGTTTTTCAGAAATAGTCTCTCTGTCTCTATTAGGTAGTGATAAGGACTGCATACATTTTACCCTTTCCAAACCCCACTTGTGAAATTTCACTGAATACGTTTTTTCTGTTGTATTTTGTTTTATTTTCAAATGACTTCATATTTTATTTCTGTCGAACCTCCTAGCGTTGACTATTGTTCTAGAAACATTAAATTCCTTATGCCAAAGTGATTTCACACATACACATGTCAAACGAAATGTAATTTACTTACGAATAGGAACTTTTAAATTGAAAATGGAGACATCAATCAGTTGATTAATTGCCAAATAACGTTGTCTTAAACAAATATAATAATGTTGAAATTATATAAAAACTATATGTATTGGGTGTAAAGTCAAAAAATGGCTATTGAATAATAGTCAACTTCTGCTAAAAATGGCCACTTTGGAAAAAGTAAGAATAAGAACTGATAAAATGTGCAAGTCACTTTAAGTGATTCAAATTGGTTGCACTTAAAAGTCTAAAGATAATGTAGGTTTAATTATTATTCCCTCACCATCTCTGATTATTTGTGAGTAATTACTAAAGATATTGACACAAATTATTTATTGTTTTAAGAGTTTAAAATAATATTAATTACTTTTTCTCATGCTTTGTTCTCATGTTTTTTTTAGTTGTTATTGTTACTAAAGACATAAACATCTCAATTATAGGAATGGTGTCATGATTGTTCAATAACATATATGAAAGGTAAAATCATTGAGAATCCTTCTTAATTAATATTTCTTGGAGGGAGTCTTGGATTAATAATTGGTAAAGTTGTTGTCATGGGACCTTCAGGTCACAGGTTTAAACCTTGAAAATAGTCTCTAATAGAAATGCAAGATAAGACTGCATACAATAGACCTTCATGGTCAGATCCTTCCCTAAATCTTCTGCATAGCGAAAGTTATAGTACACCAAACTAATTTTTTTATTTGCCCTATAGTTAATATTTCTTTGAAGAGACTTGTAAATAATCTTTTTAAGTGGAACTAATATTCAACCTGAGGTTTTTCTCGTAACTGATGAAGTATTACAAATTTCTAACAAGTAAATCATTTTTCTCATAATATCATTTAAGTAATTAACCACCCATAAATTAAAGCATGTCATTTTCATTTTCTGTCAAATCTCAAATGTATAGTATTTATAAAGAGAATTAAATATGCTTGAATGATTTGTCACTAACTCAAGAACCCACAGTTTTTTAATTGCTATATGAGGGATAGATGTATTTTTGAATTGTTTCCCTTTACAAAAAGAATTGATTTTATATTTGAAAAGAAATATTTTTAGTCAAAAGGAAGAAAATAATTTTCATCACTTATATATGAGGCAGAAGTCATTTTTCTTTCAAATACTTCAATGCTTTGAAACTTATTGTCAATCTTTAATTAACGAACCTCCTGGGCTCCTCCTTTATATAAAAAACCAACCAAATATTGGAAATCACCTAAGGTATTTTTCTAACAAAAAACATTTTCCCATACAGACAAAAATACACCATATATACTCTAGATGTGTAACCAAATTAAATAATCCATATACACTCAAATTTCGTTACAACAATCATTTAATATAGCAATATTTTTACTATAAAAGCCTGATATTTTATAGAAGCAATTTTTTGGTATATAGTTTACTTCTCTGTAATAATATTCTATTTATAATAACGATGATATTCATTATAATACTACATTTTTTTGTATGATCATCCCTTTAAACAGTCATACTTAAATATTAATGTATAATAATATTTTATAAAACATATATTATGTATAAAAATGTAATATTAAAGTATGTATGATAATTATATTTAATAGTGCCCTTTAGTATGATCATAACTTTACGAGAAAAGACTATTGATGTTTTTTCTTTTTATATTCCTTCTCTTTCTGTTTTTTCAATTAAATTGATCTACAAATATATTCTTTTTTCAATTAAATTGATTAACAAATATATCCTTTTTTGTTGATACAGAAAATTAGTCTTTAAGCTAATTGTTTACATATTTTTATTTATTACAACTAAATAAATCTGCAAGTAAATAAATAAATAAATAAAATCTAAACGTCAAATATCAATATACATATATAACATTACGCTTTAAATTTATATAACAGTGTCAAATATTTTATTCCTCCATTCTTTCTTTTTGAAGAAAATTAACTGATCGTACCTCCCATATGTTTAATTAGAGACTATGATACTCCTTTTCCTTCCATATACTATTTCCTGTTACATGAATCCATGATGTAAAATATTATTTTATAATAAATAATTAAGTACGAAATTATTTCTTTTATGACGTGAACGACAATTGTATTCTAACCATTCTTTATTTTATATTTGTTTTCTAGTTGATAAATGAATTTCAATACACTACTCGGATATATTACATTTAGTTAGTGCTTGGTATGAAGGGAAAAATGTTTTTCCACCTAAGTGTTTTTTGTTGTTTGATTAGTGAATGGAAATATTTTTTAGAAAATCTTTTTTCAATTTTTATTAGAACATGAAAAATATTTTTTTAAAAAATAATTGCTGACATAAAAATAAACCCAAGTAATCGATTTGGACTAGATCCTGACACCTTATGCAGCACCTAACTTTGACTTCAAATTAAAATTTTGAATTTCAAATTTAGATTCGGCCTAAAATTCCTTCACACTTGACTTGAGACCTAATTTTCAAATAATTTGATTTCTTTTAAAGCTAAT
>JAOTQR010000045.1:21006532-21026637 GCA_025774065.1 Solanum ossicruentum | reverse complement strand
CACGCCCGGCCCCCCACAAAACAGAAGAAAAAAAAAAAAAAAAAAAAGGGGGGGGGGGGGGGGGGGGGGGGGGGGGGGGGGGGGGGGGAGTTGTAAGTAAAAGGGTCAGGTAGAGATTTAAACAAGACATGGATGGAGAAAAGAAGATGAACTTCCACTGAGCTCGTCAACATGTACGAAGAACATGACATGTTCTTTATGTGACCGACCAATCATGTACATACTCTAATCAGAATCCAGTTTGAATGTTGGGGGTACCTCATCCATCACACTCAACTGCCTCCTCAGCTTAACAATGTGAGCTTGCACCTGTCAGATCAATATCCAATCAATTAGCTGATAGCAAACTACTACAAATGTGGAAATTGAGTCCATAAGCTCTAAGTGCATGGCTTAGAGAAGACTAAATGAGAAGATAGACAAAGAAATAATCATGGTAAGAATGCTGGTGTGGCCAACTGTAAACTTGTTTACATAATATCTAATTTCCTTAATGGAGCCTTCAGATTACTTATTTGCATTTTGAGGCACTTAACACTGTTGTTTTGAAATGATTCATCAATCAGGGATTTGAATCACTGGCACAATGTAGCTAATGCAAGAAGCTTTGAACCATAATTTGTTACCATGATGAAGTTGGGTTATTTTTATTACATAGTATCTGCTTCTCTTTCTTTTTTTAGTGAAAGAATTCATCTACTTCTCTGAGAAGTAGGTCTCTTAAGACCCAAAGGCATTCATATGCTTGAAGCTCCCTTTAGAACCCTAATGAAGCAGTTAATTGACGTCTAAAGGAGAAAGAAAGGCACTCTCAGGTCTAGACAAGACAATTTATCCAGGTCAGATGAAAGTTGAGGATTCAATCCTAGCACTGAAAGATGCCAGTAAAGAATTAACGACTGTTTATAGAAATTAAAGCTTAAAGGGAAGTGTTGAAACACAAGTCTCATTTATCCAATAGTGTTTTGGATAATACGCTTGTGCCCTACATTTCATCTGAAAATGAAAAAAGTAAAACACAAACTTAATATAGAGATGAAAATAAACATTCGAGTTGAATTAACATAATTTATGTCAAAGATACTTTTTTACATCCATGGTGTCCAGACCAATTTGTGTGCACCATAACTAATCCCATGGTTACTTGCTGTGGCAACTCTGTCCGCAAAGGCTTGGACAAAATGGAGGAAATGTTTGCCTATGCTGGGATTTGAACCTAAGACCTCATGGTTCTTAACCCACTTTATTGTCCAGTAGGCCTCACCCTTGTGTCACCAAAATAATATTATCAGCTTAAATGACTCTATGTTGCTACTCAGCTTTATATAAAAGAAATTATGAGGTCCAGATTTATCTCAGGGAGGTAGAACAAACACACATGATTTCTAGTAGCTACGAGCATGAATGTTTTTTACACAAAGAAGTTAAGACGTAATGAACATGTCTGCATGTGTGTGTGTGTGTGTGTGTGTGTGTGTGTGTGTGTGTGTGTGTGTGAGAGAGAGAGAGAGAGAGAGAGAGAGAGAGAGAGAGAGTCAAGTTAAGCTCACCGTCTGACGAGCAGCTGTTAGTTTTAATAGTTCATCAGCCTCAGAGAAATTGATGAACCACTGACTAAGAGGATGATTTTTCGTATCACCTTTCTTCAACTCATGCAGATCCTCAATTGGTGCTATGAAACATGAAGTAGAAAATTACAAACAGAAAGGAAAAAGTTGTTCCAGCAGCAAAGCCAAAAGATATCAGCAAAGAAGTATTTACCAGGAGGCAACTTAAATGTCGCAGGAAGCCGTGGCACGACTACTGCAGGATGGTTCTGTATACGAGAAAAGAAGTCGTCAGGAGGATCGGGGAATACAATCTCATTGTAGGTTTCCACAACAACAGGTTTCTTTGTTGACTGGGGGCCAGGCTCATTCTCAGCGTATAGCTTCAGATGATGATACCTAGGGAAATAAGAGCACCGAAAGTATATCCACACTGCCAGGCTAAGTATAAAGAGAAAAGAAGCTAATGCACAAGGTAAAGAACTTACAAATCCAACTTCTTTTCACCAACGTCATCGTGGAAGACAAGGGATATTGCGATTTCAAATTCACCCCAACCACATTCTGACAACTCAAAGGGTGGTGATTCTACCACTCTAATAGGATTATTAAAGCTCGGATGCAATTGAAAAACAACTTTCTTGATAACACCACTAAGATCCTCATTTGTTGCCCCACGAACATACACTGACCACCTATGTGACTGAGTTCTGATTGACAAACCCATATATTACAATCTTATCAAGAAGCCTAACACTCCGAACAAATAAATGCACCAAAAAGAATGCCCACTTACTCGGTGGCTTTCTTGCCGAGCCAAAACGCAATTGTTCCAGTGACTATTGGGACATAAATTTCAACATCTTTCAGTCTCTTGCTTGAAGTCTGTGAACACCAGAAATTCATAGAATTATATCTCAAGCTACGAAAGAAGTTAGGCAAAGAAAATACTGGTCAATACGCAAATCTCAAACGTTTCCAGAATAGGCACAGATAACACTTCAAACTGATCAAACAGAATAATTCATCAAATGCATAAACATAAACAGCATGAGGAAATATTATACTCTATCATCCAGCTGAAATCCGAGTAGAACAGACTCGTGCAGGTAATACGAAAAATGAAGAGCAAAAACAGAGCTTATAACCTCCATTTTTATTAATATCCTAACACGAGACATAATTGAAACAATATTCGCAACAAAAACAGGAGTTAAAAACACAGGGATACACCTAAAGTACAAAAATACTAAGAAGCGCTAGTCATAAATTTATCAGGTAACAGAAACGAACCTTTTTTTCAAAATCTTCAGAAGGATTAGCAATTTTGGTGAGTTGTAGCCTTGGATCAGGCTCAATTCCACCTAGGTCACTGTCATTCTGCATCATGGAAGGCGAGTTTTTACATGCAAAACAAACCTAGAAATGGAAATTGAGGTTGTTTTGACAACTAATAATCAGAAGATGGAAGAAATTGGGAACTAGGGTTTTGAAATTGAATGAGAAAGAGGGGTTTTGGAAAGAAGTAGGAAATCTGGCGAGTTTGGTAGGAATTTGAAAGACATGCGGTTTTGGGTAATAAGTACAGCGTATTTGCATGGAACAAAGAAAGTCTTCAATTCTGGTTTTCGCCTCCCTCCAAATTGACCCGCCAAAATACCATTGATGTTTCTATTTTCTTTTTAAAGAAAATTATTAGCAAACATGTGTTTTGGTTATTTGAAATATAATGAGAGTTTAAAAAAGTTATATGTATGGGTGACGTGATCTTGAATTTTATTTATTTTATTTTGTGATTATTTGCTTGAGCTTATATTGGTTTGATTTGTAAGAACAGGTAAAAGAATGAAACCTTCAAGAGACCATGGTTAACAAGTCAGCAGAGGAAAAACAATATCCCCCAGCAATAGCGATCCTCTCTAGTTCAATCAGAATCGAGAATCGATGTATCAATTTCCTCTTGATATAAATTGATACATTAAACTATTGATACGTTGGGTAATTAGTCAACCTATCACTATGACTGATCATTAGAACTCGAGGCATTGTTGTTTCTAAAATTTTCTCCTTTTAATAAGGAATTAGGAAATTAAGATTATTTCACTAATTTTGATTAAGCATTTTATGATTTAGCCGATCCTTCACCTAGAAAAAATTGAATTATTATTATTATTTGAAAAGTCAAAAAATTACATTTAAATTAATACAGTTCTATAGAATTTTTTAAAATGATTTTATCCTTTTTAAAAGTTCTATTGTACGATAATTTACAATAATTATAAGGTTAAAATGGAAATATTGACTAAAAGATTTACTTCTATGATACCTATGAATATATTGAGGCCTCATCATTAGGTTATTGGTAATTCAACTCATTTTTGTCTATCTTAGTAAGTAAATATTGTGATCATAAAAAAAAAAGAGACTTTAAGTTTAAGATTATTGCCTTAAAGAGTGACATTAATGTCTAAAATATACATGTTTAATCAATCAAATAATGCATGTTTGTCTTGATTAACCTATACCGAGGGAAAAAAGAGTACACACTGGGGAACAAACATAAAGAAATAATTATGACTTTTATCTTAATAGAATCAAATGTCTTGGATTAAAACAGTATCTATCAAGTCAAACTACTATGTCCAAGCAATTTTTAATCAAGTCAATAACTCACTCATTTATTAATTTAACTAATCTTGATCAAGCCAAATTCAAGCCTAACTCGTTCATTTGCCACCTGGAAAACGCCAGCTTTCGTACATCACTAATTTAGGCACTGGAGAGCAAGGCATTATTCTTAGAACGCAGTATATTTCCAAAACAAAGACCAATGCCACTTATCATTTATCAAAAAGGGAAAAAAAGAATAAATATTATCATATCAATACCATAGCCAGACTGCGGTCCTCAATAAATTGAAAAAGCAAAGAAGAGAAAAAACAGAATTTGTCTAGATGTACAAGCAAGCACCAAACAAGGTGCAATCTAGTTCTTCCATTAGATTTAAGAACAAATTTGCATTTGGTCAATGAGACAATACAAGACAACCAGAGGTTCAAAGATTCCTCTCAAAGTTGCACCTATTGAATACAAGGTTTGCAGATTCAGCAGCTGCATTCACCTTTTCAAGCGGGAGGGCCAGCAGCCGGTGAGATCATTGAACATGACAAAGCCACAAGGAAAAAAGGGTCTAAACACACTGAACTAAATATTTGAAGCATTAAGCGCCATAACTTTGCACTGTTCGTTCATAGCCAAGAGCTGCGCTTCTTTCTTATCAAGTAGAGCAGTCAAATTCATATTTTCTTCCATCAGTTTTTGTACTTCAGCCTCTTTCTGCGTCTTCTCACTCTCCAATTGTGTCGTCTTGGCGACCAGCCTGGTTCACATAAAACAAACCCAGCACAATAATGAAATATCAGTTAATCGAATTATTACAGCTTTAGCATTTTGTGCCAATTGGGATACAAGAAAATTTTGCAGTCATTCCCACGACCCATAAGGATGGATACTTCGCCCAATAAATACTTACCACTAACACGGTGGTCAGAATTCTATCTTCATGCATTAATTAGATGAAGAACATGTCTTCAGGCAAAAATTAATGCAGTAATTTAAAAAAAAAGCAGTAGAATGGATTACAAAATCATGATTCATGATCATATGGGAAGTCAAACCAAAAAAAACTCCCAGTAAGTTATAAGAGCAGGTCACCTGAGAAAAGCAGAAAGTAAGGAGCACAAAGTTTAAAGCTTATACTAGCTCAAATGAATCTAGGACAAAAGGTGTTCTCTTAGTTTCAATCAGATGAAACTTCATCAAAGTTCGTGCTCTCTTTTTGTTCTGTACTACTATGTTACTTGGTCATACAGCTACCACCGACTTTAAGATGCCAATTGGGTTGAGCAAGAGAGTAATGAAATGCAGAATATTGCAAATGAAGCTATCATTTCAAATATTTAGCATCTCAAAAGTTCCAATCTAGATTAGAAAAAGATTATTCAATTTCATTCTCAATAAGTGAAGAATTAAACTTTATGGCATAAGATAGAGAATATAAATATTTCTATATAAAAGATTGAGAGAACTAGTGGTAAGATGTTACAAACTAGCAGTAAAACCTCCTTTCCTATTTTGTGGCCTCAATAAGATTTTTATTATTCTCAACTATTGCAGTCTGGGATCATCGGGTTTTCTACACTTCTTGAGATTCTATAGTTTCTGGACTGATATTCTTTTACGCTCCATCACAGAATAACCAGGATCGGCCAATATGGATATTGGGTTGCCACTCTGCAACTCTTGGCACCCATAGACAAAAAAATAAAAATAAAATTGAGAACTTTAATTTTTACCCTGTAATTTTATGAAAAATCGAGAAATTTTTTGGATTTTGTGCTCTTTGGCAAATGTACGCCATTGGAGCAGATGTAGTTTATATAAAGCAAAGGCCCTAACCTCTGCTTCCTCAATTGATTGTTCTAATTTCTCACATATTTATATTTTAAAAAAGGGACCTTGGGTCTAGCTCATATAGTGAGAATTGTCTAAAGCCATGTAAGGAGACATCAGCCATCGTTCAAGAGATGTTTTATTCCCTAGAATCAATATCTTACCATATTGTATGCAAGTAGCTACTATAAATCCTAACCAAACTTAAGGGAATAATCAAACTTTTCCGATAACTTCTTAATGTTTCCCTAATATTTCACCCCTTTTAGATTTTCAGATGGTATCTGTCTTACATCTGGGAGTTAGTGCAACAAAGCACACTTCAAAATAAAGTAAACATAACTCCATAAGCAACTATTTGGATTTATCTTCTTTTGGTTCAGTTATCCCTGTTATCATGTAAAAAAATGCATTATCAATTTCAAATGGTCCCAGCACCCAGCAGTGAACAATGACCAACACTGTTATGATTCAAATGATCCCCCATCCCATACCAAGCCTGGGAAAAAAATAAAAAAGAGAAATATAATCGCCCAGGATCATTACAAGAACAAGATCCTACAGTATTCTGATAGCTTAAAAGGGACATTATAGCATTAAGTTTGTCAAGAGTCCAGCATGGTATTAATGATCTAAATCAACCATACCCAAAAAAAAGTTTAGGACACTTGAACAACTATGAGCATCCATGCTTCGCTCCCTCAATAGCTTCCATAAGGTGAAACACAGATATATACTACTCCTAATTCCTAAAAGCAATATTTTATACACGAAAAGGGACAAACAGCCAAACAAGAGAAAACAAGGTAGTTATTTAGTGGAGCTATCACAACATTTTTTACAAAATGATACACATTATACTTGTGCATTTGTATTGCAATTATTATACACAAACTGCCAGGCAAGTATTATGCGAATGCACAGGAAGAAGTAGTGCTTGGACATTTGTAGTCCAGTTATTATAGCAAGCTGTGTGGCAAGTATTAAGATACAGTGCTATGAAAGTGAAAGCAAAATGATATATTTAATATAAATTTCATGCATCATAGACACATTGTATAGCCAGGAAATAAAGAAACAGTTTGGTCAGCATGCTATGGTTATGGAAATTTCTTTGATGAAAGGGGATTACTTACCGCTCAAAAAGCCTTTCAATAGTCTGGAATTGCTTTTCTGATGATAAAATTGTTTCTCTCACACTAATGAGACTACTGACATAGGATTTCAGAGACTCAAAGTCTCTCTTGACACGACAAAGCTCCTCCTCATTTTCTGCAGCTCTCTGCCTCTGTCTAGAAGTTTCCTCAACCAAATCTTCAACTCTCTGCCGCATCTCAGTCAGGATAAGATTTGTACCCAGAGCAAATCTTTCCATTTCCTCTAACTTAATAGACATGTTTTCAATCAGGAGCGTCTTCCTTTTAATCTCTTCTTCACCTACTGTTACCTTGTCTTTCTCTATAGCAGTTTCAGATTCCGCCATTATAATCCTCTTGACAAGACTTTCCATAACATCTGTAACCAGTTGTACACTTCTGAGTAATTCATTCATATAAGATCCATCTTGTTCATCAAGTTGACCATGTTTACTTGAAAGTGTAATCCATAATTCATCATTGGCATCATCAAAAGATGAGAGATCAACATCCCTACTCCAACTTGATAATGGTATGCCATTTTTATCAACAAGACCTACTCCATCTAGTTCTTTGATGCCGCATGAGGAATGGGCCAAATCTGGAACAGCCATGACTCTGGCTTTAGCTTTCAGGTACGTCATCAATGTAGTAGCAGTTCTCACTCTATGCCCTAGAACATCTAACTCCCTCTTTGTATCTTCTTCTGATCCCTGAATATGAGCTTTTACCTCCAATAGTTTTGCTTGCAAAGCGTCCACTTGGGACTGGCTTTTCTCCATCTCCAGCTTCCAAGTAGTGTCTGTTTGAGTCAAACGGGATTTTAACGCTGAGAGATCAATATCATCCTCCCCTGCCATCACCTAACCAAGTCACTGGTGTGGGTTCAGGAACCTATACAATTGAAGTTTTAGGAACATTTGGAGTGTAGTAACTCGTAGATTCAGAACCACATGGGATTCATATCAAAACTTGAACTCTAATCACCACCCTGCAATTCTCAACCTTCGGATAAGAAAGGCCAATTGTATAAAGATTTTTCCAAGGTGATTTTATTCACTTTCATTCAAGCAGAATATTCAGATAAAGAAGGTTAAGCTGCACTACGTTAAAAAATTTCAGGATCTCTTCATGACATTATAGGATAAATCATCATAAATGCATAGAGGGTTTTAGGAAACAGCCTCTCTACTTCTATGAAGTAGCGGTAAGGTCTGCGTACAATCTACCCTCCCCAGACCCCACTTGTGAGATTTCACTGGATATGTTGTCGTCGTCGTTGTTGTTGTTCTTTGCAATGCCTAAGGAATTACTCTATTTTCATTCATAATACTCCCCTAAAGACAATATTTCCAGATGAAAGCTTATTAAGAACGCTATAAAGCCATACAAATTAATGGTGAACTGTAACTAAGATAGGAAAATACAAAAGAGATTGGCAGGAAGTTTAGATATCACTCTACTCAGTACATCCATATTAATCCAAAACTCAACTGTCAAAAAGGCTTCTTTGACGAATCAAGATCATAAAAATCCACAAAAGAGGAACCCCATTAGAATTTCTGACAAAGAAAGGGACAAATTACACCAAAATCATAGGATTAAACCCTTATTACCGATACCCATCAAATTCTGATCAGCATTCAAAGGATTGGAACGAAAATAAAAACGAAATCAAAGTAATTCATCTAAACAATTGGAAACAGGATTGCGGAGAATGCAAAATAAGTAGGTACACCAGAACCAAAAAGTACAATTTGTGCAGATAAATACAAGGTATAGAGAAAGAGGCACCTCGGGAAATTGAGAAAAAATTTTGGGTTTGGATGATGATAACGCTGTAACACGTATAATCTCATGGAAAATTATCAATGAAAATTTTCATTGAGAACCAATTTGGTAAAGGCAGCTTCTTGCTTTTCTTGTCTTTGCCTTTTCCTTGTAGAGTTCCCTTTAAGCTTTTCATGAAAAAAATAATATGGTGGGACCTTTAGGTCTTTTATTTAGTCCATAAATGATTGAACCACCAAACGGCTTGAGGATAAAATGAAATAAAAATGTTTATGGTTGTATGTCAATGACTTTTTCATACACCAAACAGTGTTGTCTTAAAAGATTTTTTGGAATTCATTTGCAAAAGTTTTTTGAGGCTCACATATGTGACTTCATTTGATGAATCTTAGTAGTATTGAGATATGTGCTTTAAAATCATAATTTTATATTTTAATTTTTTTGATAAATATGATTTGGATTAAATCATGATTTTTAAAAAATTTAAATATAAAAATTATTCATAGAGCTATATATTTTTTTAGAGATAACAATAATGTTAGATCATAAAGAGGTTATCATATTTTTTTTGAGCTAGGACAACCTCTTTTGGGGATTTATAGTATGAGATTTTATGCGATATGAATTTATATCATGTAAAGAATAAAAGTGGATCATTTTTAAAACTTATAAAAGTGACTCGTGCTCAGCGCCGAAAAGATAGCTCATAGAATATGAAAAAATTATATTAAAAAATTATTAGTGACTACTATTGTTGACTAGTGGATCTTTATAAAATTATGTGAGTTTGTAGTTGCAAATATTTATTTATAAAAAGAATATGAAGATATGTGACTTATATCTCTTAGCATATTCCGATATCTTGTTTATGAACCATGATTTGCTCATTAGGCAAAATTGTGTAATAATTGTGGAAATTTGAATAGTTTTTCTTGAGTGTCATGCTTCTAAGAGGATAAAACAATTTTCAAAAAATCAAATTGCATTATCTAAACAAAACGCAACAATGAAAACTTAGGGACATCACACTGCATGCAAATCATAGTAGCTACTTCAAATTAAATACTATTCCTTCCGTTTCATAATAAGTGACTTGTTTGGTCATTTCACACATATTAAGAAAAAAGAAACAAAAATAAAATTTAGTCATGTTTTCAAATTTTTACTCTTTTCAAATTCCACACATTATTATTTATTTCTCATACAAAACTCAAGCTTAGAAACTTAATTAACGAAGGATAAAATTGGATAAAAAATTCAATACATCCCTTGAAAAGCGAACAATTCACTTATTTTGAAACATAAAAAATTCACTAACAATTAACTTTATGTGAAACACGGCGAGTATAACTGCACCTGGATGAGATGCCTTTTGCTCTTATTACAAATATATTTACATGGGAACACCCAATGCAAGGACACTAGAAATCAGAAACTGCCCAACTCAAAGATAAATATGGCATGGACAATTATAGATGCCTCCAATTGCATACAGCTAAAATGTGTCGCTGCTAGGATGAAGGATGTTAGGGGTGTAAATTTTGACAACTTCTTTACTTTGACTTAGTAATCGCTCTTAGAGACATATCTATCATGATACATATCATGATTCGAGCCAAAGTTACTGATTCCAATGAACCACAACTCACACTCGATGTCTACCCCCATCCGGATAGAGTAAAGTTCAGGCCACCAGCCTGGTGAGGGCAGTCTGTCTGAATTCTGATGACAGGTTATGGCAAGGCCTGTTTAGTTAACAGGGGAAAAAACAGTGAGGAAGTCAAGTTTTCAGTTTTTAACAAATGACTCTACTTGTGAAGAAGAGGTGATGAGGCCTGAGATGAGTCCTACAATCAAGGCACTATTGTAGGTAGTTGGTTCACTTTGCGAGATGTTGTCTCGAGAGTCCATGTATGTATCGCTAGAGGATGGTCCCCCAACAAGAGCTCCAACTGCAACATTTGGATTAGGATGTCTTGTGTGAAGCCATTTGAAGCCATCACTGCAATTAGAATTAGCATTTACTGGAATTGAAGCACCCCTATGGTGAACTTGCTGAGGATATCTTCTTCCATAACCAACAAGGTAGCTCATTTTCATTGGATTCTTTCCCAAGATATAATCCAACTGAAGACAAAATAGAATTTTGCAGTGACTTAGAAGTTCAATGGCCTTGACGTGTAAAGAACTACTGCTTAAGAGAATATCAAGAAAACACAAATACGTAAGATAAAAGTTCTCTGCCCCCGTTCCTTTAAAGTCCATAAGATAAATGTTTATTCAAGAAAAAGATGTTTGTCTTAGCTCCTTAGTCTGTTTAACATACCATTTCATCTACACAGGAAATCAGACTCTAGAGTTATATGTGTTGTTCAACTGAAACTACTAAAAGGATTTTAATGACATGTTTAATTGGCCGTGTTACATCAGGAATTGAACCTTAAAATAAGCAAATATGTAGAACCTTAAAGTAAGCAATTACGTAAATTAGTACATACCTGTGAAACTGCAAAGTTGCGCAACTCTGTTGGTTCATATAACTTCCCACTGCAATACAAATTTGATGTTTGGGAGGTAAGCATGTAATCACTGTAAACCACTGCCAGAAATGAAGAGGCCACAGAATACTGCAATGGATTCCACTGGTCCACCCATATCAGGCCATCTGTGACAAAAATTATAATTTTGTTGCAGCAACCTTTCTTTCTAAAAGGAAAAAGATCATAATTTATACAATGACTAAAAGACCAGTTCACGTTCTTCGTTCCTCAGCTTGAGGTATATGGTTGGACCAAATTTTCTGAGAGGGTCACATATCATGACAATACCTGCTGTTCTTTGAGAGTTTGCCGTTGGGGATTCAGGTAGAAGTCCACACAAAAACATCTCAGCAGTTAGTCTGTATGACTGGAGGGAAAGACTTTCCTCAGTTGAAATGCCTTCCTTTGAACCAAAGAAACTGACCCTAGATAATAGAACCTGAATCAAAGGTAAAAATCTGCATAGTTGTTAGCTGGAGAAATCCTTCTTCTGAATAATAAAAGACCAGGCCAATGCTCATTTTTTGTTTATGAACATGATTTTATGTTAATTGCATAAACAGATCCTATCAATTCTAATAGCTAACATCTACAAGCTAGAAGTATGGAATAGGTAACTTGGTGGCATGTATGCGTACAATACCTGAACTCCAGCCAATTTGTTGTCCCAAGAAAACCAAGATGTATATCCCCAATTAGCAAATGCATTACCATTTGTAGACACGTATGTTAGGTAAGATTTCTCTCCGGTAGCATGATAAAGCCAAGCAGCTGCCCACAAGAGTTCATCCCCAAATCCAGTAGAATTATAAAAATCTTGCATTCCAGGTATGCTGATACTGTACGAACGTCTGTAAGTATCAGCAAACTTGAATAACTGTTTGGCATGCTTAAGCAGAGTTCCTGAGTAGGCAGAGTCAATTGACTTGAAGGCCAATGATGCAGCTGCCATTGCTGCTGCACTTTCAGCTGCAACATCTGTCCCTGGATACGATTCGTTAACTTGTGTAAGAGGCCTTTTTTCTGTCATGGCCTCGGGTCTTTCCCAGCATGTGTGATCCAGCTTTGGGTCACCCACCTTTCTTGTATATAAACACAGAAAAGATACTTCATTAAGCACCATTTTCCTTACTTGGGATAAACTTCTATCACAGGAAGTTGCAAAATCATACTTGGGATAAAGTTGAAAATATTTCTCAATTGTCAAGGAGAATTAATCTACCTGAATATACAGGACATTCTCAGAAGGATGGGCATTAATAAGAAAATCAGTGATCCACTTGAGGGATTCTTGGGCATTATCCAACTCGTTCACCATGTTCATATGGTTTCCATACTCCAAAATAGCCCATGATAAAACTGTTGCGGTGAACGCCATTGAAAATCCAAACTTCACATGGTCTCCAGCATCATACATTCCTTTGCTTAAATCCAAATTTACTTCACTTCCATCTCTCAAAGCTGAATCTCCTCTCCAGGAAATCTTATTATTCACCAATTTTCCTGCTGCAGTTAATAATTCAAAAATCAAAATAAGTACTGTTAAACTTAGGACTAATTCAGTGAGCAATGTGAATATAACTAGTCTTACACTTCTGAACGTCAAAGAATTGCATAGCAATGCTAAGAGCATTTGCGTATTTGTCAACCACTTGGTGAGAATCTGCCTCTGAAGAATTAGAACCATGAAAATATTTTCGGAAACTGAATAAAACCATTGCAAGAACAAGAGCCATCATCACCAGGATGAGCCCCCGCCAGACCCATCTTTTATCCTTTTGTGGTTCTTTCTCCATTCATTATCTGTCGAATAACATCAGAACCTCCATTCTTTGACGAATAATGAGTGCCTAGATTATGATAATGAGCTATATTATACTCCTCCAGTGACCTCATTATATATGCTATTCGGGTATCTGGACAATCACCAAAGCACAAGAGATGAGGTGAAACCGGCATATTTGAGCTTTGTCTTCATCTGATTCTAGATTTATCTACTTCAACTTTTTGGAAGTATTTGGAACTGTAATTAACGAGAATCTTGATGCTTATTCCTCTTCCTAACCTATGCCACCAATAAAAGCATCCCCTTTAATTGTATTCCTACTATGCTTGCTCCCTCTTGTCAAGGAAAAAATGGCTTCAACTATACTCCATATAAAAAAGAGAAAAGTACTTTTCAAAGACAATTGATTTCTTCAAACGAGAAAAATCAATTGAGAAAATGCAATTTTCAAGTTCTGAAAGAGAATATATTATGATCCATCTTAACTTTTCTTATGTCATAGGGTGTATAAAGGGGTTGACAATTTTAACTTCATTACAACTACATTAAACGGTTGTCTGATGTAATGCAAGAATTGTTTATTTATGTGGATTCTTATTTTATATTTTATCATTCATAAAATAATGTCATATATATTCTCGCATAATTTACTCAAGTATTACACTGAATTCTGCTTTTGCTACAACATCAGGATTAAGAGACTTGACAAGCGGACACCATAACTGTATTCCAACACAGATACAACAGTTTCGACTGGTTAAAGCGATAACAAAATGCTAGTATATGATTTCCATCAAGAGTGTATGTATTGGCATGTTCATTTGCTTAAATCTATTATTACTAATAACTTTCAAGTTACATACAGGACTACAAAATTTTGGACTGAAGCAAACAGGGGAAAAAAAATTAAAATTGGAAAATTTCTTGTTGAAGTCAAGGCTTGTCTCCTGAAGCTTTAAACATAGATTCAGGAGCAAGAGGAGGAGTATCGAGCTGGTAAAGGTCAAGTGCAGGACCGACAAATCGAAAAAGTATCCAACCCCCAATTATAATAAAAATAGAAGCATAAGCAAATTTGTTTAGCCAGAACAGAAGTCCTTTTTCTCCCATGTACAATTCAATTGCCTTCTCAGTCAGATTCATGGATTCCCAATCCTTAGGTGGAGGTTTAGGTTTAACAGCTTGTTTCCCTGCATTGATCATTTCTTCATCCCTCTGCTTTTGTCGTTTTGATGGACGTCTTCTGAATCGAATCTCAACGGTGTTTGGTGGTGTTATTGGTGGTGCAACGGGCTGCGATTCGTTGTCATTACCACTGCTGCTGCATTTGATAGGCAAACGAAGTAGATGAGATTTGGAGGAAAGTGGAATTACTGGAATGGGATTGAAGTGTTTTGGATAGCTAGAGAGCATGGTGGTGTTCATTTTTTATTTGCTTTCAGGGAACTTTAGTTAAAGCACTAAAGTGTGAGGCCACGACTAGTTTTGATTACCTTATCCTTTTATTTATCCCACTGACCCATTCGAACCTTTATGATTTTCCTCCTTTAATTCGGGACAACTTAGACGTGAAGTTACTTGTATTTTTCAACTATATAAATGTCCAATAATTTTGTTCATTAACATAAATAAATATTTGTTTTGTCTAAATTTAATTATCAGTTTTTTTATTTTTATTTATCGTTTTTACAAATTAAGAAAATATAATTTTTTAAATCTATTACTATATCCTCAATTCATATACGAAGTTAATGTTTTTCAAAACTGTAGAACTTTTTAAAAAATTTTCAATGTTCAATTCATTTTTAGAGTACCAAGGTAATTTAGGAGTTTGACATAATACCTTTAACTTATCCGAGCATTCTCATTAAGTTTTTACACTACATATTACTTTTTTTTAGTATAACAGAAGAAATACTTATTAATCAACAGAGGTAAAATGATATAGTCATTTCTCTAACAAATAAAGAACTCAGTAGCTTATGGAAATGATATGAAATAATCTCTGCATTTCTCTGAGAAATATCTATATTGAATTTTATGTAAACTTCAAAAGATGAAGTCCTTTTACTTTTTTAATTGTTATTTCCTCTGTTCCATATTAATTGAATTTGTGAGATAATGCACACATATTAAGAAAAGTATTCAAAGACATAATTTACATCATACTTTTCATTATTGCCCTTTGTGAAATCATAAATATATAGTGTAATTCATCTCCTAGAAAATATAAAACTTTAATAAATAGAAGGACAAATATGAAAAAAGTTTCAAACATTCTTTTTGAACTTTAAACAATTCAACTATTTTAAATTTTAAAAAGAATCTCCAAAATTTAATTAATTAGGCACGAAGAGAATACCTATGTATAGTAACACGATTATTTTAAAAGATTTTTTTTTTCTTTCCATGCAATATAAGAATACATATATCAATTCAAAATTTGATAATTAAATTCAAATCAAGAAAGTAGAAAATGTTTTATGACTGCTCCTGCTTCTGGATTCATAAATGCTTACTAGGTAACTAATTTTTAACTTTACATAATCCTTCCACTACCTCTTTTTCTTTTTCAAGTCTCGAGATTGCTTGACGACCATGTGTTAATGGAGCTTTGAGTTGTTAGGTTTCTTTGTAATTGTGACCAATTTAGATTAAGTGCAAAATGCATATGAGAAAAAAATTATTTTTGAAATTTATAGTCATGAGATAATTCACCTATTTTCAGTCAACATACATGTTTCATTATAAGAATTAATTTGATTATTTTATATATTTTTTTCTTTATAATTTATAAGTTTGTAACGATGGATATGCATGTTGAGGGAAAACAATCAACAATTGCTTATTAATAAAGAGAGACTATAAAAGTAAGCATATATAATTAACAAAATTTAAAATTTTAAAACATTATAAATTTTAAATATATCAAGGAATATGTTTTTGCGATGAACAATAATAAAGAAGAACAATGGAAAAAAAAATATTCCCCCTCACTTTTGTAGTTTCTTTTCAATTAAAATTTAAATTAAAAAATTTTTTAAGTTTAGATAACATTATAAATTTTTGCTATAGAAAATCAATCAAGAGTATGCTTAATATGAAATTCTTTTTATTTGTTTGACCTCTACTTAACTAAGAGTGTTCGATCTCAACTCCTCATCTCAATTCTCAGATTAAAATAGTGAGTTGAATTCTATTTATTTGTTGATGAATATTATCAAATTCGTTAATGGTAAAACTTTATTATTTTTATTTTTTCCTATTTTTTTTTTTACTCTTCCAATTTTTCTTCCAGTTATGGAATTTCCCTTTTAAGGTGGCTGCTTTTTCCGCCTACAAAAATTAAAGCACTTTATTTCCATCTGGAGATTGGAAAACTAAAATTCTAGTAATCAGGGTAGGCTTAGGAAACTTCAACAGCTTAATATCTTTACCATCATAAATTGACAAAACACCCCCTCCAAATTTCTCCGAATAACACCACAACTTACTCTCAAAGCAACTACACAATTGCAAAAAAATTCATCATCCACTCACCTTCAATTCACCAAGTTGACTCGTCCGCCATGTCCGACCACCAGCGAACTCAGAAGGACGATCCCTTCCTTCTCAATTACAACTCCGATGAACTCCGAATCGCCTCCGAGTTTCTCTCCAATTGGCTCCCCTTTCTCTCTCGTGACCTCTGCCGTTCCTGCACCCAGACCCTCTCCGATCGCATCCGATCCCTCAATTTTAGTACTTTCGCTTTCTCCTTCTCTATCCTTACATAATGTGTTAATGCACGTGTTAGCTATTGATATATTGTGTAGTTCATATACTGATTTATGCTTGCTTAAAGTTTACTGCTTTTATGTGTTTACTCTTTTCGTCGGATGAGGGTTTTCTCTAGAGGTAGCGGTTACTCCAGGTTTGCTTGATTTTTTGTCGAGAATTTTCGTTGTAAAGGTTGTTTCTAGTGTAATTACTTAGTCGTGAAGAACCTAAACCGAGAGGAATAGATGCAGAGTTTTTATTTGTTTCTAGTGTAATTACTTAGTCGTGAAGAACCTAACTGAGAGGAATAGATGCAGAGTTTTTATATTAATTGTCCGATTTAAGTTTTGTTGTTAAATATAATTACTGTAGTTATGAAGATTGTTCTAGATAATATATGTGAATTAAAGTTTCTAGGACAAACGAGCTGATTTCTGCTTTGTCATGTTTATGTTCTGGGTTATAATTTAATATTATGAAGGTGTAAAGTGGTCGATTTTGTGAAGATTCTTATCAGAGACTCTGTTGGTATGATTGCAGAAGTCAGCGGCAATGCAGAATGCTTGAAGCAACCAAAGAATACGAGTGTTTTGAGTCTGGAACATTGTGATTCAGATGGATGCAATGGGAGTCAAGAGAATTGTGACAACAATTCGACTGGAAGCTGGAATGATTGTGGTGACTTGAACGATAATGCAGATACAAACTCATTGGGGAGTTGGAAAGACGGGGCTGTTGGGGAGCCCTTTGAGGAGCTTTCTGTGGACAGACATTCATCTGACAGTTGTATAGATGGTGCAGATTCCCAATCTCAACCTGCTGGAGAGGCATCTACAAGTGAAGCATTCGGCTCATCCTTACCTGTGACTACCCCAAAAGTGAAGATGTCATGGGCAGATATGGCTCAGGAGGATGAACTTGAAGCTGAGGAAGTAAGCCAGTCAATTGCCTTGAGTAGTCAGGTGAATGGTGTGCCTAAAGAGGAAATTACTACTCCGGAGAGTAAGCAAAAGACAGAATTGTCAAGGGAGCAGCGAGAGTACATTAGATTCTGTAATGTGAAGAGGAAAAAGGATTTCATATGTTTGGAGAGGGTGAGCGGGAAAATTGTGAATATACTCGATGGATTGGAGCTACATAAGGGTGTCTTTAGCGCCGCTGAGCAAATTAGAATAGTTAAATATGTGGAGAAGCTTGACCAGATGGGGAGGAATGGGGAACTGAAAGGTTTGTTTTACCCTTGATATAGCTCTTAACCATACTTTTTCCTTTTCTCAAATGGATTTATTGTCATGTTGGAAAGCATATTTAAAGCAGGCATAGTTGCTTGCTTGAAATTGTCTAGCTGTTACTGGTTGAACATCAAATGTATTTGAAATTTAAGCAGGTGTTTTTGTGAATTAGAACACTTATTCTTAATCCACTTTGTTGTTGTCAGACTTGTGTTAACATTGTAATATTAATGGTGTTCGATGATTGGTACTAACTAGTGTGTTCTCTCCTTTTTTTCCCCTTATTGATTTCTTTATTTGCTTTTTTTCCTTATTGATTTCTTTATTTTCTTTTGAAAGAAAAAGGAAAATGGGGAGGGCTGAGAAAAGAGAACTGATAAATAGTTCTATGTATCAGATCAACTGTCAACTGTTTTGTTGGTGTTGATATCTACATAAGGTGGTAATATGCTGCATGAGAAATCTCTTCTTCCTTTTTTTGTAATTGACGGGGCTTTCTTAAAATGCCTAGTTTTAATGGCAGATGTCTAGATTTATTGCATAGGAATCCAGCAATACGGAAACATACCTTATTTAATGTGTCTAAACTAAAAGAAAAGAGTCCACTTCTACTGTGGTTACTGTTGCCTGTTGGAGTCCCACATTGGTGGGTCAAAGTTTACTTGGTCACTTTGTATGGTCTTGGTCAATCCTCACATCTTGAGCTTAGCTTTTGAGGTTGAGTTATACTTAAGGTCCATTTCTCCAACCTGGTATAAGAGTCGGACTCATCTCAATTCATTGTTTCTGATGTTGGGTCCCCCGTCTGATATTGTCCACGCTCTAGATGTCCAGTTCTAGGTGTATGGGATGTATTAGAGTCTCACGTTGGTGGGTGAAGGGTTATTTGGTCTCTTTATATAGTCTTGGGCAATCCACACTTCTTGATCTAGCTTTTGAGGTGCTCAAGGTTCATTTCTTTAGCAGTAAATAACTAATATAACTAGATTTAGCATCAAATTTTTTCCTGAATTTGACTTAGTAACTGTTCTCAGGTTGAAAGCATTAACAAAGATATCATGAAACTTTGTTGAGCATACAACAACAACAACATACCCAGTGGAATCCCACAAGTGGGGTCTGGGGAGGGTAGAATGTATGCAAACTTTACTACTACCTTATAAGGTAGAGAGACTGTTTCCTGGGAACCCTCGTCTCAAAAACCCATAAGCAGAATAAACTAGATATGAAAAAAAAGGGAAAGGAAAGGAAAGGAAACAAAAAAGGGATGACTAACAACGAAAAACACATATAGTATGTAAATACGATAAAATCAACATATATATGATGGGAACTAACAACACAGGATATACACACGACTATTCCTACTATCCCACTATACTTCCAAGGCCAGACATCCACCTAACCGTACTACCCTATGAGTCTGCTATCTAATTCGCAACCTCCACTCCTTTCTATCTAAGGTCATGTCATCGGTGAGATCCAGTTTCGCCATATCCTATCTGATCACCTCCCCCCAATACGTCTTCGGTCTACCTCTACTCCTCCGTGTAACTCCCAAATCCAATCTCTCGCACCTCCTGTTACAGGAAAAATAAGTAGCAAAAATAAAGGTTGAGGCAGTGTTGTGAAAGGAGATCGCCTTTTCGCTAATGGCGAGAGGCGAGGCAAGGCGACCCTTCATCGCCTTTTAGCTTTGTGGCGAGGCAATCTTTAAAACGTGATGTCATGGCGACAATGGTGACTAAGGCGAGAGGCGATAAAGGCATTGACTTTTGTATTTCCTTAAAAAAAGGCGACCGATTTAAGATTATTAAAGTTAAAAAGTAATTTTAGGTTTTTCTTTTCAAAGTTGCACTGTT
>JAOTQR010000045.1:20991669-21005334 GCA_025774065.1 Solanum ossicruentum | reverse complement strand
CCCCAAACCTCCCCCCGCGCACACACACACACAAAAAAAGAGAAGCTCAGTTGGCAACCTCCTTATATGATAGGAATGTGGTACATGGGTTAATCATTGTGGCGTAACGACTGAATTTTCTTTATGTCAGGATAAGAGCGGCAATCCCCCAGGGATCCTCAAAAGTGAAACTGTTGATCCATTGCCTGATCTCTTGAAGGTCATGATTAGAAGGCTTGTTAGGTGGCATGTGATGCCTTCGACTTGTGTTCCAGACAGCTGTATAATCAACATTTATGAAGAGGGCGATTGCATACCACCACATATTGACAATCATGATTTTGTGCGCCCATTTTGTACTGTCTCATTCCTTAGCGAGTGCAACATTGTGTTCGGATCCAACTTGAAAATAGTGGGTCCTGGTGAATTTGCTGGTGCGATTGCAATACCTTTGCCAGTGGGGTAAGTGAGTGGTTTCTTCTTATCATGAGTTGTGAAATTAGGAAAAGATTAATCATTGATGACATTATATTACTCCCAGATCTGTGCTTGTCTTGAATGGAAATGGAGCTGATGTAGCTAAACACTGTGTGCCAGCTGTGCCGACTAAGAGGTACACACTGAATGTTCAGAACTCTAGTCATAATAACATCTTCTGTTCCTATGTGTATTATGTTAACAACTTGTTAATCCTTATCTCACATAGGATTTCAATCACATTTAGAAGAATGGATGAATCTAAAAGGCCAACTGGATATGTTTCTGAGCATGATTTACAAGGCTTGCAGCCCTTGTCATATGAAGCAGACACACAAAAGAAATCAAGCTTCTCCAGGCCAAGGTTTTCCACAAGAAAACAGTCAGTGAGACAAGAAGAGAGCATGGAAAGAGTAAACATGCCAATGAGAAGGCATTCAGATCCCCGTTATGCAGGTCGATATCGACGAGGACCTGCAAACAGACAGTGGTATGGGGCGAATACATAAAATTGATGGCACATTCTGACTTGTGTATATTGGTCCATTGTCATCTTCTAAAATTATCAAGGTTGATGGTATTCGGGTCTTCTGATCTCCTCCTCAGGTTGGTGAAGCATTAATATTGTGGGAGATTCTTGTTTGCGACTCCTAATGATGTCTTCTAATATAGAAGCTTAATCCTGCTCTTTGCTGTGCATTCACTATATGGGAAACGGGGTAGGAACATTCAAGCTATAACCGGAGTGTGATCCAGAGAAGGGCAGGTATGCCAGTAGCTCTGATGTAATATATATGGTCTTCAAGATTGCTGTTGTAATGGCGTGAGGCAGCTATGCAAATAATTACTCGGCAGCTTGGATAAAGTCTGCTGAAGTGGACTCGCTCTACTTCAATAATACACCTTCTGAGGAATGCCCTTCCGTGTTATCAGATTGTGTATTTTTGAAGTTTACACGGTTTACAATTCATGTCATTGGTTACATTTATTTACCCTTAAGCTTTGGTGCTTACAGTTTTCTCCTATGGGTCGTATTGTTAATGTATTGCACTTGAACACATTGTGAGCTAAGTTGTCTTATCTGAGAGTCGTTTTTTCTTCTTGTTGGCTCTTATTTTTCCCATGGTATATTTATGGCACCTTATAACGTTTTCTGCTTGTTTTTGTTTTTGAGCAGTGGCCTTGGAAATTATAGAAAATACAGGTTTCTAGATAGTATGGCTGGAGAATATTAGCAAAACAAAGACAAAAGCACCTGCTCTAACAAATTAGTGAAGCCACACACTAGAATTCCCCACAAATAACATGCCTCTGTATGAAGATATTCCCCTATTTTGACCACCCACATCCTCTGGTTACTCCTCAAGCATATAACCATTAGACATTCTAAAATGGTCCAATAATTTCAAGATTTATTGTCAGAACAGATGAAAGATATCTGCTAATTCAAATACAACAAATACATATTAATCAACCTGCAAACAATTACGATATGTCACTTTTATACGTAACGACACCGGAAAATAGTCTCGAAACTGAATTTCTAAGTTGAAAAGCCTTTCTGACGGAATACATTTCTAGTGAAAAGAAAATATATTTTTCATATCACAAGCACTTGGGCTCAGGTAAATATTCTTTCTTGTACTGACCAGGTGAGGCGTAGCGTAGATGGGCTCCATTACCTTTGTTGTCAATATAAGGCCCATGTTGGAAGACCCATATGTATGGACAACTTGGTTATGGCACGTTGCCATAGTAAAGATATGCAATGGAAAACTACACTTATGTTTATATAATTTCATATAATCTTGATTTTTTTTAAAAAATTACAAAAATTCCTTAGATATAAGCTTACGAAAATTCCTTAATCAAATTATTACTATTGCATGTTTAGGATGATTTGATAGATTCTCTATAATATTTTAAGAGAATTTTTGCTATTTTCATATTTCTTTCTCTACCTTTGAAGTAATAATAACATCTACGTACATTTTAATAAGTTCAGAGCCCAAAAGGACAAAAAACTGTAATAGATTTCGAACTGGCAATTAAAATGAAGATAATACTATTTAAAATGATAAAGACACAAAGGTCCATGCACCTTATCCTTGCAGTCGAGAAACGAAAAACGAAAGGCGCACTAACAATGGTTATTTGTAATGTTGTACATATCTACTGAAATTTCATAAGTTGGGTTTGGAAAAATATATAATTTAAGTGTATATTTAATTAAGAGTTTAAGAGTTTGAATTTTGTACACTTCTATAAAATTTTCTACACAATCAGATAATTTAAAAAAAAAACATTATAACTTAAATTAAGTAATTAATAATATACACCTCTTGCAAGGCACATGATCGTCAACATACCTTCTTTTTCCATTTTTTGACACCATCAATGGCACATGGACCCTTGCAGATTTTACCATTATCTTCATTAATTTTAGTTGTCGCTTCGAAACTTTTGTTTTATTTTTTTTATCTTTTTAGCTCCAAATTCTATGCTATACCTTCTCAGACCTTATTTTGATGGAGTACAGTATTGGATATGTTGGTGTGGTTGAAACCTGTTGGTTATACGACTTAAAATTAAACTTAATTAATTATCACCTTCGGAAAACTACTTTTGATCATAATGTTAAATATATAGCATGCATGTCTCAACTTGTCAATATGCATATATATAGACTTGTTTAATACTACTACATGTTATAAATGTCTTTGTGCAATAGCATATCATACAAGTCAAAAATTCCCATATGCAGTAACTACCCTAATCCATGCCTTCAATGACTGTCTATAGTTTGAACAAGTCAGGTAGACCACTGAAGATGTTGGCCTCTTCAGCTTCTCGAGCTGCATTTTGCTCAATAATCCTCTTCATTTCTGCTTTCAATTCATCTGCAGCAGACAAATAAACACATGTATACATGCATGTAACGTCAAAAAATTAAACAAAGATTGATTGACTAGTAAGTCTGCGTACCAAGGGAAGAGTTGTCAAGAATAAATTTGATAACATGGTCTATTTGAATGTTGCCAGCATGAGCCTCATACAAAGCGATGGTCTTCAATACCTCTTCCGCGATGTTGGATGCCATTGAACCATCATCCTCCACGTTGTTATCGATAAAAGTAGGAATGTAAACATCCATCAATGCTGCATCAATTAGTTGTAACACTAGTCTAAGTTTTTCCCTAAAATTATGATATTTTCCACAATCAATATATATAGATAGAGTAGTATATGTATTCCCAGTAATCAAAATTACATACCAGCAGCTTGTAGAGGGGGAGGAACCTGTTCCTTAGAAGAAGGCCCTTTAACACCATCATCATCTGCATAAATATATACTTGCTTTGTTTCAATATATTTCAAAATTAAATTACTTTTCACATGATATGTTTAAGATTAAAGGCTTTTGATAGATTCACTTATCTTTAATTCCAACTAAATTTCTACACTACACGGTTAAAAAAATATTTTGATATATTATATTATGAATTAATTAATATACTGTATACGTCTAAATCCTAAGTTTTTTGCTTTCAATAATATCATTCAGATGAGGATCGATTTGGTATTCATCCTAAGTGTATTTTCTTGAAGCAAAAAATCACAAAAAGATACATCTTTAATTTGAAGCAACCAAAAACAAAAAAAGATCACATCTCTTCCAAATTCCAAAAAATGTATACAATCAAACCTTTTTTTGAAAGTTATTTTTCAGAAAATTCATATCTAAAACTAACATTTCTTGGGACCGACGTAACGGTTTTAATACGAAGCACATACAAATTATAAATCCCATTATATTCACTAGCTCAACACTACTTAGACATAATTAAAAGTCCAAACACAAAATATGTAATCCTTCATACCAAAAACACCCTAAATGTAAAAGAATACTAATTATTTGAAGAAAAAAAATTAAAATACCTTTAGGAGGAATGCTCGTTTGATCTTGATCCATTACAATCTTTCTTGATTATAAGCAGCCAAATTCTTGATCTTCAATTCTGAAATCATCAAAATGAAAAAGAATCAAACTTTAATGCGTGAAAGATCAATAACTAAACACTAAAAGAAGGAAAATACATACTGTTTGATTCTTGATCTATTAATATTGAAAATCTGCAAACATCATATTATAAGGGAAGAATTAATTAAGTAGTATAATATGAGAAATATTAAAATAAGAAAACTGAATTGTCTAATTGAGAGGGAGAGAGATACATACATTGTTAATTTTCTTGAGAGCTAGACAGTAAAGAAAATATAATTGCTCAGATCATATATATATATATAGAGAGAGAGAGTTATTGTTTGTTATGAAATAATAACTGATTTTTTTGGGCGCCAAATGACACTTGATTAAGACTTAGAAGAAAAAAAATAGATTTTCTTGTGTGAAATAATAATTGCTCAGATCATATATATATATACATTTTAGTAATGTTTAGGGAATTAAGTACACTAACTGAGTATTCAGTTTCAAAATAGGACCGACTAAATTTAAATTCGTCCTCAAAAATCTCACATCTTGTGTGAAGCTCTTTCTAATATGCGGGACTTGAATAAATGTTGTAGTCAATGTCTGAAAAAGGTGATTTTGTGGAATTTGTGATAAATTATTTATGCATATTAAGTGTAGTAATTAATACAAATATAATATTTGAATCAAGGATGAATGATCTGTGTTGTGCTTTTTTCTTTTTGTCTTAGTAATGTATGAGATACGATCTATTCATGAGGAGATTCCATGGTGTATGCTATTTTGTGGATGACATAATAGTGATTGATGAGACTCGGACTAAAATTAATGATAGAAATTGAGTAGAATCAACACGAAATACTTGAAGTGCAAATTCAGTGCTGCAAGGATGAAACAAACATTGAAGTGAGGCTTGGCATTCAATCTATTTCCAAGAGAGAAAATTTTAAATATCTTGGATTCATCATCCAGAGTAGTGGCGATATTGACGATGATGTTATCGTATTCGAGCAGCATGGACGAAATGAAGGTTTGCCTCTAGAGTATTGTGTGATTAGAAGATACTATCTAAACTTAAAGGTAAGTTGTACAAAATGTCAGTTAGACCATCTTTGTTATATGGAGCAGAGAGCTAACCAATCAAAAACTCACACTTTCAGAAGATACAAATACAGATTGCAGAAATGAGAATATTGAGATAAATGTGTGGACATATTAGGGGCAATAAGCTTAGGAATGAGTTCATCCGAGGGAAGTTAGGGGTTGTCTCTATGGCAGACAAAATGAAAGAAGTAAGACTGTTGTGGTTTGGATATGTGCAAAGAAGAAGTGTTGATATTCCTATTAGGAGGTGCAAGAGGTTGAATTTAGGGATTACGCAGAGGGATAGAGGTAGACAGAAAAAATATTGGGAGGATGTGATTAGATAGAAAAGAATGGAGGTTGCGTATTTGGATAGAAGGTTAGACGGCTAGTAGGGGTAGAATGATGTATGGCCTTGTGATATAGTAGGTTGGTAAATGTAGTCGTATCTTTATATATTGTGTTGTTATTATCCATCATTTATTTTATTACTTTTATTTTCTTTATAGATTATGATTTGCTTTCCAATGTAGTCGTTTTGTTTCATATCAAATACTTTCTGCTTTTGGGGATGTTTTTTTTTTTTTTTTTTGAGATGTTCGTCTTTCGAAAACAACCTCTCTATCTCTATAAGGTAGTGATAAGGTCTACATATATTTTACCCCCCACCCCCCAGAGCCCATTTGTGGAATTTCACTATGATTGTTATTGTTATTGTTGTTGAATGAAGTTATTGAATTTTGCCAAATATCCAAATCGAATTGTAGCTCCATAGATCATTATGAGTTACACATGAGAATTTGTCTATGTTTTCATATATATAAATATTAGACTATGGAAAGACTCTTCATTCAACTTCATGTTGTATTATATTGTTAATTTGAATTCAATATTTATTTTGATTGTTATTTAGTAAATATTTAGATCCATCGTTGTGTAACAATAAAAAAATTCATCTTTTGTAACGACCTTCTTAGTGTGACAATTGATACTTACATAACTTATGAAGAAATTTATATATAACTTATACGGAGTAGTAGATGAAATAAGTTACGTGATATTAGTTATACATGTATTAAAGTTAATTGATACATATATTTCAATTCTAACATAAGATTGTTTATATTTATGTGGTAATCAATCACTACTATGGCCTTATATGAAATTTGCATTTTCTCACTATTATGATACCTCGTTAGTCTCATGTAATTTTCAATTGATCAACTAAAATAGAAGTCGAAATTCATAGAGTGCATGGGATTAAAGAAGCAAAAATGATATCAAGAACAACATCCAAACAAGAACTGTGATAATTACTTCATCATTCATAATCAAATATCAAGGTTTGAGACTTGGATGAAACAAAGAAGAAAACTTGAGTGGAAATGATGATTAAAAACTAATGAATTATCTCAAGATGTTCAACTACAAGAATACCATAGTAAAATAATATCGAAAGAACAACCAAACAAGGATATATTGTGATAAAGTACTTTATTCTTCACAAAATATCGACCCCTCGAGTATGAAGCAACAAAGAACAGTTGACTAAAAATTATGACTAAAAACTAATGAATTGTCTCAAGTTGATTCTTCAAACAATCTAATTGCAAGAATGATAAGCAGAATTATTCTTTTTTTGCATACTGTAAAAAGACCCAACGATACCTTCCAACTTCTACTCCTCACTCTTTGCTCCCTTCCCCTTATTCCATGCTACTCTTTACGTCACAATCATCCATGTTCTCTGTCTTTTTGCTTTTCAGATCAGCGTCATTATTCACCATTTTATTTTTCTCTGATTCTTCAGCAAGGTATAAATGATACAAATCACGTTTGTGCTTCTCCATATCTTCCAAATATTGAATGGTCTTAACATCAAATTCGTCAGAGGGGTCAAACACACTCTTAGAACCAAAGAATGTTCGTTGCATTTCTTTGACATCGCGCTTTGCAAGACTTTGAATGACACAATCAGTGTTGGTCTCCATCTTTCCACCTCCTACTGTAGCTTCTGTCGACCCTAAAACACCACACTGACGAAGCGACTCACGATAATGATCATCGTAACTACCTTTAATGCTTCTGAAAACAGCATAATCACTATCAGAGTGACGACTGGAACCACGTAGTGCGGTCATCATCTCAACTGCTACCTTTATTTTACGTTCACGTTTTTCACTGTCATTCTTTTGCTTCTCTGTTTCCTCTTGCATTGACGAGACAGACTTCAAGTCGGACATGTGTTTTCCCTGTAAGTCAAGCTTCTGAATAGATCCAATTAAAGCAGAAGCCTCAGATGAATTTTTCGTAGAATTCTTAGCAGTCATTGGTTCCCAATCCTCCTTCAATGTCTCTGATATATAAAACAAAAGAGCACCATTCAGTAGTATAGTTCAGATTCAAGTTATCAAAGAAAATTACAAAGTCGAAAAATAGTTCTTGATATAATGTTACATAAGCCTTGAGGCAAATTGTTCAAATTAAAGATATCAAATCATAAATATACAAGAGTAAAAATGATATTGAGATGAACCTCTCCCAACCACTGAGAAGGTTCCCGAAGAAATTTCAAGGTGAGCAAACACTTGGTAAAATGAAAAATCCTGAACTTAGTGTGGATCATACAATAGTTAAAGGCAACTACATCTGTATTTATATTTGGATATTCAAACATCCATACATATTGTAGTACCAAAGAAAGGGAGCTATACCTACACCTTGCTGATCGTCGTGCTTCCTTTTCAGAACAGTGCTCTTCTCATTAGTTTCCCTTTCAGTTTGCATCTCCTTCATGGTCTGGGATGACTCTGAATTAAGAATAAAGATTTATTCATTAGAAGGATTTTTAGACATCAGATTGGTCAATCAGTCAAAGAGATGATTTGATTTACAAAAACAATTTGAAAGGTCAACATATGCAGTTTAATTCCACAACTGAAATCTAAGAGGTTGTTCCTATCTAACTATCTTCTCTATCTTGGGAGATAGATAAGTTGTTTACGATAAAAATCTCAAGTCAAAGGAAAAACTCCAAGCCCTAAAACATAAAATAATATGAACTTACCACTTAAACTCCAAGCATTTTAAGTACATGAGTTGTTTTGGTTAAACCTTCTGTTCAAGAAAAGAATATTGAATAATGAAAAAAAAAAAGCCACGCCCAAACCAATGGACACGAAAACGATCAAATAATATATGTAATACTAAAATCAAAGAAATAAGAGATCAGTACAACAGTAGAAGGGAACTAGACAGAAGTAACACTCTACTTTCAACCCTAATCTTCGACCACAGTGGGTTGATAAACTATAAGTGAGTCATGTAGACTTGATAGACCTAATTCTGTCTCGCTTAATACCCACTATAGCCAACCACACACACATTTTCTGACTGATGTTTTCCTCTTTACATGCCTGAATAATCGCAATATTAGAAAAATTAAACAATGAAATTAGATCCATACCTACACCAATCCGTTCACGTTGTTCCTTCTTTCTTCTAAATATAAAAGCACAGACGTACAATATACCAGTAAGAAGAGCAATCTTTTCATGCGTCTTCTTAATCTCCGCTTGAATTTCCTTAATTTTTTCTTCTGACGACGGCATCGGCATTTCGTTTCCTCCGGTATTTGCATTTTCCATATCCATTTCAATAGACGACGGCGTCGGCGTTTCGTTTCTCCCGGTAACTGCGGACGACGGCGTTTCGTTTACTTCGGTAACTGCTTTTGCCGCATTCATATCTCCCGATTGTGACACACGAAAATATGACTGAGAAATAATAAATGGTGGATTACCCAATTATCAAAATGGTCCTTAATTTATGGGCTTTAATTCATCTGGGTCCTTATAATTGATGAAAATGGTTGCGCGTATTTTAAAAGTTATTGTTAATCTATCTATCAATATTACATATATTAATATTAAAATTACTATTATTTTACCTTTTGTATTACTATTTAAATTTAAATTATGGAGTTTTATTATAAGAATAAAATATATTATAAGTACTACTGGTAAAAATTATAATTAAGAAATCCTCCAATGTACGATAATAATAAAATATTTCTAAAAAATATGATGAGAGAGAAACATTAATGATGTGTTTACACTTTTTTAATTGATTCCGAACTTTTATTTTAGTTAAACATATATAGTATTTGATGTTAATAAATATATTTTATCTTAAATATTTTAAAATTAACTATTTTGATAAAGCAAACACTTCGTGTCATTATTTTTGGTAAAATGAATAATATTAAGAGTTCTAACACTACCATATTCCTATTTCTTGCAAAATAACTACTCCAAAATACCTTCAAGTTACACTTTTCTCCACTTCAAATTAAGGTAATTCACCAGGTGTCAATGGCACGATTCGGTCGCTTATTTGTTAAAAATTATATCGTCTTAATTTTTTGAGTATTTTATAATGTATAATTAAAATTAAAATTTTTAAAATCATCCCATCATATCGGTTTCTCTTTGGTATCGGTACAATTCGATTAATTTTTGAAATTTTTGACATTTTAAATATCACTTCAAAATATACTATTATTAAAATATTTTTTTGTAAATATGTTTTTGAAGGAACACTTTAATTCAACAAAGAGTTATGAATATAAAATCTGCTTACTATATTATTTGATTTAAAACTTTAATGTAAGAATATTTGCATAGATTTTATCATGAAGTTTCTTTAGGATTTTTCTTGGTGTACGTCCCTTGCTCGGTTCTTATTCGTAATATCAATTGAACAGCAATGCCATTAATTGATGACTCCTATATAGCCGCTCTAATTTAATTTGTCAATTTTCTTGAAAATCTGCTTTATATATATAAAAATCTGAGTGTTGAAAGATGCTTTATGATTTTCAAATGATGAAAATGATTCCGTAATGTATAATTCTTGGATTACTTAAACTTGTTATGTTGATTTAATTCATTACTCTTCCCCCATCCTCCGTTAGTTATGATAACTTTTGTAGAATTCTATTAAACTCGTTGGTACATCATTTTGTATAGTTTTGCTGGAAGAAATAAGTTGCAGTTTATTAAGAATCTAAAAAAGGTCCAAAAAAAGGGAAAAGAAAACAAAAAAAAATCACCTTTGATTACAATCATCTATAATTTGTTTGAAAATATTCCCAACAATAGTAAGTTTTAAAATTATTTTTCCATATCTTCTTTCCCCACTTCTTGTTCTTGATATTGATACCGACGATCGAATTGCACAAATACCTAATGCGATAGATGGAGCTAATGGGATTATTCGATTCGATTTGGTTCGATTTTTGATGTTCAATTTTGAAAAAGTATGCATCATATTCTGAACTAGATTGGTTCGGTTTGATTTTTTCAACTTTGGTTTGTTATATTTTGGTGTTTTAAAATGGTTTTTTGATTTACGACTTGTCAACTTTACGTAATATAGGCCATACGATTGTAAGACTAAGAATTGAATGATAAACGAAATTTTTCGAAAAAAAGAACTGGTATCAAATCGAAACACAAAAAAATTGAATTATTCAATTCGATTCGATTTTTCGATAATTTTGCTCATCCTTACTGCTCTATACTTTTTTGAATAATTTTATCCGCTTTGGAAATAATTCATGCATGTAAAAATTGTCTTTAATCTCCATGACTTGGGCCTAAATTTGTTTTTGTCAATTTTTTCAATCTACTTCGAATAAACTCAAATTTAAAACATAAATTTCATTCGTGACAAATCAAAACCCATACTTGAGTGAAACACATGTTAAAATCTGAAGTATCAAACACGTGTTTGTGAGATTTTTTTCTTTTCTTTTTTTTTTTGGCTAAAAAACAATAATTTTACTCTTCAAAATCTAAACACCCAAATCTATTCTAAATAAGCTCAAATTTATAATATAAATTACATATGTCATTCATAAAGAACAAACCTCAATCATCAGTCTGTCAAAATAACAACAAATATTCTATGGTTGGATAATTGGCTGAGTCTGTAGAGAAGGTGCAAAGGGAAGAAAAGTTTCTCTGTTAAGAGATAAGGAATGTATAAGTACAAATATAATGACGGTGATCATGAGAGGAAAACAAATAATAGTAACTGCAATTAATCCTGCTCTAAATCATAAGAAGCAAACAAATAATTGCTACAGCTAGAAAAAGAAAACTTGCTCCAGTATTCGTCTGTGGATTGAGAAATATATGTATTGAATTAATTTTTTATTACTCATTTTCATAGATTTATATAATATTGAAGTACCTTGATTTGGATAAACAAATGCACCATATTTTAAATCTTGTTTACCTAAGGATTTAATTTAAAATTACGATCAAGGCAATTAGACAGCGTGACATTAATATCTCAAAATTATGAACACATCCTTAGCTTTTCCAATTTAACAACCCATAAATATGATATACTCAATTAGGTGCCTGTATAATCAAATATGAAGTAGAGATATATAATCATACACATTAATGAATAAAACAAGTTTAAGTAATTATTAAATTAAGAAATAAGAAGCGAACAAAAACGTATACGGAGGCATAACCCGCAGCAAGCTAACAATGTAATAATGATGTACTATGATGATGGATTCCAACAAAAACCCAAAACATCCTAGCAAATAAAAGCTATACATATGTGAACGTATTTCGTTGTAAAACGGAATTTCTTTTTATATTTCCAATTTGCCGTACATAATAAATTTTATCTTTACACATAGTGGCATATGATTATCAGGCACATGAACTGAAACAAGTAGTCGTAGTAGTAGGATGTCTCATCTTTTTTTGTCAAGCTGCTACTATTTTTTTCAATTGACATTTTATTGAACTAAAGAATAAACTAATGAAAATCCTCTACTAAATGCAATTGCAAATACAACACAAGCAAAAAGAATGCATAAGAGTGAGATGTAAATAACATGATATTTATATACAAATAACTAATGAAAATAAGTATTTTACGTTAACCGTTGTGTGTTGTATTCTCTTCAGGGCTATATTTTCCTCGTCTGCATCAAGCCAAGACTGAGGGCTAATGATGAGCAGGCCGTTGCTGCGTGCATGGAGCAAGAGGCCTTGTTGGTAACAGATTTTGAATTACGTGAAACAAAAAATGCGAAAACCATGAATGCAAGAGAGTAACAAATCATAAATATAACAATTAACCTTGCTTTAACTAGAAACGAAAACTATAAACAACAATGTTAACCATAAGATTAAAACAAGTAATGGCTGTAACTATAAAGAAAAAACTTGTTGCAAGCATTTGTCTTTGATTGGAAATTAGAGAATTTTCTGACTTTTTCATAACAATTTCTGCAGCACATAAAGAAATAGATGCTACAATTGTTAGACAAATAGTCTGGAATTCTAGTGAGGCCTTGTCCATTTGCCACTTAAGACTCTTCTTCTTTTGACAAACATTTATCAATCGACGACATCCTTTCTTCTAAGTTTTTTATAATGTGCAAAATAATTTAGATAGATTTTACGATTATATATAGAAAATAAATTTAAAAACGTAACTGATAGTATAACACCTAACTAACAAAGACTCTTTCAAAATCTTTGTACTGTATAATACTTCTCTTAAAACACTATAGGGAATAGTCAATAGTGATGGATTTCTCCTTTTATTTTTGCAACAGAAAAAACAAAAAAGGTATTGCATGGCTATATATATACGAAATACAAAGAGTCTATGCAACTGTACAGGCATAATATATATTACGTTATTTGTCTTAATGTTATAATGAATTAATGAATATGCTCTTGTTGTTATTAGAAACTTATTTTATCTTCATTTTTTATTTTGATATAACAGATTTTAACTCTTAAAAATTCTGCCAAAGACAACGAAAGAAGGGATGGTTTCATAAATAGCAAAAGGTTGAAATATATATAATGAGTCTTCTTAACTACAATTCGTCTAATTACATAACATAACTATAATTTCAATAGCACAAATCATGATTATCATATCTAATTAGAATTTTTTTATCAAATATATGACTTTTATCAGACAAAAATGAATAAATTTAACTTCGTAAATATGTGCATAAAAAGTCTTAATAAAAGCACAAACCAAATGTATGTGTGTGCGCGTGTATGGACTATGGTTGAAAA
>JAOTQR010000045.1:20953248-20982358 GCA_025774065.1 Solanum ossicruentum | reverse complement strand
CAAGTATAACAACACTATTACTAATCCAGGTATTTTTTTACTTTCAGCATTGCAACGAGTTCAAATACATTAACAGTTACGAGTATATATAAGTTAAAACTCTTTTAAGGACCTGTTTGGTGTATACATATATATATATATATACAGGTGTTCACTGTCCATCACCTTCTTCACATGGGGTACTAGCAGTTGGACAGACTGGAAACTATGGTTATGGAGCTTTAGCTATGGAGAAGAGCTTTAGGGTAAGTTTGGTCATGTTTCTTAATAACTTAAACAGGTAAGTATTTCAAAAAAAAAATTGAAACATTTTCTCGGTATATATGATGACAATCCACCAATCTTGAGATAAATAGTCTATGTTGCTTATGTTATTGTACACATGAAATGAAGGGACAAAAAAGTAGTACTATCAAATTAGTCCCATATCATGACTACATTTTCCCCAAACTCTTTTATATGAAAAAGAAGACGTTGAAATTGAACCCTAAATTTCTTGTTGAAACAGGAGTGTTCAATATCACCCCCAGGTGGGAGCTCAATGAATCATCAAAATTTGACATGGGTTGGTGTTGATCCATACAATATGAGTGCTTCTAATTCTCCAGCAGCTTACTCTTTTTTTGAAAAGACTAACAACAAAGATTATGAAGAAACCCTAGAAGAAGAAATTTACCAAAGGGGCAACATCTCTGCTTTAGAAACTCTGCCACTTTTCCCCATGCATGAAGACAACATCATCTCAAATTTCTGCATCAAACATCATGAATCTTCACCAGGATGCTACCCTTCTGATAATAACAACTTGGCTGCTCTTGAACTCACTCTCAACTCTTTCCCCTAAAATTATTAGTTTGCTTAATTTCTTTTTTTATTTTAGTCACCCTTTATGTGTTTGTAGTAAGTACTAAAACTAATTTGGTGTGCCAAGCTATTGGACCAATATGCTAATGTTAATTAATCTTAATCTAATTAAGTTGTACTAATATTGTTAATTAAAGTACGGAAAAGTTTTACTTCCTCTTTAACCCAATATGTGTGGTATACTTTATTTTTAACTTGTTTTATGAATTTTATTATTTTATTAAATTTTGTGTTCAGACAAACGATGTCCGGGAGGGAGGAATAAGTAATGTGTGACTCCATGTTTTGGGCAGCAAGTTGCAATTTGAAGTTAGTATATGGTTGGAGGCATTTTGGTTTTGATAGTCACTAGTCACTAGGAGACAGTACGAAAGAAATACTGTACTGTTTGTACCTATACCTACGCCAATATAGAACCAACATGCCATGAGTTTCTAGGCTTTAAGGTATTCTAAGCCTAAACATTAATTGACACTGTGAATTCAAGATGAATAATAATGGAAGAACTTTACTTTCTGCACCCGTAATGTTAAAATATATATAATAAAAATAATGCCCCCGGGGGAGGATTGAATGACGTCAAATAAAAACATATATATTGCTACAAAGAATAGAACTCACAACCTCAAGCAATTTTTGAAACCTCATAAATACTAAACTAAACCTTCAAATTGTGTCAAGAGGTATTAAAACTTATATAAATATTTATTAAAATACTTATATAAATATTTATTAAATTACCTATATATATAATGTAATTTTTTGATGGAGTATCAAGGCAAGGGCACCTTCTCCCCTGCCATAGGGCGGAGCTCGAGAGCATAGGGATAATTTGTCTGCTGTTTATATATAAGGATTAAAAATATTATATATACGTTATTAGGTAAATATTAAATTTTATTAGTTTCTTCATGTATTTATCATGTTTAGTTTTTTTTATATATATATTTTGCACTCTATTTACAGAAAATTTTGACTCCTCTTTTACATTTTCAACATGATGTAGCTGTATATTATGATAACCTAGAAACTAAAGTTAAAACTTATCATAACATATTACAATATTGTAGAAATTATTTATACGTCAGTCGTCAGAAATATATCTTATTTCCCATAATTGGTTTTATTATTAATTTTGGTACCTAATGTTTGGAATATATGTATCCTAATTCCTAGGTACTTACTAATAATATCCTAATTAATGGTACTTTCAACACTAATAAATAAAAACTGAATTGTCTTTGGTCATCCTAATTTTGAGGAGGGAAAGTAAAATATATAGACAGAATGAATCTAACGTTGAAGAATATTTTTAATGATTCAATAATATGATAAGTATTATATAGTAAAATATATGTGCAAGTATAATTGGTTACCACATATAACATGTAACTTACAGAATTGCCTTTATTGCTCTGCAATTTTGGTCAACAAAGTGTCTATATCATTGAATTAAATTGTCATCTCATGCGTGCCTTGAACATTTCAGTTTTACATCTCTTTCACGTGGAATAACAGATCCTTGTGCTGTTTTTGTATCGAATAACTTCTCTGTTTTTATTTCTCTACTCCTTCCTTTAATCAGGTTTCGTTTTTTAAAAGTCAAATTATATGAATTTAAATTAATATTTTAACATGCATACATATTTTCTTACTCAGTCAAATTAGTACTTTTCATATAATTTTGGGTCATGAAAATTCAAGCTAATATTAATTTAATTCAATTTAGCTTCTTCTAAAGTGAATCATGAAAAGTAAAAGTTCCATGTCATTTGTAGTCGCATTGTCATACTCCCATGGTCATATCTAGTTCTTTTCTGTTTAGAGGTTTTGAGATGAGGGTTCATAGGAAACAGTCTTTCTACTTCTATGAGATAGTGGTAAGGTCTGCGTACATTACATCCTTCCTAGACCCCACTTGTGAAATTATATTGGATATGTTATTTTTGTTGTTGTTGAAAAGTAAAAGTGAATGGGAAAATTGTGTATGAATAACTATAATCAAGGTTTGAAATATGGTCTTGGATGGATTTGCACTTCAAAGTGGATACTCCTTCCCATTACAACTTTTTCTATTTTAATAGAGACAAAAATTTGGCGTAGACCTCTATAACGTAAATTAAATCCAAATACAATTTACGTTAACCCGGAAAGATTTATATACATTGGGACATCTCTCCAACTTAACCATCACTTTAGGTACTTCAACTGGTTTAGTAGATTTCAAGCAAGGAAAAAAGAACCTAAATTTTTTTCTAGTCTCTGCTTATGAGTTCTTCACCCTTTTTTGCTTCATTGATAATTCGAATTCACAATCTCAATGTTAGAAGTGAAAAATATTTATCATTTGAGCTACCCTTCTGGTCGGAACCTGTTTACGAGACCACATGTTCATACAGAGATATTATCTGAATGACATGAATTAGGATTGTCTTTAAAGATAAGAGACTCAGAGGACATGAGAGACATTGAAATGACTTTTCAAAATTTTAGCTTACCAATAAGTTGCCTTGCCTTTCCTTTTCCTAAAAGATTTGCCATCATGTTTACAAATTGGACAAGTCGAACTACTTACGTTTCATTGCATTTCCCTTTTTTCTTTTTGGACATATTTACATTCTATTCTGAAAAGATGAACACTATAAGAATTGACATTGTATACAAGTTCTTTTAGGGATCACTTGCTTTGAAATATAGGGGTGTGTTTTGAAAAATATTTTTCAGAAAAATAAGTGAGTTTCTTGATTATTTTCATGTGTTCTATATATAAATTAAAAAAATATTATTTTAAAATTTATTATATATAATCCAGACAAATATTATAAAAAATAGGGTGGGGATAGGTGTGGTATGGATAGGGATGAATTATGGTGCAGATGAGGTATTCTAAGAAATAAGTGACATAGTTAATGCTCTTTTTGTCTCAATTTATATGACTTATTTCCCTTTTTAGTTAGTTCTTAGCGAAATAATATATTTTATATTTAAAAATAATTTAACTTTATAATATTTATTTTATCCTTAATAAAATGATATACGGCCACAAAAATATTTATAATTTATTTTAAATTATAAATTCTTTTTATTTATTTTTTTAATTTTTTTTATGTGGAATCAAATCAAGTTATATTAATTGAGACGAGTATAAAATGTTACTTGAACTTCATTTTCACTCACGGCCAAGATAGATACAAGATACATAAACGTAGCGCGTGTATAAACCAAAACAACTAAGGGAATCATTAACTAAATTACAAAATCGAATATGCATAAAAGTATCTAAATCATTAAAAGGAAAGTTACGTGCATGTGCAATATTAACAAAATACTTATCATTTATGAAATAATAAAAAATATTTACTATATATTTATAATATAATTTTAATATATATTATAGAAAACTATTTATAAAATATATAGAATGCAAGCTTTATTGATGGATAATATATTAGCACCACATTGATATATATTGTCAATTTCTTATCAAACAAACACAATATATTTTTAAACACTTATAATATAATTATATCGCATGCATAATTTAATTTTAATACAAATTTATCATAAATATTATTATGTATAAAATGATAAAAAATAAATAAAATATCGTTAAAATTAATTAAAAAATTTAAAAAAATATTCGCTCAAGTAATTTTTCCATCTCTAAATTAAACAATTCCTACATGATAATATTCTACATCTTTTTTCCTACATATGTATCTTAAAACTAAATACGAAGTTTTAAAAAAATAAATTAAAAATATTTATAATGTATTAAAATATTCTTTAAATTTAATGATTTTAAATATGTCACAAAGAATGTTGAATGTAAAGAGTTACTCCTGCTCTTTTTTTGATTTATTTGTTTATTTTTAAAATTTATTCAAAAAAAGAATCTTTTTTTTTGACAACTAATACATATTATATCATAAGTTTTTTTTAAAAAAATTATCTTTTTTAAATTATGTCAAATAAAAATTAAACAAACAAATTGATACAAAAGCAGGACTTACATGCCAAAAAGAATTTTAATCATATAAATTTATGATCCATGACAATTGTATGATTTATTTTTCTTTTCAAATAATCTCAAAAAAAATACGTTTTCATATTCAACAACAAATTAATTTAATATAGTATTTGTTTTACTTAAATCACACAAACATTTATTGCTTATTTATGATCATAAATTTCAAAATGATGCTTTTTTTTCACTTAAATTATACGTAAAATGATATTATTATGAAACGTAGGGTGGTGATTCATAGAGTCCCAATGAAGGGCGCGTGGGAGGAGTGATTTTCATAGGCGACCAGACAGACATACTAGAGCTGAAATCCTAAGTAGTCTAATGAGGCCATACACCAAAAAAGGCAGTCAGTGATAGTCGGGGATTATTGATAGCCAATCTCATCCAATCCAAATAGTACACTTTATAAAAAGATTTTCCAATGATCATGATTTGAAAACACTCCTCTTTCTCATCGTGAACTGTAATAGCAAAATCATGAGCTTTGAGAAAATTTTAGCAAAAAGGTGTCTGCCCCCACTATAATGCGGCCGTTATTTTGGAGCAAAACAGTGATCATTGCTCACTCTGTTTCAAATTAATTGATTTTTTAAGGTTTAAAATAATTAATTTTTTTTAAATTCATGATAAATATTTGAAATATTTTTCATATTTATGCTTTCATTTATTGAACTTTTACATTTTTAGGAAGTAAATTACACTATATATTTATAACTTTATAAAGGGCAATAGTGAAAAATACAGTGTAAAATTTATTTTTGAATGTTTTTCTTAATATGTATATATTATCTCATAAATTCAGTTAATATAAGACAGAAGTGATATTTTTTTTTTGAGGTTTGAACCCTCACACCCCCCCCCACCCCAGGGAGGTGTATAATTGTTCATCGTAAATATAATCAGAAAAATTCTTTCCATGTCTCCTCATACATATCTATTAGCTCTGCGTTTTCCCATACCAACATGCTCCACACATGCTCTTTCATTTTTTTTCCATAGGAAATGTAGTTTACGGGAAAAAGAAAATTCAATTGGATTGTGACAACTGAAATTCGAAATGTTGCATGCAGTCCTATATAATGAGTGCCAATCTGAACTATATATCCTCTTGACAACTGAGTTCAGGGTGGAGCTACATTCATCCAAAAGTGATCAAATGAGAATTTTTTTTGAATGTATAGATTAAATATAGATATTTTGATATATGTCAATTGTTGAATACCGTTGATACAAAAACCATTATCCATATTCTAAAAGTATGAACACCCTTGACAAAAATACCGACTTTGACAAAAACCTTTTACTCCCGTAGAAAGTGATGGTATAATATTTGATATTCCTCATTGTGAAGTTTTTCTTTCAGAGGTAAATAGGATCAGGCAATAAAGTTCACCACTTAAAAATACAAAATATGTTAAAGTTTTGATTTAAAAGAATAGGCAAATAGTTGTAATTCCTAAAGAAGAAACTGAATTTTGGATCTAGTTGTTTAGCGGCCAACACAACTCTACGGATCCCATCTAGTTCTGAGACCATACGAGTGAGAAAACATACATGTTACATCCACTAATTTCAAATCTTGAATAGTCTTTTACCACTTTAATATATGTATCTTCTAGTTGCAGAAAGAAAAAATCTTCCCACAAATTTCTCCCCTTCTATTTACTGTAATAGTCTTTCATTTTTATTTTTTTGAATTCAAGAGATTAGATGAAATCACCCATAAACTCATTCCCACGCAAGCAACCCCTCCAAAAAATGGAGATCATTATGACAGCTATAGAAAATGACTAATGAAGAAGCAAGTGACCAGACTCGAAAGAAAAACAGACAAAGCTATCTAACTGACATGTGGGCCACTGACGTCGATGGTCCAGGCCAGTTATGGTGATGGGCACATATAACACTTCATTCACATTGTAGTGAATTTTCTTCCATAAAAACCTCCCTTGGCCCCACTGACTTCAAAAGATGGAGTATTCTTTTCTCTCAATAATTATGAAGCCAGTCCCAATCACAAAGATTTGGGTGGGATGCTTTCCCATATATGGTTTGACAAGTTTCTCATGCTTTACTGGTTTTGATGACCCTCATTCCCTTTGGAGTACTGTCCTCTTCAACTTATACTGAGCATGTCTTTGGAGAAAAACAGAGCCAATGAGGAAATTATGGACAATGCTTCTATTCCTAGTTCATGGATACTTGGAGATCTAGTTGTGGATCCAGGATCATCTCTCAAACTTTATGAATCAACTTGTACGTAATGTCCTTTACGAGTAAGATGAGGACATACTTGCAATTTGGCAACATTTCAGTTTTGTTCACTTATTGTTTCAACTTCATCCCTTCTTCTATACTTCAACAAGAACTCAATTAGCATGGTCGCTCGCTTCATCAACTCTCAACCAATGAACAATTCTCTCGAAACAATTCAAACTCATTAACATAGTCGGTCACTTAACAAACAAAGAAATTCACCTAATAAAAGTTGCACATACTTAGAAATCAGCATTACATAGCAAGTAAAGACTTTTGATAAGCGTCTGTTGTATTATAGCAAACCAAAAAGCAAGTGAACAAAGCTATTGCAACTCACAAAAAAGAGCAGGAAAACTGTCATGACCCTAAGTTTAGGACGGTGACTGGCGCTTGGGGGGTGGGGGATCCAAAGCAAGCCTTACTAAAATTCTACAGAAAATCTGGTAAAATCCTCTATTTTGGTGCCTATGCAAAATTTTACCTAACTCAGAAATCAGCAACACAACTACTAAATCTCCAAATCAAGACAAAATCTATTATCGGTCTATTCACCACGCAATAATAATAATTCATTCCCAATCAGAAGGAAGCTTAAAACTAGTCACATATCTCTAATAACAAAAGAATACTTGTGACTCAAATAAAAGAAATGACTATGGAGCGACTCTAAGAATTCAAAGAAAGGTCCAAATCATAAAAGTTACACATCCTAAGAAATCGGCATTACATAACAAGTAGAGACTTTTGACAAGCGTCTGTTGTATTGTAGAAAACCAAAAAGTACGTGAACAAAGCTATTGCAACTCAGAAAAGAGCAGAGAATTACAGTAAAACCTAAGTATAACATCCGAAAATAATCGAGTCAGATAAGGTAATTTACAAGAAGCAAATATGGAAATATTTATCTACAGCACTATACCTGGTATCAATAAAATCAATTTCCACTTATCTTTTACTTTTATCTCGGAATGTTAGAGGGTAGTCAGCTAATGCCGTCGGTGGTACAGAATCAGAATCTCTCTGCAGATGCTGCATCTCCAGACACAGCAGGATGAATCGAGACTTACTAGGAGGCGGAACACCCAAAACTCCAATCTCATTAATCATATGAAAGACTAAGTGTTAGATCCATTTGGGCCAAAACACTATGTGGTCTTCAAACAATCAAAGAAAGTTTCATGACAAATCAATTCAGTTATAGAACTATACCACCATAGTTCTCAGCTAAACCAATCCTTCGACCTCCCAATTACTGATTTTCTTGTAGCTGACACTGCAAATGTTAGACAGAACATCAGTAAGATGCAGAAAATAATGATATCAACAAGTGTTTATTTTTCAACAAGCTGATTTCATATTTATACTATTACAGAACCAAGACACTATGCAGCACCAAGCCTGCCTTGGAGAGAGAGATTAGGATGAGATTTGAACAAACTATTGTCATTGTGGTAGTTTGATAGAACCAGAACATTATGCAGCATTCACAAACAGACTTGTAAACAAATGAAAGGAAGAAAATGGAGTCGCCAGCTCTCTGACCTTTGAACTACTGGAGTGCTTGTTAATGTTCTACGCACATGGTATAATTCCGGTTTCTGAACTAATAACAGAAATTTTTTTTCAATGATGGTGGTGTCTGAGTTAGTGCACACCTCGAGTATTCTACCAGGTAACTGCTACCCCCCACTAGCACAGTACCTGCCCACCAAGACACTGACAGATGTGAATAAATCTCCTAGTGTTGTTACCTCCGCTGGGATTGGAACCCTAGACCTTACGGCTCTTCTCACGTTCCATTGATTAGCACATGGACATATTATAGCTAAGTGCTTAAGCACAAACTAACCAATTATAGCTAAGTGCTTAGGAACAAATTAACCAAAAGCTGGCCTAACTTCTAGCACAGTACCTGCCCACCAAGACACTGACAGATGTGAATAAATCTCCTAGTGTTGTTACCTCCGCTGGGATTGGAACCCTAGACCTTACGGCTCTTCTCACGTTCCATTGATTAGCACATGGACATATTATAGCTATGTGCTTAAGCACAAACTAACCAATTATAGCTAAGTGCTTAGGCACAAATTAACCAAAAGCTGGCCTAACTTCTACAGAATCTAGACTACACAATTTGCTTTATAAACTACAGATTCCAATGACATAGGCTCCTTGCTTACATGAGTCAAAGTTTCTACCCTTCAGCTAGAAAACGTTGACAAGATTGGCGCTCAATCTCGAGAACTGTTCTGGAACACCTAAAGACTTTACAATTTTCCCTGTTAGACTACACAAATGAAGCAGGTGTTCTTAACAGTTTTCATTTTCTTTCCCCAGTATTATACAACCATTTCATTTGATGACTGTGGACATCAAAAAATCCATATAGGCGAGAGGGAGGGAGGGGGAGAGAGAGGGAAATAGAGATTGTCAAGCAACTAAGTTCATATTTTGGAGGTATGATTATGGTCAAAGCATTTAGCATATATTTCATACCATCATCTGATATTATAACACAAATTGGAGCAAAAATCTGTCAATTCCAAACCATCATATAGAAACAAAAATAAAGGATTGGATTATCAGACAACAATGTCTCTAAGCAGTAAGAATCAGCGGCATCAGTACATGGAAGTGTCCCAACATAAAACAAATTGACAACATGCAATAACTAACCTGTGGAAAATTAGACATACAAAAGATATCTTTGAACTCTACATAAAGAACATTTCAGTACCTTATTGTCCAGTGCTCGATTTCAGAAAGCACTCTAGAGGAGGATACATCATGTCTGCCAAATCCTAATGTCATGCAGACAATGCTCGGGAGGAACAATCCAATAGATTTTGGTGGCCTTATTATCACTTCCCGACACATGGACTACAGAATGAAATCCTCTATTTTCTTCCCACATAAGCTGCTAACTTCGACAAGTCCGGGATCCAAAATGAAAGCTCAGAAGAACCAGTCACAAACATTAAGCTTCCTGGAGCCCACTTGATCATAGGTGGTTCAGAATCTGTACTCATCCAACTGGCTACCTAAAGAGAAACAAATAGAGGAATTTGTCAATATAAGCAAAATTAAACAATATACAGAGATCTCTTCCTAAGCAAAGAAGCTTCACCACTTCTGCATGGAAGCAGCTGCTTGAAATCTGTGGTTCTTTTTTTTCCAATTGTATCTTTAAGTGATACATTTTCCCTTACACTACTAGCTATGAGTCTCAACTAATTTTCACATCATTTTTTGCTCTCTCAAGCTATTTATCACTGATAATAAACAAGTGATTCAACTTAAAATTATTGTAACAACATTTTTATCATCCCATTCTTGCAAGCGTACCATGATACCAAGAGAAATGAACTTCTAGATAGTAAGCTGGAAGAACACATGCAAGAGCAGAAATAGAGAAGTGAGGTGAGGAAAGGAGACAGTGTAACTATAAAAAGAAAAGAACTGATTCATAAAGCATCATGCAAATACATAAAGGTTTGATAGTAGCAGACATATGGTTCTGCTCATACTTCTTTACCGCTCCGGACACTCCAAGCATAGACACTACCATCACCTGATCCTGCAAGGTAATTCAAAGCAACATGTTATAAATTTTACATTCTCTTTCTTTTAAGAGGGAAATGGCATAAATAAATAAATTTGCTTGTAAAAAACAATTCTATGACTGTAAAACTCTTACATGACCTCATTTTATTTGAATGTGAAGCTGAGGATAAAGTTAAGAAAAACAAAATGAGCCTAATTGGCTAGAGACAAACTGAACCTATGCATCTAAAGCATCCATGGGACAAAAGAAACCAATATTCATACACCATTCTGCATTGTCATTCCACCCTAACTCATTGGTTTCTGATTAAGCAGCTTCACAAGTTCACAGGTTATAATATATCAAGTGATTCTTGCTGTTACACTACTTTCCCAACTAAACAAGTTGCTCACTAGAGGAACAAATGAATAAGCTTCCCTTTGTATCCTCCTTTCTCTCTTAAGCTGAGTGAATTTCTTCTAGAAAGATTTCACTACTTCCATTGGTGAGTCTTAAGATCATTCAACACTTGGGGGTACTTTCTAAGTTTCTAAATGTATACTTGTGGAGGGACTACTACTAAACAAACCTAGTCTGAAAGATACAAGATAAATATGGTCTTAATTTAATGCAGGAAAAAAGAAAAGGAATTTTTTAAGCAAATGCATATATTCTGCCAGTAAGAACTCATAATATACACATCAATAGCATATTAGCATTCAGAGTTTTGTCAATCAATCAACTAAGACTCGATCCTAAATCTGTTAGGCTACATGAATCCTATATATTGCATCCACCATACTCCTGCCCATTTATTCTAAGCCTAAATATTTTGCCTTTGAATGCAAGGTGCTTTAAGCCTCACATATATTCCTACACAAATAGTGAGTTTAATCCCAAATTATCGCCTATATGGATCCTTTGCTTTTATTATATTCTGCTCTTATCTAAATTTGCATTGGTGCCTGGAGATTTTAGTTCTTTTGAGACAACTACCTTCATGTGATTTTAGGTCTACCAAATGTACTTTTAGCATCTTCAATCATTACAGTGTTACACTTACCACCAGGGCATTTGAGAGTGTACTTGAGGTCTATGGAGAACACGACAACCATTTTAAGTGATTTTCTCCTATTATATTCTGTGTGTGCTGCTTGTTGCCTCTGTTGAAGAAGATCACTCCTAATATCATCCAGCTTTCATGAGTTGAATTATGTGTCCATCTAATCAAAAAAACTGTTAGAGAGGATTCATCTATTTATATATTTTAGGCATGCAACATGTCATTCTTTTTCTTTGGTCAAACACTCGAGAAGAATTTCTTAATGATTTGGCAATGACTTGAACACATAACCTCTTTCCACTCGACCATGTTGGTTACGAGACAACCTTGTCTAAAAGCTTAAAATATTGGAAAGACACTTATATTTATTTATTTTAAATCTGAAACACAACACGTTAACTGTTATTATAGGAATTCTCCAGATATCAACCAAGCAGCCAGTCAAATCCAAGCAATCTTTCTCCATTTAAGCAACCCCAGCCATGTGCCCCCACCACTTACAAGCAGAACGACACAGTATAGAAGCAAAGCTTATTATCAGGGCCCAACAATTGTACAAAAAATTGCATTTCCAGAAATAGAAGAATGGTTAATACACCAAATATTACGGGAAGTTCAAAAGAGGACAAGGCAGGGAAGTGTTAGCTTACGGTAGCCAACATGAATAGCATGATGAAACCATTACCTGATATAACAAACATTCCTTCTGGACTGAAAGATGCCTCCAGTGTTGAACTACTTGAAACAGGGTGTACATTATACGTTGATAACTGCAGAATATAGTAAACGCAGAGCCTATTTAGTCACAACAGTAAACTAATTCCAAATGCTTTTATTATTTAAGGATGGAACAACTCACAAGTGTGCCACGGGAAGAATCAAGCACATGAATATGCCCATCCATAGTTGTCAAAAGCACAAGTCTCCCATCGTTACTGAACTTAACGATGTTAGCATCAGATACATCTCCACCAGCAGAGAAAATTTCAAAAGGTCCCTTCAAAGAGTTAACTTTCAACAAATTAATGAAAGCTAAGGTTGTAATTGACAAATATTATGTATATCAAACAAGTAATTCATTTTCATGTATCAAATGCAAAACCTTTTCAAAATAGCGTGCGTCAAACATCCTTATATATCCTCCAAAAGCAATAGCAAATACAAGGCCTTGCTCATCATAAGCAGTAGCTGGTCTTCCTTGCACTCGAAGAAGGCCCTAGAAACCGTAAACTAATCAATTAATCAGATAAATGAAGAAAACATGTGATAAGAACAAATAATGTCAATGAGGACTTACCTGGCATTTCTCAGCTCTTTGATCCCAAAGTAGAACAGTTCGATCAAGTGATCCAGATACAAAATGCTCCTTTCTAGAGCATAAGCTAAGGGAGACGACCCTGCAAATAATAAAAACAGACTTCATACTGAGGATTGACATTAACTGAAAGTCAGACAAAGTTGATATTGCTTAGAATCGTGCCTGTCACGATGACCCTTGAAATACCGCAAGTACTTGTTGTCATGCAATGAAAGAAGTCGCAAAGATTCTGAAACAGCCCATCAGACAAATTAGTAATTCACTTGTTCTGCTTTTCAAGGATTACACACAGGAATTTATAATCTTAAAATAAGGTCCATACCATCCCAACCATTCTTAGAGGAGTATATTACAGTTGTTGGATGAGAAGTGAAGCTAACCAGATCGACCCCATACTTTTTGCTGTTGATAGTCTTCAAACATCTGCAGGGACAGATATATAACATAGCATCTCCAACAACATTGAGAAGGAAACGACAAGATGACATTTAATGAAAAGAAGACATATCCAACAAAAATGAAAAAAAAAAAAGAAGAAGAAAAAGAGACAGAAGAAGAGTAACTTTTCCCAAGTTTCTAAGAAAAGCTTTTTTAGATAAAAATATGTTCCTATGAGAAGCCACCTTGTTAATAATGATAAAATGTAAAGTTATTTTGTGAGCCCCAACAATCTAATAAATGATGAATGAGAAGGCCATAGTTATCTTAGCTCATATCTGAGCTCAATAACAAAACACTTTGAGGATTTCTAATTTCAGGTTCAAGATTCACTTTGTAAGGCTCATGTGAGATTGGAAAGAAGCTTATATATGGCAGATGATCTCATTATTTTCTTTTTGTGTGTGTGTGCCTTTTCTTTAATTTTATTACATCGGGAGAGGGAGAAGGACGGAGAGAGGGGTGCAACACTAGTCATGGGATTAGAAAACCTCAATAGTGGAAGGCAGGGAGCTCACACTAGCCCTCAACCCAATTCAGCAGATGATCTCAAGCTTCTATTTTTAATTATTTCGCGCTTCTCAACAAATGCTCATCTAAAGTAGGACACTGATAGTCAGGAGATGATTACACGGAAAGCATGGTTTTGAGGAAGCCAGCTTGCTTGAGAGACTTTTTTGAGTAGTTGGGCATATTATCCACTGTTGAATCTTCTTCTGTTGGGCCTTAATTAACAAAGGTGACATAAATCGAATAGCCTATCCATGGAGGATTTCTAACTTGGTTATTTTGTAGTGACAATTACTACTTCCACTAATTTAGTGCATCATGGGAATAAAGAGGATAGCTTCAAACCCCAATAGATGTGAAACAAATTTAAATGGTTACTGGGTGCAGCAGCACATCATTTTCTGACAACCATACGCCATTTTATTAACATTGCTTATTTTGAGCAGGGAAGGACTATAAGAATATATTGCAAATTGAGCTCTTGAAAGAACAAACTTTTGACTTTTCTAACTTATCACTTATTCAGAAGCTAAAAGAACTATAGCACTGCCTGACAAAAGAACCAAGAAACAGCAATGAAGAAAGTATAAATCATTCAAGTAAATATGCAGCCAATAAAGCAAAAGTAAAGTTATTTACGTTGCATTTGCAACGTCATATAGACGTATGGACTCATCATCACTGGCTGTCACCAGAAAATTTGATGTCTTATGGAAATCCATTGAACTGATTCTACCACTCTGCATGTAGGCAAAATCCATGTCAATATTAAATGCTTACACAGCCGGCACACTTTAGTGAAGAAGAACAGCAGATGCTTTAGCAAACAGAATTTTATGAGTCACGAACCCAACAAAAAGAAGAGAATAAATTTGTAGGAAGCCATAACTACTTTTTATAAGAATTCTAAGTAGAAGAGTGGCAAGGTGATCATACCATTGCTCTTGATAGTTGGACAAGAATACCGTTACTCAACCTTTCTAAACACATGGAACTGACAAATTACTGAGGAGAATATACATTAATTAAACACCTAATGATCGCATTGTTAGATTTCAAAGTAATATGACTACAATATTCTTTTACGGGTCATCCCATTTGTTGTACAAGGAAAAAATTAACAACTGGCATGACTGTATATTACCAGTACAATGATCGGTTTTCTGTATAGAACTTTGGATTACTAATACAACTCTGATTTACTACCATATCTACATTACAATCGCTGCATGAACTAAACGACCCTCAATATAAGAATTGAAAGGGCCTTAGTACTCTCATCTTAGAAGCAAACATTCGTGCATCTATAATTCATGCCTATTTATATTCCTCTTTTTCGTGAAAAGAAACGAGTAATAGACGTGTTTGTTTTACCAGAAAGTTCTCTGACTGCTTTAACAGCCACATATGCAAAATTGTAAATCAGAAGAAGGTGTATAAGTATCTCAAGTATTAGTACTCATCAAAATCGTAAATGATGATAACGCAACTGTACTGAACCAATTAAAGCAAAAATAGCTTAGTAACATAATATTTTCCCAATTTAAGGGTCAAGCACCACTTCCCTAGGGTTGTCCTATTGGATTGGGGCAGTTACACCAGTGTGAACAATAATACGAAGGGACAAAAATCGAAGACAAATTTCCAGTTTCTAAATATTCAGTTTCCTCCGAATTCCTAAACTTACATAGTCGCGAAATGTCATGCCGACTTCCATGCTCTGTAGTATTTCTTCAGTGGTTTCCAGTGAGACCTTGTCTTCTCTCTCAGTTTGTCCACCTGAGAATAAATTGGCATCGTCAACAATCAACAGAAAATCCAATTAACACATAGATAATTCAATTTGCTTCGTAATTGTATACCTGCCATGGTGCTCTTCAACTGCCGATTCTATTTGTAGTGTTTACCACTGACGACCGATGTTTACAACTGAGAACTCGAGCGGGGGGTTGGGAGATATTGCGCTTTTCTCTAGGATGACCCGTTACAATTGGGCTTAAGTAGGTGTTAGGGCGTTTTGAACATGAATTTTGAGTATACGTTTTGAATCCGAAGTCCAGTCCACATTTTAAGGTCCTACTTTTCTTTACAAATATATCAAAATTTCACAATTTCTAAAAATTATTATAACTTTCTCAAACTTTTACACAGTTCTATCAAAAAGCAGAGACTATTGTTTTTTTTTTAATAAATGAGTATCAAAACATTCTAAGGCATTTTTTTGTTAAATAAATTGCATATTTTAATATGTTTTATATAAATTAATGTTTACGATTATATATTATTGTAAATTTTTAAATACACCTGATTTCATAAAATCAACTAATTCAATAATATTAACTAGTTATCATTCAATATAATCATCCTAAGCATTGCAAATAATCTCTTCAATAGAGCATGAGTATTTTTTTTAGAAATTTTTAAATTATGTTTTTTTTAAGTTATTAACTTGTAGATCGAGTTTTAAAATTACAAAGTTGAAATTAAAATTTTAGTACCTTTTAAATAAATTGAATTTGAAACACAGTTTTTAAATTCATATTGCATGACATACGACCCCTTTAAGAGTTAGGACTTTTAATCTCAATTTTTAGTAATATTGGAGCATTTTTGTTGTGCTTGGTAGAAATATTATTGCAACTAGAATTAAGAGGGGTATCACATCGATTTCACATGCAATAATTAAAAAAATCTTATAATATCACGTGTCAATGTGCTTTTAGTTTAACTCGAATAATATTTGTATTAAACAGAACAAAATATTCTTCTTCTTACCTTCTTTCATGTGAAATTGTTATTTCCATTAAGTATAAAATAGAAAACTAAATATTTCACACATAAAGTTATGAACAAAATCAATTTTAAAAAACAGCAAAGATAAGGGACATTAACGTGATATTATTTAAGGGACTACGTTTTTTTTAAGCTTTTCTCTCTCAATGTTACTGCCAAATCGTGCCTTGCTTTAAATGTATGGGTAAAGTACGTTTTAAAATCCTAATAAATGCAAAAGAAACAGTACTCCATTCTTTCAATTTGTCCAACAAATTCAATTTGCTTACTCTTGAGAAGTCAAAGATTCAAAAATCTTCATGCTATTTTGTCTGCCTTGAAAATAAAAATAAAAACTTTCATTAATATTTTACAAGTAAAATTGGAATTGAGAGCCTTCCTGTACTTCTCAAATGACCACCTTGAAAATATGTACATTTGCTCCCCAAAAAACGGAAGACATAAAGAAAGAATACAAAGATCCCTACATTTCACTATGTAGCTTTCCATTACACAACAATTTACAATATCTATGTGACAAATCAAAACCTTTCAAATACAAACCCCTCAAAAAAAAAGTTTAAAACAAGAAAGGAAAAGTAAAAAGAATTTCACTCCTCGTCTTTTAAGCCCTTCTCCTACCCCAATTTTTCAAAACAAAAAAAAAGGAAAAAAAAATCCATACAGAAATTTAAATGTTCTTCACATAACCGGCACAGGAAATATAACCTCGGAGGATTCACCGTTGTCGGTGGCGGCGGACCTTTTAATGAACTCTATACAGTCCGCAACGGCTTCACTATGATGATGTTCGTGGGAATAATAAGACCTCTGTGAAACTGGCGAGGAATTGGATCGCTGTTCTCGTTGTGTATCCTTCGACATAGCAGATAACATAATCAATCGGAAAACGGCTTGCCGGAATCGATCCAGCAACGTCATCGGCGTTAGCCGGTTACTTTTCCGGCTGCAGTTGTTGCTTCTGAGTTTGGGCGTGCAAAATGGGTTCTTCATTCGTCTTCTTCTTCCTTTTGTTTTTTCCATTGAAATGAATAATGATCGATGAGATGCTTTTTGGATGTTATAATATTTGTGGGAATCTATTAGTAGTGTTCAAAGCACATGCTGTTTAATATATAGTGCGTAGCTAGAATAGGCTGTTGTTAAAGTTGGAGCTGCTTAAATTAAAGATTTAAAAAAGGGGACAATAACAATTTTGGTCCCCCCCCCCCAGTTATTAATAAATTTTAATTTAGCCCTTATAATTGTATTTTGTGTTTGTATTTGAATTTCACGAAGTACTACTATTTAACAAGTGAAATTTGGAAGATAACATGTATGTAGATTTTATCACTATCTCATAAAGCTAGAGAGGTTGTCTCCAGAAGACCTCGACTCAAATATCTCAACTTTAAAAGCAGAAAAATACTAGACATAAACTAACAATTAGAATGAAAAGTAATTGATAATTTTATAAAACACTAAAAGTAATAAAATAAATTATGGACAGTACAACACAATATATAAAGACGTGACTACTCCTATTAACCTACTACATCACAAGGCACAACAACATTCTCCCCCTACTAGCCTATTAACCTTCTATCCTAATACGCGACATTCATTCTTTTCTATTTAAGATCATGTCCTTGGTGATATGAAATTACGACATATTCTGTCTAATCACATTTGCCTAATACTTTTTTATTTACCTCTATCCTTTTGCATACCCCCTAAATCCGACCTCTTGCATCTTTTAATAGAATGATTGACACTCCTCCTCTGCGTATGCCCAAATCATCTAACTATGAAGTAATAATATACATTTAGGATAACAACAACAACAACAACATACCCCAGTGCCTCAAAAGGCTCCCGCTCATTGCGGGGTGGGGGGGTCGGATGTACGCAGCCTACCCCTATGTTTAAAAACATAAAGCGGCTGTTTCCAGATGACCCATGAGGATAGCATATTGATTATCAAAATGTTAGAATAATTAATAATCATCGTAAATTTGTGAATTAATATCAGAAAAAAGGATCAATTAATTAAAAAAAATCATAAACAATATAATTAAATTTATCTATAATTATACTAAGGGGTCAAAATGCATTAATCCTAAAATAAAATAAAATAAAAGAGGAATCTTTCTTTTGTGTCTTTTAAATTATTTTTATTATTATTTAAGGCAAATTTTGAAAGTTTTGGCTAATGGGCAGGAGCCACATCATTATGAAGGAAAACGATGATTGGTTAATTAAACAGTTAGTGTGAATATGAAATTGTGATTAACATGTTGTTCCCCTTTGCTTCTTTTTGGCTTTTCCAAGAGTAACATGATTGTTCAATTAATTAGCAGAAAATTAATGGTACCTAATTTGTCCAATTTGCACTTTGCTTCGCGACAAAGTTGCATAATCATTAAGCCGCAGTCATCAAGTGTAAAAACTTGTTCAAACTTTTATTAACGCTAAGGCAATAATTTCAGAGTTTTTCTTTAATCTCAAGGTGGCACAAAATTAGAAACCAAGAATAAGAAAAATACACATGATAATTAAGGAAGCGTTGCGTAGCGTGATAATGGTTTCTTTTTAGGAAAAAAAAAAAGACTTAATGATGAATTTTGATTTTCACCCACCTAAAATGTTTAATGTATCAAATTAGTATTTACTTTTTTTATTTAAAAATCAGAAGATTATTTCGCATTATGTCTTGAAAAATAATTTAGACAAAAATAAATAATACTAACAATAAAATATTAAAAAGAATAATTACTTTTTCTAGATATATTAAGAAATTTAGCGAATAAATAAAAATTGAAGAAAAACGTGTCGATCCGTAAGCATGCGCGGAGGGGTACTTAATTACTTTCCAAACGCTAATCAGACTACTGCAAGTGATGACGATATTATGTATTTTTCCTATGCGGATCACAAAAAAAAATCTATTGCTCATATAAATTATTTGATTTTATAAAAAACAAACAGATGCCCATGGTTTTCAGGTCGTAAATTCATGTTAAATGATGACTTTGCTGATGGGTTCTTATAAATTTGTTATATTATATATATATTCGTACATTTTAAAAAAGGTTAAAAGATAAATATTATACTTTCTCATTTTAAAAAAATAATAATTTACTTTTTATTTTGATCTGTTTTAAAAAGAATAACTTTTTTTTGACAAATTTTTATTTAATTTTTCGCGTAACATGTTTGAAGGAACACAAGATTAAAGGATATGTTGGTATATTTGCATAACTTTAATTTAAAACTATAAGATTGAAAATACTTCTTTCTTTTTTTAAATTTTGTATCAAATCAAATTAAATCATTCTTTTTAAATTGGAGAGTATGATTATTTGTGAAAGAATACCTGGTAATGAAAAAATATATGAAGGGGCCACTATTAAGGCCGAAAATCTTGCTGGAAATGCTGCAGATCACATTGAAGTCAACACTCAAAGCCAGATGCTACGAACTCCACAAATTCAGCAACTTAATTTTAATTGTATAACGAACATGACAATTAATTGAACTAATGGTCCCCGCACAGTGGCAGAATTAGAAATTTCACGAAGAATGTGTTAATTTTCTTCTCGATTATTCTAAAACTATGTAACATTAAATATATAACTTCTAAACACTATAAAATTTTTTGATAAAGAGTGTGCACTAGACCACTCTTCTCCTAAGGTGGCTCTACCCTGCTCCCTTGTTGAGTAAAATGACTCAGAGAAATACCCATATTGAGTAAAATATTACATATCCACAAAATGTAAACATAAGAATTTTCAAATTGTTTCATGGGTTTGAAAAACTGAGACAAAGAATGGGAGTTAATAAAATCCTTGTCTTGTGTGGAAGAGTTTCACATGCATACATGTGAGCTTAATTTGATAGGAAAGTAGTAGCAGTGTTTTCTTATAAATGTAAAATAAATATTCATACTTTTATCTTAAAAAAAATATAATGCAGTGGATAAGTTATTTCTTTCTTAAGTAGAGAGTTCGGATTCAAGCTCTGCGTATGAAAAAAATTATATGGGGAAGCTCTTTTTGAACGGAGCGCTTATCCCGAAGAAGACACTACATGATGTGAATCTAAATTAATTGTGCTCCAATAAAAATATGATACATCGAATGAAAAATCAAAAATAAAAAAAATATCCATGCCTTTACCATTACGTTCATATTCAATTGCCGACCATATAACCCTATTCTCTTGGCCTTTGTCCCATCCCATCACTAAACCACATTCAATGTTCTTCCCCCATTCTCTTACGTATACCAAGATGGTAACCAAAAAAAAAAAAAAAAACAGATTTCAAGGATCAGATTACTTTGAAAATGTGTGGCTCTTGGAAAATGAGAATTTTAAAGATTCCAGAAGATTCGCGCACCAATGAACGAGAGATCTTCACTTGTTTCTGAATTGAATTTTCCTTATCGGATTTCTTCAATAATTAATCGCAGTCCATTTAGGAGTTGCAGATTTACCTTTTTGTGTTTCATTTTTGAAATATTCATGAACATGGTAAATTATATATATTGTTCCTCTGAAATCTGAAAGAAGTATTCAGTGTTTTGTGAGATCAAATAAAGATATGATATAAAATTTTATAGACATGATCGATCATATATCAAATGCACTCTAATCGTGCACGTTTAGGGTTCCCAAATACACACACTAGGTCGAGCATAGTCACAATGTCAAGAAATCAAATACGGACATATACGATGTTGAGACTTTGTAATTTGCATCTCATATCATCACCAACGACAAGTCATACGAAAATTTAAGGTTTTTTAAGTTGGCAAGTGGGTGAAATAGGATTATGTCATCTATATATCATTGACCAAGTTATATATCGAAATGTCAGCCAAAAATAATCATATTCACTAATCAAATATAAAAAAAATTATTTGAAAATATGTGTTTTGTATATTAATGTACAATATACAAAAAGTATATATTTGCTGACTATTATTTTGATGAATGTCCTGTCGATTGTTACGTAAATTAAGAATTAATCGATCATAACAATAGCAACGACCACGAGATAGGTCGATTGGGCTCAGTTCGGCCCAAAACAAGGAGGAACTAGTTGCTGACGATGTATTAGGCTTGGCCCATTCAAGAGCAATTTAGGGCCTTCTCCGATTAGCAGCCCAAAAACAAAACAAAAATACACAGAAACCCCTTTATTTTGTTATGCTCTACAGCCTCAAGTAACTGACAGTTACCTTACCTAAAAAATTATTGTAAATTATAAACTTCCCTATTTATAGTAAAAATATATATTTTATAATGAGGTGAAAGTTAGTATAGTTTTGCCTTTAAAAAATGACAAATATTGTGGGGCAGAGAAGATAAAAAATACAATATACACTTACTATTTTTAGTAACAAGTCAATACGGACGCCAAACCCAAATAAATAAGTAATAAAAATAATTTGAAACTTTCTAATGTCTATAAAATAAAACCGTGGATTATACCAATCATATTGAGATCGCTCCATTTTTCTTATTCAAAATAAGGCACACCAAAAATTAAATTGTACATTGTAACTGATTTCCAAAAAAAAAGGAAAAATATCATGTGCCTCATACAATTGACATTAGTTGTGTGATGCTTCTTTAGTTAACTGACAACTAATGGCATTTCTTACAAATTTGAGTTAAAAAGTTGGGATCCTTAAATCGTGAAATAAAAGAAAATCTCACAGGACTAGTGTCAGTTGTATGAGGCACAAAATAAAAGTTTTCGCTAATTTCCTATATATCGCTGTACCTCATGTCGAAGGAATTTAATTTTTAAGATTCATTTTCTTGATTTTCCTTTTTCTTTGAGAACAATGAACCAATTAAAGGGATTAAAGGTTTCTTCTTCAAATTCTTCTTGAGTTGTGAAGGGCTTTTCTCACCAGTTTCTTTCTTAACATAATCTTCCTTGTTAACAGAAATGACCTTAGTAAGCAATGGGGGACTAGCGAACTTGACAGACCTCTTCTTCTCGAACACGATATCATCATCATCATCATCCTCTCCGGTTTGTGTTTTAACTTCCACTTTTGATGATGATTGCTCAATGAATTTTAGCTCTTCATGAATTTCATCATCATTAGAATCCGCTAACGGTACTTTCTGCTGGGGTACTATGTCTCTTGTACTCTTCAACTGTTGTATCTCTCTTCTAGTCTGTTCCAGCTCTTCTCTTAAAGATTGAAGGCAATGCGCCATAAAATCTCCTTCTTCTTTCGCTTTCTGGAGGCTTTGCTTTGTCTCTTCAAGCTCAACTCTCGCGGACCAGAATTTGTGCTGGTTTTGTCCACCAGTACTTGCCTTGCTCTGCACATGAATGAGCATACTGATAAATTGCAGGGAGTAATATAATATAGAAAGATGTTTGCTTGTCGTGCAGCCAAATGTGTTTTAACTGTTGACTACTAGCATATAGTAAATAGCAATTACTATGTTACAATAGAATCTTTTATCATAGAGTATATGTAGGTCAATATACACCATCAAGTCATATTTACTTGTTATTTTTAACATGATTACACAAGATCTAAAACTTAGAAGATAGGCAATTGTGATAATATCATGTTCTACCAATGCATAGAACTCAATTAACCCAATCTAAAAATACTTGGGAATAGTAAGTCCATAACATGATGAAATAGTTAGATTATAGTGAAGGAAAAAAAAAAAAGAACCTGTTGAAGCTGCTTAGCATGAATTTCTCCAGCCAAAACCTTTTCCCCAAACAACATAACTGCTTCCTTCACCGACCGAAAAGGCTGCCGCATATCAATCTCCACACGTCCCCGCACCACCACGCCTCCTTCTCTTTCCATTTTCCAGCTTCGTGTCTCTAGCTGTTATATCTGTTGATGATGAAATTTGGCTGGTCCAATTTGGACTTATATATGAGGAAGAGAGAGATTATATTGTTTGCTACAAATTGGTAGGATAATTCTAGGAATACCTAATAAAGGATGTCATGGAAATCATTTAGGAAGGAGCTTATTGGAGCTAGGTGGAGAGAATTCATTTCTTCGCGTTCACTTCACTAGAAGATATGTATAAGAATCATTGTTTGTTATTTGATGGTGATATTTACTCTTTATTTCCTCTGCTTGGTAGTTGAACCGTCTCATTTCAAATGCATATAAACCTTACAGCAATAACATGAATTTCCCAAAACAAACAGATAGGTATCGCAAAAGAAAAAGATACTATAGCTGAGAAAGAGATTTTGTAATCTTTTACTAAATGGATGATTTTTAATTTTTGTTTTGGCAAACATATGTGATATGCCTACACAACATTACTTCTTTAAGGGCGTGGACATAATTTATGAATATTATGACTTAAAAATATAAAGTTATGTCTCACAAAATATTTATTTATCAAAAATAATTAAGATAAACATAAAATATATATGGACAAAAAATGCAAATACCCCGGCATAGTACTAACTAGAATTGAACCTTTAAAAGGCACTCAATGTCGTTGTTCTGAAATGGGCCTCCCTCGTGATCCATTTGAGAGGAGCTCACTAAAATACATGTATTTTTCTGCATCTTTTTTCCTGTATAATTACATAGTATTGGTATATAGATCACTTTGATGCACTCGCTGGTTGATTTTCCCCTTAAGTTTCGATAAAAATGTAGAAGTTTATGGAACATCAAGGACAATGATGGAACCAAAATTTTCATTAATTTTTTTAAATGTTTATGTTGAATATTGCTATTGAAAATTGATGGGATTGCTTTAGAAACTAGAAAGTTGGTCATCAAACTTGTAGCACTAGGAATTGTTTTAGATCAATACAACAACAACATTACACCATTGCCTCAAAGGCTTCTGCCCGTTGCAGGGTAAAGGGAGGTGGGATGTACGCAGCCTGACCTTATGATTAAAACATAGAGCGAATGTTTCCGGATGACCCGCGTCGAAAGTTGCATTGATTAACTGCTACTTTACAATTGAACGAAGACCAGACAGTTTAAAGAGTCATTTTCCTTTATTCCATCATACTCCAAAACTAAAAGGTAGTGAATTATTTTAGATCAATATAGAACAAAAATATATTGGTTAAATTATACGCAACATATTCTGATGGCCATAAAATTTGGCTACGTATCCTAATATATCCACTAGAATTTGTGTATAACACTTGAAATTGCTTTGGATCAATGTTGAAAAAAAAATATTAATTAATTATACTCAACATATTATGATCATCATAAGCTTTGACCACAAATTCCGATGAATCGCTAAAATTAAATCTTGAGGGTTTTAGCCAAAACATACGTGATTATTTGTTAAAATTAGACTGTAAATTTCAATAAATCACCACAACTTATTGGTAAGACAAGTTTAGATCAATATTAAATAAAGAATCCTGATAGTCAGAGCATCATAAGTCATTCTAGCACCAGTTAAGAATATGCCTTCTTTTCAATTTCCCTTTGTGAGTGTCAGTACCCAACAACATCAAAAAATCTATTTGTCCAAATCACTCTAATTTGTATAGCTAGGGTAATTAAAAACAAAAGAAATAAAACACAAGCTCACAAAATTATTATTTTTATTTTTTGTAAGGAGATATTATACTATCTTCATTTTAAAAAGAATGATTTGATTTGATTTGGTATGGAATTTTAAAAACTAAAGAGAACTTTTCAATTTTGTGGTTATTATTTAAAGTTTATGTCAAATGTATCAAAATATCCTTTAATCTTGTGTACTTAAGCAAGCCACGTGAAAAACTAAAATTAAAAATGTTATCAATTTTTTTAAACAAATTAAAAAATAGAGGAGATTATTCCTTTTTAAATTGAGGGAGTATGTACTTAATACCAAATTGTACAAGGAGATGATAGTATTATCAGTATCAACCACATTCAAAGAACAATTACAAATGTGGACAAATTTATAAACAAAAATCGAGAAAGATGAATTTATGATCTCTATGTAAAATTAAACATTTTATGTATATATTTTTTAAAATTTATATAATATCATATATTGATACTCAATATGTCTACTTCTGTTGTCTTAAAACTAGCATAGAAATATTAAAAGTTCAAGTAAATAACATATTGTTTAGAGCCATTGTTGCTAACAAGTCCATGATTTTGGTATGCTAGACTATGGATTTTTCAGAGAGCTCCCTGTAATCATAAGGATTTTGGAGCACACTATAGTTTATTAATTTTTACAGCTAAATTCATTATTATTAGGATGTCGTTAAATAATTTGTTGCTAATGGGATTCTTTTATTTTTCGTTATTAAATATGATTATCGATGAATTTATGATTAGTGACATAAATTGTTTGGTAACATATCTTTTCCTTTTTTATGAAAAAATGATAATAAGAATATAATAATATATTTATAGTTTTATCAAATCAAAATTAGCTTAATAGATCTTTAATAAAGAGGATTTTTTAAAAAGAGCAAAAACTGGAAACATTTGCTAAAATTACAATTTATAGCTACATATTATTGGAGTAAGTGAGTGAGATCGAGAGAGGAAGGAGAGAGGCAAAAGAGAGAGGGCGGAGAATAGAAATGAGGTAAATTATATATGTATATCTGTCAAATTGTATATGTATATCTGCCAAATAATCGTATATGTGTAATTGATATACATATCTATCATATATATGGCAAGTGAGATTGGGAGATGGAGAAGAAAGGCGAGTGAGATCGATAGAGGGAGGAGAGATATGAGAAAGAGAGGCCCGAGAGTGGAGAGAGGTGAATTGAATATGTATATTTGTCGAATTTGAATATGTATATCCATCAAATAATTATGTATATGCAAGTGTATACATATTTATTTGTATATCTGACAAGAAATTGTAGAGAGAAAATAGCAACAAAACCCTAAGAATAACTATAAATTATAATTTTTTTAAATTATAATAATATAATGTAAATATATATCATATATTTGCCTAATTATGTAATTTTTACTATCTCAACCATAATATTTGTTGCTCATGAAATGCTTCCACGGTATCTCAAAATCAATTAATCAATATTGTGCGGAATAACACTGCAAATTCCATCTTTGAAAATGGTTTTTTAGCACTACGAATTGTAAAATGCTATGGATGTAGTAGTAATTTTATATTAATAACTTCAAGTTGTTTAAATGTTTCTGTATAAGGAAGAAATTTCTCTCTTTTTTTTTAAAGCGTATTTGACTTTTTTTGTCTCTCTTCCCCTTCCTCTCTCTCTTTCTATGTATAGGGAGAAGTGTTTTTTTTTTTTGAACGTTTTGAACAATCTCTCACTCAAAACTTGCGGTAGAAGACGAAAAAAATTATGACTCCAACAACAATTTTAGAAATAAAAACGTATAAAAAAATATGATATGGAAATATTCCATCTTTTCTTTTATAAATAATTTGAATAGAATGAGTTCACTCTTTTTCTTTATGTCCCTGTATGTATTATATATTCTCTCTGCGCATCTCATCTCCCACCTACTCACCTAATTAAATCCCCTATAAATATGTGTGTGCACGTAAAACTTGTGATAAAAGTCAAAAAAGAAAGAAATATGGCTTTAACAGCCACCGTTTCAGAAATAAAAACGTATGAAAATATGATGTCAAATATTCTAACCATTTTTTTAAAAATAATTTGAATATAATGAGTTCACTTTTTTCTTTTATACCCACTATATGTTATCATATATTCTCTCCGCTCCTTCCCTCTCCCCCTCCCCCCCCTCCCCATCCATAAGCACTGATATGATGTTAATAACAATTACTCAAGGACTTCACTAAAGTCTATATCAATTCATAGTTCAATATTTATATTGACATACTAGAATCATCCCTACCTAAATTAATCAAAAATATCTCTAGTAGAGACTTGATAAATTATAGATTTTATAAATATTATTGTAAATGAATATCGTCACGCCTTGAGAGTGTACCTTAAGCGAGGCCGACACCCAGAGGCTATTGCTAGTCTCCAGACGAACCAATTGGCCTCATCACATTCATTCAATCACAATCTAGTAATGGATAACTCGAAAGTATAAATAACCAAATCAACAATTAAAAGTCAACGACCAACCAATCTATCAAATCAACTTAATAAGATTAGTATGTAAGAAACCAGCAAAAAATAATATCTAATCGCAACTCGATAATGTAGTATATAAAATCTCTATCATTTGTCCAAGTAATGATAATGACAGGTTCATAGCTATCTCAAATCAAAATAAAAGTACTAAACTCAATACACAACTAGTTTGCTTGAATTCCTCGAACCCTAGTCTTTTCTCCGATCTCTTTAACCTTAGTTTTTTAGTCAAATTACATAAAAAAAAAAACTTATGAAAGGGTTTAGGAACTCTATTAAGGTTGAAAGCAATCTATATGATACCGTTGGTCAAGAATATGAAGGGTGGGAAAAAGTTTGGAGTGCCCCTCATTAAAACTGCATGAATTTGAACTAAGATAGATCCTTTTTTATCGCGTTGGGGGGTTCATTTTTTAACGAAAACGTTCCATAACTATTTGGGACGGTCAAAAATAAAAAATAATTTTTTTGACGTATTCCATAACACCTCCGAAATGCGGAATGATCATCTACTTTTCTGTTTTTGCAATTTTCACTATGAATATCGTTTTTGATCTGATTGACCTAATAATTCAGTCCGTACTATTATTGCCCCAATTTTTCGTGATGATCGTGATTTCAGTGTTAGCGTCGGATTTGAAATATTTTTTTGAAATGATACGTTATGTGGGAAATCTCACGTCCAAGGATAGTTTGGTAATTTTTCAGGGGTGTAACAAATATATAACTTCGTCAACATAATTTATTTTATTTTGGATTTTACTCAATTTGAATGCTGTCTTGACTATTATAACACACATATTTATTTTGATCAAATTGGTTTCATCTGTTTTATATTTGAATATGTGAAAATTAAACTTTATGAATCAATAAAACAAAAGCGTAAATTAATATGGTCAGACGTAAAATTAAATATACTATTTTAACCTAATATAATAAAAAGGTTAATAAAATTAATAACATAAATACTTAAGCTAAAAATTAATAAAGGTAATTATGAAATTCCTCTTATAGCCATTTGTCATGATAAGTTAAGTCAGATCATAAGGAGGAACTAGGAAGTTAACACATCAAAGAATAAGGGTAAACTCTCAAATTGGACCCTAAAGTTGACATCATTTTGTAAGTTGGAACTTAAACTTTCATAGTGCACAAATAGGACCCTCAACTTGGCAATTCCTGAATAAGTA
>JAOTQR010000045.1:20916221-20948173 GCA_025774065.1 Solanum ossicruentum | reverse complement strand
TACATCCGACCCCCCCTCACCCCGCAATGAGCGGGAGCCTTTTGAGGCACTGGGGTATGTTGTTGTTGTTGTTGTATGAGGTTGATAAAAATTGTTCAGCATCAGGATCGTCTGGTAGGGTGTATAAGAATTGTGCTAAACACAGTGTGTTAGTAATGTTGACATTATTAATGCTGGTATTAGTTATGTTGACATTAGTTATGGCGAGATTGCATTGGTTGGTTTGATGTGTTATAAAAATAACATGCATTGAATAATTTTTAATAAATTATTTGTTTTCAAGAATACCTCCCGCAAATATTGTAGAAAGGATGTGGTAAAGGTTTTGAGGGGCAGTTATGTCTTTAATCATGCTAATGCATTCATTCAAAACCCTTGCATTGCTAATACTATGGTTTGTCATGTATCGGTTATATATGTTGCTTAATACCAAATTGACTTGCATTAGTTATACACAGGTGCATCAAACGAAGTATTAGTAATACACAAAGCTAGTGGCTGTATTATTTTTTTCCTAATACGTCCCGATGAAAGCTGTTTGCAAAGTGTTCCCCATTCATCATTACCTGTAAAAGTGTCACTGCATTTGCCTTGTCCCTGGAGTAGTACCACTTTACTGTCATTATGACCCACCTTGCATTTCTGGATATATATTCCTGGTTAGGAAGTTCCTAAACTGCACGCAGAATCTAGTTTATGGATAGCGGTGGGGTTTATGGACAACTTGTTGGAACTAGGTGTATTGAAATGTGCTTACAGAACCGTGCCTTTTGCTCACAATTGGAAAGGGTGATAAGAAACGAGATTAGGAGAACAAACAAAACAACAACAACAACAAACAACAACATACCCCAGTGCCTCAAAAGGCTCCCGCTCATCGCGGGGTGAGGGGGGGTCGGATGTACGCAGCCTAACCCCTATGTTTAAAAACATAAAGCGGCTGTTTCCAGATGACCCATGAGGAGCGTCGAAAGTTGAGATTAGGAGAACAACAACATTAATAAAATTGGTTGCCATTGGCACTCCTTCAAGAAAACAAATCCACTCAGTCTCTGGCAAAGAATGTATACGAGTTCAGTTAGCTTCTTGCGAGTTCTTGCCTTCTTTCTGTATGTTTCTTGCAATTGTGGATCGTACTATTTATCTTGTTTTTTGTCTATGGGAATTTAGGAATGAATTATGATTAGTCAATTGAGTCTTTCTTGGTTAGATAATGCAATTTGATGTTTGAAGTAAACTCTTACAGGGTCCTTGTTGGAACTGGCCGTGCATGCTTTGAGACATTGAGGCCTTTGGCTTACAGCCTATTGGCAGAGATTGTTCACCATGTGAGGGGGGATCTTTCTTTATCTCAGGTATTGCATGTTTTGACACTTCTGTCCTTTTTCTGCAAGAAGATATATCTGTTCTTATTGCCACCTCAGAGATAATTCGTGGTGAAATGATTTGTGTGAATGGATAAATGCCGGTGCACCTACTCCCTAGAACCTCAACATAGTGGAATGCTGTATGATTTCAATTCTGTTATAATAATGGCAGTTATTTTCTTTGGATGAAAGCCTTACCAAGGAAAGACTTTAATGGATAAATTGTGCTAGTTGAACCCTCAGGGGTTGGCCTGGTGGCAACTGACTTGAGCCTTGGGGTTTGCTCCCTTTGAAGGTCTCAAGTTCATAGCCCACTGGGTGCAAACAATTTCTGAAGGCCATCGGACTGGGTAAAACCTGAATTAACCGTGGTGCACTTGCGGAAAACTCCTTGCCGAGGGCCTGTGCACCCCCGAGATTAGTCGGGGCTCAAAGAGACTTGGACACCCGGTGCAAATAAAAAATATAAAAATAAAAAAAAAATAAATGGTGCTAGTTGAGTCTCATTCTTAACAAAGAAGCTTAAAATAACGAAGGAAAGGGGTTGAATTGCTGATAGTTGCTTCTTTTGATTAATTAATCTTGACATATTGTGGTTGAACTAATGAACATTAGTAGTTGGATTTTTCTTTATCTTCACGCTTCTCCTTATCTAATATTTATGAAATTTCTTCTGTGATCTATATTTTCTTCCCATCTTTGGACTGGTAATGCCATCTGCATATGATTTTTTTTTCTCCTCTGCTGCTACTAATGGGTATATCTTGATTTACTTGTTTGCAGTTATCACGGATAATTTACCTTTTCTCAAGCAACATGCATGATGCTTCTTTGTCGCTCAGCATACACACCACGTGTGCCCGCTTGATGTTAAATCTGGTAAGGACCGTATTCTCTGCTTGAAATCGTTGGGTATATCTACTTTTCCATTATTGCAGCTGTAGTGTAACTAGATGTTTAGGACCTCTAGGTGGTAGTGATCAATGTTCAATTTGACAGATAACCTCATCTTCCTTTGACAGGTGGAACCAATTTTTGAGAAAGGTGTGGACCAGCAATCCATGGATGAAGCAAGGATTTTGTTGGTCTGGGATTACTATTGCATATTTCAAGACAATTTGTTTCTTGGGAAAACACATTTTCACCAGATATTTGTGTACTAGAACTCATGTCATTATATTTGTTTTAGGGTCGTATTTTGGACGCTTTTGTCGGCAAATTCAATACGTTCAAGCGTACAATTCCACAGGTAATAAATTGATTTCAACTTTTAGTTATATGTTCTCTTGGGTCCTTGGGCTTCCTGCAATCTATTGGCTTGTTTTTTCGGGAAAGATCATTAGCTCTATTAACTCTATGTTTGGATTCAGAACATAAAGCCTGTATTAAACACCATATGACTTATTCCTTATTTGTTTTCTTTACACAAATTAAGCTTTGAACTTTGTTGCAGTCTATTGTTTTTTTTTAATCTTGTATAGCTTCAGTGTTGTAAGTTGGAGATTATTGAACTCACAAATAATACAACTAATTCCAGTTTAGCTCTCCCTTTTTGTTATCCTAATTCTGACCAGTATTAGTTGTTCAATCTAACCATATGATAATCCAATTTTTAATTTGTGTGTTATGATTCACTTCCATGTCCAAACAACTCATTAGAAACTTAAAGATATTAAGTGTGCAAATAGAAAAAAAAAATTTAAAAAATAGGTTTTGAAATTGTTGGGTAACAATGTCCATGAATTTTGTAGTTCTTGGTTTGCTGGGTAATTTGGATTCCAGTCAGCTTTATGCAATCTAGATCCATTTTAATCTCTGTTATGCTGTTGGACCATACTGCCTATTATTTAATAAAAAAAGATGCGCAGACAGCTCATAATGTAGGAGTATTAGGTTACGCTTAATATTGCGGGTAGGTATTCATTGCTCAAGTAATTAAATAATCTCTTCATAAAAAAAGTAATTAAGTAGTCCTATAAATACTGAATATTCTATGGTACCCATGGGAATATTATGAAATATTCTCTATTCTAGTCTTATGAATTTCATTTATACATGAGTACTGTGCTCAATGACATTCATAGTGACTTCCTGAATACAATGCATCAAATGTGCTTAGTTGTCGGATGTCCCAAGTTTCCCCATTTATAAACCAAATAGCTGGATTCAGATTAATACTTTGTATATTTGAACTGTAGCTGCTCGAAGAGGGGGAGGATGTGAAAGGCCGATCCACGTTGAGATCAAAACTAGAACTTCCAGTGCAGGTAATTTTTGTGAATATCTTTGCTTTCCTCAATTCAGTGCTTTCCTGAATTGTCGAGCTCTTTTGTGTGCCCTTAATGTAGTTTGAAGCAACAGTGACTTCAAAATTGAGGTCTTTATGTAACTCTTCTAGTTTTAGTGCCTTCTATTTTTTATGTGTATTGATAATTTGCAATTTCAATGGTACGAGTTGAATAAATTGTTTGTGTAATAGTTATAATCACATTATTGTTTGATCTGTTATTCCATTTTTGTGATAAGACATCTTTATGATATGTGAGATTGTTGGATTTAAGCAAAACAAAAATAATCTCTTTCCAACACTAATTATCAAAAATAAGCTTCTCAGTGCCAAAAACTCCTTTATGTGCATGAACTTTATATTCATAATTAAAACTTCTGGCTGTGTAAATAGGCATTACCTTTCTAGTGTGCATTACATCATGAATCTCTTGAACACAGAATGAGAATCTACTGGTATGAAGATTTTACACTAGGTTGATATCGTTACTGGATTGTTTTCTTCCTTGGTTGTTGCTACTTTTTTTGCTTGAAAGATCTCTCATAGACTAGAGGTGATGTTTGAATGCCGGAGAGTTTACTTTAGTAGTATTGTTCTGTGAATAAATTTCATTGTTTGTATATGGTCTTCTCTCTTAACCGAGAATTTTAATTTTCTAGGCGGTACTCAATTTGCAAGTCCCTGTGGAGCACTCTAAGGAAGTCAATGATTGCAAGCATCTGATTAAAACTTTGGTTATGGGTAACAATTCACCAACATTACCCTGCACATCATGGACGATAGATGAACCGTCTTGCTATATTCTAATTTGAATTAGTCTGCTCATTTTCTTTGTAACTAGTTACCTTTATGTCTTTCAGGAATGAAAACCATAATATGGAGCATCACCCATGCACATTTGCCTCGATCGCAGGTATATACAATTAACTGTTCCAGGAGTTCCACCTTAATACTTCTACTTTTTCTTATGTGGTCCAGCTGGTTCTAGGTTTCGGCTTCTACTCAGGGGACGCCTCCTCAAGTTGTTGCCTCAGCCTCAAGTAGTTCATCAGTACCTCAACCTTTTAAAGGGATGAGAGAAGATGAGGTATTATGCTAATGCAGCAGATGCTTGTGGCCGACGAATGTTGTTAATTCACTTTATGTTTTAACTGTTGGTAGGTTTGGAAAGCTTCTGGTGTGCTTAAAAGCGGTGTTCATTGCTTGGCGTTATTCAAGGAGAAAGAGGAAGAGAGAGAAATGATCCACCTTTTTTCCCAGATTTTGGCTATTATGGAACCACGGGATTTAATGGACATGTTCTCCTTGTGCATGCCTGAATTGTTTGAGTGCATGATTTCTAACACACAGTTAGTCCACATCTTTTCGAGCCTATTGCAAGCACCAAAGGTCTTTAGACCATTTGCGGATGTCCTGGTTAACTTTCTTGTGAGCAGCAAACTTGATGTGCTGAAGCATCCAGATTCACCTGCAGCAAAATTGGTTTTGCATCTTTTTCGGTTTTTGTTTGGTGCTGTTGCAAAGGCTCCTTCAGACTGTGAGCGCATTCTGCAACCTCATGTGCATGTTATTATGGAAACATGCATGAAAAATGCAACCGAGGTAGAAAAGCCCATTGGTTATTTGCAACTTCTTCGTACAATGTTCCGCGCCCTTGCTGGAGGAAAATTTGAACTTCTATTGCGTGACTTGATTTCTATGCTGCAACTCTGTTTGAGTATGCTACTGGCTTTGCTTGAGGGGCCTAATGGTGAAGATATGAAGGAGCTTCTGCTGGAGCTTTGCTTGACCCTGCCTGCACGATTGAGTTCACTGTTACCTTATCTTCCTCGCTTAATGAAGCCTCTTGTTATGTGCCTCAAAGGAAGTGATGACCTAGTGAGTCTAGGTTTAAGAACACTTGAGTTCTGGATTGATAGTCTTAATCCTGATTTTTTGGAACCAAGCATGGCAAATGTCATGTCTGAGGTGATTTTAGCATTATGGTCTCATTTGAGGCCTGCACCTTATCCTTGGGGTGGGAAGTCTCTGCAGCTCCTTGGCAAGTTAGGTGGGCGTAATAGGCGTTTTCTCAAAGAACCTCTTGCTCTTGAATGCAAGGAAAATCCTGAGCATGGGCTTCGTGTGATCCTTACATTTGAACCATCCACCCCATTTTTGGTTCCGTTAGATCGTTGTATAAATCTTGCGGTGGCTGCTGTCATGCAGAGAAGCGCTACTGTAGATGCTTTCTACAGAAAACAAGCTCTGAAATTTCTTCGTGTATGCTTGTCATCTCAACTTAATCTTCCAGGTAGCGCCGCCGATGATGGATTTACTTCTAGGATGCTATCGACACTGTTAGTATCCCCAGTTGATCAATCATGGAGAAGATCGGAGACATCTGATATAAAGGTTCGTGATGTAACTTAGTTGTTTTGGTTTTTCATTCTTAAAATAACCTGTTGATGACTTCTTGGTGGTGATTCCTTTATTTTTTGTTGCTGGCTGCAGCAATATCAGATATTTATTTAATCTAGTAGTTGGCTAAGAGTTAGATTTCAGGTTATCTTGTTATCTTATTTCCTGTTAGATTCTAATAGTAATGATCGATACTATCATGCTTCTAGGCTGACTTGGGTGTCAAGACAAAGACTCAACTCCTTGCTGAAAGATCTGTTTTCAAAATTCTCCTTATGACCATTATTGCAGCAAGTGCTGAACCAGATCTGCATGATTCCAAAGATGAGTATGTCATCAATGTCTGTCGACATTTTGCCATCATATTTCATATAGAAAGCTCTGCTGCGCATGTTACTCTTTCAGCTGCTCCAGTTGGTGCTTCTGTGCTTTCGTCTAGCACCATTATTAGTGCAAAGTCAAGATATAGTACTTCTTCCAACCTGAAAGAGTTGGACCCTCTTATATTTTTGGATGCTTTAGTGGATGTCTTGGCAGATGATAATAGACTGCACGCCAAGGCAGCTTTAAATGCACTAAATGTGTTTGCTGAGACACTTCTATTCCTTGCTCGGTCAAAACATTCAGATGTATTGATGTCAAGAGGAGGTCCTGCCACACCTATGATGGTCTCTAGCCCATCAATGAGTCCTGTATATTCTCCACCTCCTAGTGTTCGTGTCCCTGTTTTTGAGCAGCTTCTTCCCCGTCTTCTGCACTGTTGCTTTGGATGTACATGGCAATCACAGATGGGTGGAGTCATGGGGCTTGGTGCTTTGGTTGGGAAAGTCACTGTTGAAACTTTGTGTGCTTTTCAAGTGCGTATTGTGCGTGGACTTGTTTTTGTTCTCAAAAGACTTCCTGTTTATGCCGCTAAAGAGCAGGAGGAGACCAGTCAGGTGCTTACGCAAGTTCTTCGTGTTGTGAATAATGTTGATGAAGCAAATAGTGAAGCGCGGAGGCAAAGCTTCCAAGGAGTAGTTGAATACTTTGCATCGGAATTGTTTAATCCGAGTGTGTCTATTAATGTGAGGAAGATTGTGCAGTCTTGTTTAGCACTTCTGGCAAGCAGGACTGGTAGTGAGGTTTCTGAGTTGCTTGAACCCCTATACCAACCTTTGCTTCAGCCTCTTATACTGCGTCCATTACGGTCAAAGACGGTTGATCAACAGGTAAAGGTTGTTGAGCAACAGGTAAACTTTTGTTGCTAGAGTTACTTCTATGATGTTCTTGCATGTGAACTAATTATCTTGTATCTTCAGGTGGGGACTGTTACTGCTTTGAACTTTTGCTTGGCCTTGAGACCTCCACTTCTAAAGTTGACTCAGGAGCTGATCAATTTTCTGCAAGAAGCTTTGCAAATAGCTGAGGCTGATGAAACAGTATGGGTTATAAAATATATGAATCCCAAGGTTGCAAACTCGTTGAACAAACTGCGCACAGCATGCATTGAATTACTCTGTACTGCTATGGCGTGGGCTGATTTTAAAACCCAAAATCAATCTGAACTGCGGTCAAAAATTATTTCAATGTTCTTCAAGTCTCTGACAAGCAGAACTTCAGAAATTGTAGCTGTTGCAAAGGAAGGGTTGAGACAGGTTGGTTTTAGCTCTCTGACATTAGATTTTTTTGATTCCATCGTTACTTATTGATTTTGTCTATTCTTCCATGCTTAGGGCATATGAGCAGATCTTCTTAGTAATGTGATTAGGTTATAGTCATGTTCCTTTGGACATTTCTTAACTGGTTAGGTTGGGAGAAAAGTAACTTACTTTAGTTTGTGGGATTGTAAGTACAGATTAACAAAAAGGGAATGCAGTTAGGCTTGACAGAGGATCGATTTTTTGTGTGCCAATGTACAACTTTGGCATATTGATGTACATTGGCACACAAAAAATCGATTATACTCCCTAAGGATCGATTATATTTAAACGTATTTTCGAGCACGTTTTGACATTAAACTCTCGTCTTCTACTCCCTAAGGCATATTGATGTTTTGGATAATGTACGCATGCTTAGCTGGGTACTTGTTTTTCTGTTGCATGCTATAACTTTCGGTCAATTCTTTGTTGTTGATGTTGCTACTATAACTTTCAGTCGGTTCTTCTTCATTAGTCTTAGTTTCTTCATACCTTCATGGTGTTTTTTGTATGTAGGTCATACAACAGCAAAGGATGCCTAAAGAACTTCTACAAAGTAGCCTTAGGCCTATATTGGTTAACTTAGCTCACACTAAAAATCTCAACATGCCTCTTCTTCAAGGTTTGGCCCGCCTGCTTGAACTACTGGCCAATTGGTTTAATGTGACTTTAGGTGGCAAGTTACTGGAACATCTTAGGAAATGGTTGGAACCTGAAAAGCTAGCACAGTGTCAGAAGTCGTGGAAGCCTGGAGAGGAACCAAAAATAGCTGCTGGTAGGATACAGCTTTGCTCCTAATAATCACATGGAATATCTTCTATGCGGATATAGTTCTGTTTTTGACACGTATCTTGTGGTTGCAGCTATTATCGAACTCTTCCATCTGCTTCCTTCTGCAGCTGGGAAGTTTCTGGATGATCTTGTGACATTGACTATTGAATTGGAAACAGCCCTTCCACCTGGGCAGTTTTATAGTGAGATTAACAGTCCATACAGGCTGCCATTGACCAAGTTCCTGAATAGATATCCAACTGCTGCTGTGGATTACTTTCTTGCTCGGCTATGCCAACCTAAATACTTCAGGCGGTAGGCAGTCTGCTTGTTGAAGTTGTGTTCCCTAGGTTGCGGTATGAGCAGTTATGTGCTTTTTTGCTTCCACAGTTCTTTGATTTGTTTAATACATTTGCAGTTTTATGTACATCATAAGGTCAGATGCTGGGCAACCTTTAAGAGAAGAACTTGCAAAATCACCGGAAAAGATAATTGCAAGTGCTTTTCCTGAATTTGTTGTCAAATCTGATGCATCTGCTGTACAAGAATCTTTGGGTCGGCCAAGTACTTCCACTGGTGATGAAGGCCTTAGTACTCCTCAAGCTGAGCCTTCTATTCCTTCAGCTTCAATGAATGTGGCACCTAAAGATGCTTATTTCCAGGGTCTTGCCTTAGTGAAAACTTTGGTTAAGTTGATGCCCAACTGGTTACAGAACAATCGTGTTATCTTTGATACTTTAGTACAGATGTGGAAGTCACCAGCAAGAATCTCCCGTCTGCAGAATGAACAGGAATTAAACTTAGTTCAGGCAAGTTATATTCGTTTTCATGCAAACTGGTATTTTTATATAATAATTTTTTGTTTCCAAGGTGCTTGTTCCACATGAAAGCTTTATCTCTTTGATTGTTTTAGAGTATTAAAACCTGTTCTTCCGTGAATTCTGGTTTTGATAGTTGAGATCCTTGTATGCAAGTTGGACTGTTTTTACCCGTCTTGTGGTCCATCTTTTGTTCCCTCATGCTGTTTTCAATGAATTAATTATTAGTATCCTAAGTCTATTGGGGAAAGAATGATGATTTACTTTTTGTTGCCATGCCACTTAAACTAGTCTAGAAACAATTGTTGCTTAATGAGCACGTAATCACGTTATTTCTGTGGTTCCAAAAGTATTGCTTTTCTTCATTATTTTGGCAAGATGTTCTAGTGATGCTTTTGGTTTTGTGTATTATTCAGGAAGTTGGATTTTTTCTTTATCACCTGAATTTCCTGCTAACTTAAAGAATTACAAATTTTCAGGTCAAAGAGAGCAAATGGCTTGTCAAATGCTTCCTGAATTATTTGCGACATGATAAAACTGAAATCAATGTTCTGTTTGATATCCTTTCCATCTTCCTCTTTCGTACTCGTATAGATTTCACCTTCTTGAAGGAGTTCTATATCATTGAGGTATGTTTGTTAGGCTGCTATCTGTCTACCAAGTTTTTTCCCCTAGATGGAAGTGTAGTAGTTTTGATAACCTATTGTTGTCTTGCGATTAAGGTTGCTGAGGGCTATCCACCCAATATGAAGAGAACCCTGCTCCTGCATTTTTTGAACCTTTTCCAATCAAGACAACTTGGTCATGATCATTTGGTGGTTGTCATGCAAATGCTTATTCTTCCAATGCTCGCTCATGCATTTCAGAATGGTCAGACTTGGGATGTAGTTGACTCTGCAATAATTAAGACTATTGTTGACAAGCTTCTTGACCCTCCAGAAGAGGTAACTGATTGCATCTGTTTATGTACTTTTGGAGTTCATTTATACGGTTAATCTTTTGTTTATTTTGGGTATATTTCATTTTCTTCCCTGATATATCTTTCTAGGTCTCTGCTGATTATGATGAGCCTTTGAGGATAGAGCTTCTGCAACTTGCTACTCTGCTTCTCAAGTATCTGCAGACTGACCTTGTTCATCACCGGAAGGAACTTATTAAGTTTGGTTGGAATCATCTTAAACGTGAAGATAGTGCTAGTAAACAGTGGGCATTTGTTAATGTCTGCCATTTCTTGGAGGCTTATCAAGCTCCAGAGAAAATTATTCTTCAGGTACCAGTACTTGTGGTTGTCCATGATACCATCTGCATGCAATGTCACTGCCGCAAAGTTTTATTTATTGTATATTTCAATTAATCTGTAAAAGCTCTCTCCTAGATAAATTTCCTTATCTAATCTGAATTTTTGTTGTAGTAAATATAAACTTCTATGTGTACATATCAGATTCAATTACCTCACTGATATTTAGCTGTATCAATAGACATAGACATAGTATTTCACTGCTTTGATGTACCTTCATCCATGATATATTTTATGCTAACCTTCTGTAACCTTCTGTTGGATTATTAATTATTGGCTATCTGTGTAGAGAGGCTTTGGTTTTTTTTCTGTAATATCTTTGTGCTTAAAATGTATGAAACAAGCATTAGTTCTTATGTTTTTTTTTCCTGTTTGTTAGATATCTGCTTCTATTCCATTGCCTCCAACCAGTACAATGCTGTTTGTAATTTGGTTAGCTTTGGTTACAGGTTTAGTTTGCGAGTCTTCAAAAAATATTTTGTTGAAGGTTATATTTTATGCTTTTAAATAGAATAAAAATGTTTGAACTAATGCTGCTAAGTGTTTATTGAATAGGCTAGGTTGTGTTTACATGAGTTTGCGATGCCTGTTACTTTTCTACTTTATCTCATTATGAGGTTATGGAGGAATTTTTGGTTTTCCTGTTGATGGTAGACACAACTTAAATTCTTCCTGTGAACTATCTGCTATTTTATTTTCTTAGTGCAATCCTATCTCAGAGGGAATTAGCTACTGCAGGTATTTGTTGCTCTCCTTAGGACTTGCCAGCCAGAGAATAAGATGTTGGTTAAACAAGCACTTGATATACTCATGCCAGCACTTCCAAGAAGGTTACCTCTTGGTGATTCCCGTATGCCCATCTGGATTCGTTACACCAAAAAGATTCTCGTTGAGGAGGGTCATTCTATCCCCAATCTCATCCACATATTCCAGCTCATAGTTCGCCATTCAGATCTCTTCTACAGTTGTAGAGCACAGTTTGTACCTCAGATGGTGAACTCTCTGAGTCGCCTGGGATTGCCATATAATACTACGGCTGAAAATAGACGACTTGCAATTGAACTTGCTGGGTTGGTTGTGAACTGGGAACGGCAGAGACAAAGCGAAATGAAAATAATACCTGCTAATGATGGGACTGGTCAAAATGCTGATGGACTGAGTCATGCTTCTGCTGGTACTGTTGATTCCAAGCATCCAACAGATGGATCTTCATTCTCAGAAGACCCTAGTAAGCGTGTGAAGGTTGAACCTGGTCTTCAATCCCTTTGTGTTATGTCACCGGGCGGTGCTTCGTCAATTCCTAATATTGAAACTCCTGGATCTGGCGGGCAACCTGATGAAGAGTTTAAGCCAAATGCAGCTATGGAGGAAATGATTATTAATTTCCTGATCAGAGTATGGTTTTTTCCTGAAATGGTTTGTGAAGCTCTAGGCAGGAGCATACTTCATTCCTTTTTTTTTCCCCATTTTTGCCTGCTTCTTCTATTTAGTGAACATGAAATTGGCTATTATATCCACTTCCTTGAAAGAAGACAATTCGTGAATCTTTGGCTTTATCTACACTCTTGCTTGTAATTTGCACTTTTTGATGTACAAGTTAAATTTGCCAAATGCCTGTGGGTCTTGAAGCTGCGTTTACTTAGATGCTTCCCTTCAAGTCTTTGAAGTAGTTCTGTCTATCTGGACTTTCTTTATGCACTTGTCTCAAAATATCTCACTAGATAATGCAATTTATTGTGGGAAGCTACAGTTTAATGTTCACATTTAATCATTAGCTCTTGTTTTTTGTCTCTGGGTTTTGGGGGTGGATAGTACATCTGAATCTTTTTGAGCATGTAGGAGTCCTGCTTTGTTTTCTTTTCATGATGTTGTGGATATTTGTTTCTTTTTTCAATTTATTTTTCCATTTTATGATGTCATTTTAGTGGAAGTTTTTTTTTTCATGAAGTGAGGTTTCTTCATTCTCTGATGTTGACTTCTCTGAGGTCTGGCATTAGGTAGCGTTAGTGATAGAGCCCAAAGATAAGGAAGCAAGTGCGATGTACAAGCAAGCTTTGGATCTCTTATCACAAGCTTTGGAGGTGTGGCCAAATGCTAATGTCAAATTTAATTATTTGGAGAAGCTGCTCAACAATCTACCACCTTCTCAGTCAAAGGACCCTTCCACAGCACTGGCCCAGGGTTTAGATGTGATGAACAAGGTTCTGGAGAAGCAACCTCATCTGTTCATCCGCAACAATATCAACCATATATCTCAGGTATGTCCCTAGGAAGAACCATTTATGATGACCCAACTTCCAATTGGTGCACCTTAACTCAAACATGCAATTTTTTTTAAGATTCTAGAACCATGCTTCAAGTTCAAAGTGCTCGATGCTGGGAAGTCAATGTGCTCCCTCTTGAAAATGGTTTATGTTGCTTTTCCGCCTGAAGCAGCTAATACACCACAAGATGTGAAGATGTTGTATCAAAAGGTAGAAGAGCTTATACAGAAGCACCTTGCTGCTGTTGCAACTTCTCAGACTTCTGGAGAAGACAATTCAGGTGGCATGGTGAGCTTTGTGCTTTATGTAATCAAAAGCTTGGCAGAGGTGCACAAGAACTTTATTGAGCCTATAAATCTGGTCCGTCTTCTTCAGCGCCTGGCTCGAGATATGGGGTCATCCATTGGTTCCCATGTGCGGCAGGTATTGTATAATATTTCCAGATGCTGTATTTGTTATTATTAGTTTCTGCTTATTCATATGTGGGAGTATGAGATATTTTCATTTAGTAATTCCCGAGTGTCTATTGGTATAAGCTAGAGTTCAATTTGTACATTTTTCTTGAGTTTGAGCTTCCCAGTTCTTCTCTAAACTGTAGTAGTGTAGAAGCAGACTTCTTTTGAAGTAGTGTCTTTTGTTGACAAGAAGTCATGGTATGCTCTCACTTACAGGGTCAGAGATCAGATCCTGATTCTGCTGTCACTTCTTCTCGTCAAGGTGCTGATGTCGGAGTTGTCATTTCCAACCTGAAATCTGTGTTAGGCCTTATTAACGAAAGAGTCATGGCCATCCCAGATTGTAAACGACCTGTAACCCAAATACTCAACTCCCTGCTTTCTGAGAAGGGTACCGACTCTTCTGTGTTGCTTAGCATACTAGATGTTATAAAGGGATGGATTGAAGATGACATGACAAAACCTGGAGTTTCAATTGCAACTAGTACATTTCTTTCTCCGAAAGATGTTGTTTCTTTCCTCCAGAGGCTTTCACAAGTGGATAAACAGAACTTCACGCCCAGTGCTGCAGAAGAGTGGGACAAAAAGTATATTGGACTTCTCTACGGTCTTTGTGCAGATTCAAACAAGTAAGCAATCTTCATTTTCACTTATACTCGTTTATTTTTAAAAATTTGAGAAGGAAGTCGACTTGCTTTAAACATGGCATGAGATGAACAACCTTGTTGATTTCCAGGTATCCTCTTTCTTTGCGTCATGAAGTTTTCCAGAAGGTAGAGAAGCAATATATGCTTGGTATACGGGCGAAAGATCCTGAAATGAGAATGAAGTTTTTTACTCACTATCATGAATCCCTTGGGAGAATGTTGTTCACAAGATTGCAGTATATCATCCAAATTCAGGACTGGGAAGCTTTGAGTGATGTATTTTGGCTGAAACAAGGGCTTGATCTTCTTTTAGCTATTTTGGTTGAGGATAAGTCCATAACACTGGCTCCAAATTCTGCCAAGGTGCCTCCACTTGTAGTGTCGGGTTCTGTTGGTGATTCTACAGGGCCACAACCAATGGTTTTGGATGTTCCAGAAGGTTCGGAAGAGGCTCCTCTAACCTTTGATAGTTTTGTAGCAAAACATGCACAGTTTTTGAATGAAATGAGCAAACTCCAGGTAATGGCATTTTCTTTTAGTTGACAAACATTTGTACTGATTCTTCCATGAGATAAGCATATACCTTTAAGGCTGTCTATGGCGCAAGTACTCATGATCATAATTACCGTCGACGTTTTGTCCTTATTGTTTATTTATTTGTTTGATAACCATTTTTGGTCGTACTTCTGTTAGTCCTTTCTTTTGTAACTGGGTTCTACTATTTTCTACCCTCATTACTTGAAACTCGGTATTACTATTTTCCACTGTGTATGTTGTTTTTGTTTTGTATTTCTTGAAACTCGGCTCTCCTATTGTTGAGCAGAATACCTTTAAGATTGGTTTATGCAGTTTTTAATCATATATACACTTGTTCAACTGGGTCATTTGTTCTAATACGATGACTTCGAATCTTCTTGCATATTTGAAAGTCGGCTTTAGCCATCCTTGTGAGATCTGTATTACAGCAATTTTCGCACATCATGATGTCTGCATTACAGATTTTATCTTAAAGTCGTCGTAAATTGAGATTTCGCCTTTGTTTAAGGTTGCTGATCTTGTCATTCCACTGAGGGAACTGGCACACACGGATGCAAATGTTGCGTATCACCTCTGGGTTTTGGTATTCCCTATTGTGTGGGTGACTTTGCACAAGGAAGAACAGGTAGCGCTTGCAAAGCCAATGATAACTCTATTGTCAAAGGATTATCATAAGAAGCAGGCAACCCATCGGCCAAATGTTGTGCAAGCTCTTCTGGAAGGACTTCAGCTTAGTCATCCTCAGCCTAGAATGCCTAGTGAATTGATCAAGTACATTGGAAAAACTTACAATGCATGGCACATTGCGTTAGCACTGCTGGAAAGTCATGTTATGCTCTTCTTGAATGACACAAAATGCTCGGAGTCTCTTGCTGAGCTTTACCGGTTACTCAATGAAGAAGATATGAGGTGTGGATTGTGGAAGAAACGGTCAATTACTGCTGAGACACGGGCCGGACTTTCTCTGGTTCAGCATGGGTATTGGCAGCGGGCTCAAAGTCTCTTCTACCAAGCCATGGTTAAAGCAACCCAGGGCACTTATAATAATACAGTACCAAAAGCTGAAATGTGTCTCTGGGAGGAGCAGTGGCTAAGTTGTGCTAGTCAGCTTAGTCAATGGGATGTATTGGTCGACTTTGGCAAGATGGTTGACAATTATGAGATATTGCTTGATAGTCTGTGGAAACAGCCTGATTGGACATATTTGAAAGACCATGTTATCCCAAAGGCTCAAGTGGAGGATAGTCCAAAACTTCGTATTATTCAGTCCTATTTTTCCCTTCATGAGAAGAGTACAAATGGCGTCGCAGAGGCCGAAAACACTGTCGGAAAAGGTGTTGATCTTGCTTTGGAACAGTGGTGGCAGTTACCTGAAATGTCCATTCATGCCAAAATTTCCCTTCTACAGCAATTTCAACAACTAGTTGAAGTTCAAGAATCAGCTAGGATAATTGTGGACATCGCCAATGGAAATAAACTCTCTGGAAATTCTGCTGTTGGGGTTCATGGTGGCCTATATGCTGATCTTAAGGACATCCTTGAAACATGGAGGCTAAGGATACCGAATGAATGGGACAGTTCATCTGTTTGGTATGATTTGCTTCAATGGAGGAATGAAATGTATAATGCTGTGATTGATGCTTTTAAGGATTTTGGTAGTACAAATTCACAGTTGCATCACCTTGGATATCGTGACAAGGCTTGGAATGTCAATAAGCTCGCTCATGTTGCTCGTAAGCAGGGTCTTTATGAGGTGTGCGTGTCTGTCTTGGAGAAGATGTATGGACATTCGACCATGGAAGTTCAGGTACTATGTACTCTCCCATTTTGTCTACTTTGGTTCTTTCCTATAGCTCTAAATGCTCATGCCCCTTCTGGACACCCCGAAAAGAAGAGGGAAAAAACCGAAAACCCAAAAGAAGCAAATCTGAATGGTTCGATATGCTGCATCTTTTAATGTATTTTTCTTTCATATGTTTGCAGGAAGCTTTTGTGAAAATAAGAGAACAAGCAAAGGCTTATTTAGAAATGAAGGGAGAGCTGACTAGTGGCCTTAATTTGATAAACAGTACTAATCTGGAGTATTTTTCTGTTAAGCACAAAGCTGAAATTTTCCGCCTCAAGGGGGACTTTCTGTTAAAGCTTAATGACTGTGAAGGGGCTAACCTTGCTTATTCAAATGCCATCAGCCTTTTCAAGAATCTGCCGAAGGGGTGGATTAGTTGGGGAAACTATTGTGACATGGTATTTATTTGCTTATTGCAGGTTCATTTCTTTGGTTCAAATTTTCTTTTCTTTAAGATGCTATTAATTTTGGCCTGTGACAGGCGTATAAGGAAACACACGAAGAGATTTGGTTGGAGTACGCTGTTAGCTGCTTCTTACAAGGCATCAAATTTGGCATTCCTAATTCAAGAGGCCACCTCGCCCGGGTTCTATATCTTCTCAGTTTTGATACTCCAAATGAACCTGTTGGGAGGGCATTTGATAAGTACATGGAGCAGGTACCCAACTGGGTTTGGCTTTCTTGGATTCCACAGTTGTTACTTTCCTTGCAGAGGACAGAAGCATCACATTGCAAGCTTGTGCTATTGAAAGTTGCTACTGTCTTTCCGCAGGTAATGTTGTGTGTGTTGGTGTTTTGTGCATTTCATATGCTTAGTGACCTTTAGATCTGATGCCATCTTGCATGTAATTGAAGGCATTGTATTACTGGTTGAGGACATATTTGCTTGAGCGCCGGGATGTTGCAAGTAAGTCTGAATATGGAAGAATGGCAATGGCACAGCAAAGAATGCAGCAAAATGTTTCTGCTGCCAATGCAGCTGCACCTACGGGCCTTGCTGATGGGAATGCTAGAATTGCTGGCCCGAGTGGGGGATCATCGGCTGCTGACAATCATATTCCCCAGGGAGCTCAGTCTGGTGGAGGTGTTGGGTCACATGATGGCAGTAGTTCTCAAATTCAGGAATCTGAAAGGCCAGACACTAGTATGCCCTCTGGGAATGACCAGTCCTTACACCAGAGTTCATCAGGCAGTGATGGTGGTCAAGCTGCTCTACGTCGTAATAGTGCTCTGAGTTTAGTTGCATCTGCTGCCAGTGCTTTTGATGCAGCCAAAGATATAATGGAAACTTTACGCAGCAAACACTCTAATTTAGCGAGTGAACTTGAGGTGGGTGGCTTGTATTGTTTATTTTTTCACAAATAAATATCTGGTTAGGTGAGACACTTCCGTGTTTCACTTAATATGATTGTTAAACATTAATACTGCAGGAAGGAGTGTATGTTGTGTCATTATCAGACACGGACACGCAAAAGGATTGGATATTGCATTTTATCAGAACCTTTTCACTTATATCATATGAGAGAAAACAAATTTTGGTTTTTCTTCTTGTAAAGGTTATGAATGACGGCACACTTTGTGTGTTTTGGATTAGATGGAGAGGATGAAAATTAAAAAAGGAAGCATTTAGAGGGCCTCAGGGTTGAGACTTATCTTTTCTCTGTACTGTCTTTTTAGTGAAAACAGAAATTACCAAACTTGTATAGATGATTGCTTGATTATTGGGTGGCTTAATAAGTACTTGTATTATAGAAAGACCTAACCAACTTGGTTAGTATTAAGATATATTTTGATTCGTCGAAAGGGATAGCCTAGATTATGAAAAATCTGTTTCTGCATTTATGCATAGATAGAGTTGCTAATTGTCTTCTGATAAAATTTTTCAGATCTTGCTCACTGAGATTGGATCCAGATTTGTCACTTTGCCAGAGGAGAGACTATTGGCAGTTGTTAATGCTCTACTTCACCGTTGTTACAAGTACCCGACCGCAACTACAGCCGAAGTTCCTCAGTCTCTGAAGAAGGAGCTTTCTGGTGTGTGTAGAGCATGTTTCTCAGCAGACGCAGTGAACAAACATGTTGACTTTGTAAGAGAATACAAGCAGGACTTTGAACGTGATCTCGATCCTGACAGTGCTGCAACATTTCCAGCCACTCTTTCTGAACTTACTGAAAGACTGAAGCATTGGAAAAATGTCCTGCAAAGCAATGTGGAGGACCGGTTTCCAGCTGTCCTTAAGCTGGAAGATGAAAGTAGGGTGTTAAGAGATTTTCATGTTGTTGATGTGGAAATTCCAGGACAATATTTTGTTGATCAGGTAAGTATTTTTAGTTTATCCTTCACTAATGTAAGTAGAATGTTAGACAAAGTGTTGCAGTAAAAACCCATGGCCAAACTGGGACCTGAATTTCCAGGTGCTGAATGTATTCACAAGGCTTTGGTTATTTAAATGACAAAATGGACTTGTCGTGATGATTAATGGGACTTGTTTCTTGGTTTTCCTTGGTTCTGTTTCTTTCTTTGGCAAACATCGTAGTACTTTTCCCTGATCCATGGTCTTCCCTTCAGGAAATTTCTCCAGATCATACTGTGAAGTTAGACAGGGTGGCAGCAGACATTCCAATAGTGCGGAGGCATGGTAGCAGCTTCCGCCGATTGACGCTGATTGGATCTGATGGTTCTCAGCGCCATTTTATAGTTCAGACATCTTTAACACCAAATGCCAGAAGTGATGAGCGGATCCTACAGCTTTTCCGTGTGATGAATCGGATGTTTGATAAGCACAAGGAGTCACGACGGCGGCACATCTGCATCCACACCCCTATTATTATACCCGTGTGGTCACAGGTAATTACTAATCCTCTTCACCTCATAAATTAGTGTTAAATTTTCTGCTCTTTGCCATGTTACAAGGCAGTCATGTTCTATTGGGTAGTATAATTACTGTAGTGATGCAACTTTGCGTTCTTCACAGTAACTGCTTTTATATCTAATTGTATGTGTTATTTGATTATCACAACTTCTCAGCATTAAGCTTTTTTTTTTTCGGAATAACTCTGAATTCATGACATAGGTCCGCATGGTAGAGGATGATTTGATGTACAGCACTTTCCTCGAGGTTTATGAGAACCATTGTGCAAGAAATGACCGAGAAGCGGACTTACCCATCACATTCTTTAAGGAGCAACTCAACCAAGCAATATCTGGACAGATTTCACCAGATGCTGTTGTTGATCTCCGTCTTCAAGCATATAATGAGATTACAAAAAGTTTTGTCACAGAAAGCATATTCTCACAGTATATGTACAAAACACTCTCGAGTGTCAATCACATATGGGCTTTCAAAAAACAGTTTGCTATCCAGTTGGCCCTCTCTAGTTTTATGTCGTTTATGCTCCAAATTGGTGGAAGGTCTCCAAACAAGATATTATTTGCTAAAAACACGGGGAAAATTTTCCAGACTGATTTCCATCCTGCGTATGATGCAAATGGAATGATTGAATTTAACGAACCGGTGCCCTTCCGTTTGACTAGAAATTTGCAGGCATTTTTCTCTCATTTTGGAGTAGAAGGCTTAGTTGTTTCTGCCATGTGTGCAGCTGCTCAGGCTGTGGTCTCTCCTAAAGTAAGATTTACCTCTGCCCACATCTTGTTTTCTACTTTGATTCCTGAATGCTGCTGACTTCAATTAAATTCTTACCTTCAGCAAAGCCAGCTCTTATGGTATCATCTGGCAATGTTTTTCCGAGATGAGCTATTATCTTGGTCTTGGAGAAGACCTCTTGGTATGCCTCTGGCCCCTGTTGTAGGGGCAGGTAGTCTGAACCCTGTGGACTTCAAACAAAAAGTCACTACAAATGTTGAGAATGTCATTGGGCGGATCACTGGAATAGCCCCTCAATACATCTCAGAAGAGGTATCCACTTATTTTCTTTTGGTGCTATTTATGTTGCTTCTGAGTTCCTCACCTAGTAATGGTGCTACCATTTTCCTGTTTCAATTAAAGTCGTGGCATTAGCTATCTCCTGTGTATGTTATGATTTTATGTCCCTACATATGTGTGTGTGACTGAAATCATATGCTTAGATGAGTCTAGCTTCAGTTAGTATCTAAATGCCAGCATTGTGACTGGTTTTTGGCTTGTTTCTACTTGTACAGGAGGAGAATGGCATGGATCCGCCACAATCTGTGCAGAGGGGTGTAGCAGAGTTGGTTGAAGCTTCCCTTACTCCAAGGAACTTGTGCATGATGGATCCGACATGGCATCCTTGGTTCTGATTTATGTTTTTCTAATTTAAATTTTAGTCTCATGTCAACTTTTAGGTGTCTAATAGGTAATCAAACATTAAATAATGACTATAGATAGTACTGTAAATATTATTGCTATAGTTGCTTCAGGTATATAAAACATCCCTTTTAATTTGCTGCCGGTTGTTTCTAGTTTACTCATCGAAGTTGGTGGATGTATTTTGTGATCGTTCTAGTTGAAGCAGCAGCAAAGACTCAGTAACGAGGAAGGTCACGATTGAATTTAGAATGAGAGTTATAGCTAAGCTGAAAACAATAAGGATGTGCATAAGTAATAATTAAATTAATCGAAGTCGACTTGATTTTTAGAAGAAGATAACAGTGAATTTGTATGAAATGGTTTCGTGGTATTCAAAGCCTTTGGTACAGAAGTCGACTTTCGATGGATGTGGAGCGTATGAGTTCGTCATGTAGCGTACTTCCACGGGTTTGCTGCTGCTTGCTTGTCGGTAGTCTCTATTTCCAATAGAGCTAATCTGAACTTGAGTTCTTTCTCCTAATCCTTCTTTATTTTCTGCTAAATCTCTTTCCATACCTCTCCTCACAAGCAGCAGCTAGTTCCGGACTCCATTTGAAAGTCTCGCAAATAATCTCATTACCTTCTTGAGCAAGATCACATCCTTCATTACTAGTTTTTACACATGCTTTCTAGAGCTACTCCATAAGCTAACATTACCCCCAAGATGTCCTCCACCAAACTCAAAGAAGTATATTCAGCTTCAGTTGCTTTTATCGTCCAACTTTTACTTTCTTCCAATCCATTTTTCGCAAGTCAACTTTTACTGGAAAGAGGATTTTGAAAATTGTTAATTGGAGACGAACTTTCCCATTGTCCAGATTAGATATGAACGACAAGAATACAACAACTAACTCAAACATTTGAAAGAGATGATTTTAGAAATATATCAATTTGACAGCCAGCTTTCAAAAGGTCCAATTTAGATACGAATACAATATAGCTAAAGTAGCAATAGAGAACTAAAAGAACAAAAATGAGCAAGTATATGACACCACAGAGCAGGTGTCTATCAAGAACCAAAACATCAATAGAAATTCTTCCTTCTACTGTTCTTCAGGGAAACGAAGATGCTTCCCTTTGGGAGTTGGCAATCCCTTAAAGTGCAAAACACCAGGTGATGATGATGCAGCCTCAACATTGCACTCTTCAGCACTTTCAAGCTCATCATCACTGTTGTACACAAAGCGTGTGTGCTTCCCCTCAAATTTCGCCATCACTTTGTGGTTTTCTTCATTCACATTGATCTTGCTAATTGCGTCACACAGATCGTTAACTACGTTTCCATCTTCTTCTTCAATTTCATCATAGTTATCATCATATTCATCTTCAACTTCTTCAATCCCCCTTTCTTCCTCATCTTCCTCTTCAGCTTTAGTACTTGCATTCACCTGAATCGACCACATAGATGCATTGTCGTCGTCTGAAGGTGTTGTCTTCTCTTTGCTTTCAATCTCACCACCTTGGTAAGTCAGCACTGATGAACACACTGAAGATGATTCAGAGCTTTCTGTTTTTTCAGAAAAATCCAGTAGCAGAGATCTTGTTAAGCAACTTTCTTCAGATTCGAGATTCTCCTGTTTTTCCCCTTCAAACATCAATTTGATTTTCTGTAACATAAAATCAAATAATTCAAATCTCCATTTTCTAAAGAATGGATCTTTCTTAAGACTAGTCAATACAGATAATTGAATTTGTACCTGAGAAATGACAAAGTTGTCTTCAACAGGGGATGCAGTGACAGCAGGCAACTCATTAACAGAGAAATCCATAAGAGGTGTGTTTGCAGGAGTTGGGGCAAGAAGACCCATGGGAGAGTTGAAAATTCCTTTGAGATGAAGGAAAGGCCTATTTTCCAGAGAAATTTTCGAGAGCACGGCTTCTTCTTCAACCTTTTGCAACAAAGTCTTAACTTGGCTCCTCAATAAAGCCTCGCCAGATCCAGGAGTAGTCAAGTATTTACCTTTACCATTAGTCCTTTTCTTGGACATTTCTGAAGATGGGGTCTCCAAATTCCCCGTAGCAAGACCAACAATGGGGGAATCATTCGTTATATCAATCAATGCCGATTGTTTCCCAGTTCTTGTTCTTGATTTTGCCACTGTTTTATTCTCAGATTCTTCAATTTTCTCTGAACAAGAAAAAAAACAACTTTTCAGAAATCAAATAAATTTAAAGAAACAAAGATGAAAAAAAGACTTACTACTTGACAAAGGGATCTTGTTAGCACTGTTGGCAGCAGCCAAGGCTTGTGATCTAGTCACCCTTCTTGTTGATGATGGAGTCTCCATTGAAGAAGAATAAAGAAAATTACAGTAAAGTTTGATTTTTGGGCCACCTTTTATCAAGAAATATAGAGAGAAAATTTTGTACTACAATGAGATGGAATTTGGGGAAAGAGAGAACGACTTTTATAACTGTGGAAATAGGGTTTCACGCTAGGCAAAACATAAAGTGACCGTTGGAACATTCTATAAGCAGGCAGCAGCGTGTTAGAAAACTAGCCGTTAAAGATTTGAAACAGGCAACTTGGGCTTCTTTAGTGCGTTCAAGCCCACCTGTGTCTGGACTAGGCCTTGGTGGATCAGCCCAAAGCTTTCAACGGCCCAAATGATTGCCCGTTGTTTTTATATAAAGCATCAAATTACCTGATGTAACTTATTCTGTTCTGTTATTTAGTGATATTAATTGAATAATTATAAAACATAGTGAGATTATGTAATGTTATAGCAGATATAAATTCATAGGCATATATTTGTGTGTCCAAATCTCATTTGTGGAATTCCATTGCATATGTTGTTGTTGTATATTTGTGTGTCCAAAAATCCTTGCCACTACTATCCAAGCCAACCTCACATGTTTGTCGTCATCGGAGTTCGTTTGCATTCTTCAAGTTTTGGAAACTCGATGACGCTGAAACGACCTACACTTTGTATATTCTTCACATGCAGTTTGAGAATACATGTAAGAGTCGTTTGGTGCGAGGGATAAGTAAAATTAGTCTCGAATAACTTTTAGTGGTCCTCAATCTCTTATTTGGTTGCAAAAGTTGGGATAACTTATCCGGAATTAACAATTAGTACTCCCTTTGAGTATGGAATAGCAATCCCAGGATAAATTTAGTATTTAAAAATTCGAAAATACCCCTTTAAACTATTTTTTATACACTATTTTTATATTCATGCATATTAACATAATTTTTAATAATATTTATAATGATCTTCACAACCTTAATTAATTGTTATTTTTATAATAACATATTTTTCTAATAAAAAATTACATTTTATGTACACAATTTCTATTTATGAATGTATTATAAGTTAAATTTATTTTTCTAATACTAATGTGTATTTATATTTTGATTCTCTTAAAATATTCATTCCACTACTAAATTATATATTTTTAATTAAATAGTTTATTACTCACTTAAAATTATATTCTATATATCAATTAAAATGTAGATAATTTTAAAATTTAATAATAATTTTTTACTTTAACAAAGTTAAATGAAAATTTTATTTTTAAGCTAAATAAGCTGAAAGTTTTATTTAAAACTAAATAAGATGAACATTTTGTTTTAAAGTTAAATAAGATGAAAGTTTAATTTTAAAACACACGACATAATCATGAAAATGTATACATAAAATTGTTTACATTAAATAAGATGAAAATTTTATTGTAAGAATGAATAGCTAAAGCTCGCAAAGAAAATATTTTTTAAAAAATAATTAAATAAGATGGAGGGTATTTTTGTAAACACAATAACTTTTTCTTAAAAATTATGCAATGAATAGTATTTTGAATATGGCGAACCAAACAAACAATAAAAATTTATGTCGTCATAACTTATCCCAACATAAATTATACCATTATAACTAATCTCATCATAATTTCTATCCAAATCAAATGATCCCTTATTGGATACAATTAGCTATATACAGTTGATGTCTTCATATACATCTAGCTAAGGTTGGATCACACATAGGTCCAATTTTGAAAACATATTATATAATTGGTCTCACTCTCACATACATATATTATAACCTAATATTGTATTTGCAAGGTTTTAGTGAGGATTAAATTTTGTAATAGTGCACGGATCTCATGAATTTTTTGGGATGTTTTGAATGGAAAATGTCCCTACATCTTTCTTTTTTGCCCCTTATAAGACTAAAATAACCATTTTAAGGTTGACAGTGAAGTGTTTATCATTCGAACTAACTTCATTTTGTCACTGATTGTTTGAATAAATTGTACAAGTCTTATGGTAGATGATTTATGTTTTGACTCACCAGTGACCACATGACACATATTGATGAAAAAAAGGACCTTTGGATTAGGAGATGGATTAGTCATGGTTGTCTTTTACGTAAACTCCCTCTGACCCATATTTAAGCCTTGACCCGACTTGATCAAACAAGGAAGATTGTGAGGCAGTGGAGCTAGTCAAGTACATTTTCCAGTTGGTTCATGCATGGAGTATGAATTAGGACTAGCTACCACTTTCATAGTTTCACTTAATAGTAAAAGGATTAACTTTTGGGCACACTTCAAATATGAATACATTTTCCACCTTACTAAAAAGATTCGTATCAATTTTTTACTACCAATGTAAGAATACTTGTGTCTACTCTATCTGTCCTATATTATTACTTCTACGTTATTTAAAATAAAATTACTTATTAACTTATAAAATTAATTTAAAAAGAATATTTTGCCCCGGAAACTAATTCTTTCAAAGTGTAGACCATATATTGATATCCTACGTAGATCTTGATTTTCGATTATTTACTGTTCTTTTTTTATAAAATTGATATTATTTTTCATTTAGTTGTTATGCTATATCTATTGTTTTACTTGGATCTTCTGAAAATAATATATTTATCTTTATGCAATAGTAATAAAATCTGCATACACTCTACTCTCATATTCTACTTTGTGGGGTTTCACTAGTATATCCTTGTTATTATTATGTGTATATCGTAAAATTCAAAAAAATAAAAATCCTATTGTTAAATTTTTTTTTCATGTACACATAGTAAATTTTTTTCATTTAGACTCATTTTTTTAAGTGACATGTAAAACAGAAAGTAGATGAAGCAATTTCCCCCTCTCTCTCTTTTTTTTTTATTAAAAAAAAAAAGCACCGGCTTTACAAAGGAAGCAGCCAGCTGTGAGTGAGTAGGATTTGATGATATGTTGGGTCAATGTATAGGATGCATTGATTGGAGTGAGCACAACTTGGGTACTGCCCTTCACCTAACTCACATAAGATCAAGCTAATCACTTTGACTTATCAAGATTCTCTCTTTCGACGAAAATTATTGAAAGTATTTTTTTTTTCAAATGAATTAAAATTTAAAATAATTGAATTGTTTAAAATTTAATATGAATGTTTGAATTTATATTTATCTTTTCATTTATTGAAGCTTTATATTTTTAAAAAATAAATTGCACTACATATTTATGACTTGACAAAGAATAATATTGAAAAGCATAGTCTAAATTTTATCTTTTAATATTTTTTTAATATATCAAAATTCAATTAAAATAATACAGAGAGAATAATTGTAAAATATAATTCTCTCAACGAGACACACTATATATTCTAAAACTCTAATGTTCCAGCACTAGTAGACTACTAGTTTGAGTTTTTGTTCATATATAAAACAAAAATTTAACACACTTATTAGTCTCCAAATCAAATAGCCTATATGTTTTCGACTAGTCTTTAAGTTAAGAACTAAAGATCCACAAAATTAAACAATACTGAATATTTTATCTGAACATTAAAAAATTAAACAAAAAATAAGAAAAGAGGAATCATAATATGTCCAAAAGTGATGTACTTTGCTTGAGTGCTTTGTACAGCAAGGACTCGTCAACTTTACTTCATTCCAAATTCTTGAAGAAAAGCGTGTCTTTTAAACTTTATTAGTTTATTCTTGGCCATCTTTTAAGGATCAAATAAACAGCTCCTTCTCAATTCATATTTAATTTGATATAATTTTTTCTAAAAAAATTAAAATTAAATCTATGATGTAAAATAAATTTTAGATATTTACGTGATAATGCATTATTTTACTGAAAATTTTTAAAATTAGTTATTTTAGTTATTGAAAGACAATATTATTTTTGGGACATCAGAAATACTCATGATTTTTTGAAGCTTTTGGTGGTTGTAAATTACTGATCCTTTATTTTCTTATTTTTAAGTATCGACTATATATATATATATATATATATCGATTTTGGAAATTTATGAGAGGATTAATTATATATTTCAACTTTACCAATATCATTGAAGAAGTAACTATTTCTCAACTAATTTGAGTACTAGTTTTTAATCTTAAAAATCTTTATAACTAATAAAGATAATTCAGTAAAATAACCCAATGGGAGTACACTTTTGAGCTGATACAACAACATAATAGCCAGCGAAATCTTGTAAGTAAAGTTTGAAAAAGGAAAATGTACGCAAACCTTACCAATGCCTCGTAGAGATAAAGAACAACTAAGGAAAGTTTGATCATGAAAATTATCCATTTTACTATTTAAAATTGTATTATTGTACATTAAGGACTATCTTTGTTTTATATTAATAAATTTTTTTTAACGCTCTCCACGCAAAGAGAAACAAATTAAAGACACATTTATGTATTTTCATCAACATTTTTGGTCCTCGTCAGTAAAGATTTTTTACAACACAATGGAGATAATGCCTCTCTTTGATTTGTACTTGGAACCATAGTCCATAGACAGTAATATCTATAGTAACAGATGCCCCACATAATTTTGTGTACAGTAAAAGGGAGGACCAATCAATTTAATAGTACCCGCGTTATTATTGCATTGAAAACTCTGACCTTCAAATTTTACACAAGAGTGAAATTGAATTAAATTTCAAAAAAATCAACAGCTGGCATACTTATCAGTACGCAACATAATATAATAGAATTCAATAAGAGGTACATTTAAATTTGCATAACAACAAAATGGGATGAAATTTAAGGACATTTGCGGGTGGTGTTATGAGTAGTAAGGTTGAAATAGCAAGGGCATGCTTCGTAATTTCCATAAGTCCCTGGTGGCACGCAGTGGCAGCTGCGGCAGCAGCTTCCACATGCTCTGTTGCAGAGATTTGGCCGAGACGATTTGCTGCACCTCGTTTTACAAGATGCCGTACAATCTGCAACACAAGCGAATTCAGAATTTAAAATAGCGATTTGCTGCATCTCATTTTACAAGATGCCGTATAATCTGTAACAACGGTGAATTCAGAATTTAAAATAGCACGAAATATTTAAAATGTGGCAGTACCTATTGGCTTTGGAGATTGAGGGCTTGGTGCTGCTGGTTTGTTGTTAATTCCCTGCGCCAACATTTCAATATCAAACGTTTATTTCAAGATGAAAGAGATTAGTTAATTACTTGTACTGATTAACATGATTGAAATGCTGTTTTAAGGTACCTCTTGGAGGGCGTAAGTGAAATGGACAAGCACAAGTGATGCAATGAGCAAAGCTGCAAATGCTTTTAGGAATGCCATTCTTTTAGAAATAGAAAAAGGAAATGCTGGGAACTCTGAAACTTGAACTGGCTTTCACTATGGATGTGAAGTAGAAAACAGTGAGATGCGGTATTTATAGCACGAGAAAAGAACCTCTTACATCAGTGGGTCACAAGGCAAAGGCCTAATTAAAGTACTATTTCTAGTTTCCACTACTACTTATTTTATTTCGCATAAAAAGAGATCTCATTTTTCAGGGTAAAACCTTCCCTAAGAAAAGTAATTTTATTTTAAGAATTACTCCCTAGATTATAAACAATTACTAGTTGCCAACTAGTAGTTGACCTTAAGGCTTAAGGTAAAAATTTGTGCACCGATAAAATATTTACTATTCCCTCTTATCTCATTTTATGTGCCATAATTTTTTTTTTGGTCTATGGTAAAAAGATAATAAATTTATTCTAATTAAAAATAATTTAATTTTAAAATTTTTCTTTTATTCTTAATGAAATGATTACAAATATATAAGAATAATTTTAAACTATAAATTTTAAAAATCTTCCCTTTTTCAAAACATTATACTCCCTCTGTCTCAGACTAGTTTAATTTTTAAGGTCTTTTTAAAAGTTCAAAATACTTGCATTTTTTTAAAGTTCAAGATGAATGTTTGAAATTCTTTTCATATTTACCCTTTTATTTATTGAAGTTTTATATTTTCTAGGAGATACATTACACTATATATTTATGATTCCATAAAAGATAATTATGGAAAGTATGATTAAAATTTTATATTTGAATAATTCTTTTAATATATGTGCATTAACTTATAAATTTAATTAAAATGAGATAAATAAAATATTAAATAAAAAAACACATAAAATAAAACAAAGAAAATATATGATTACGCAATTGCAAAGTACTCATTTTCATGTTTCTACAGAATCAACTTGTCTCAGTAATGATGATGACAAGAATGGGAAGTAGCTTAGAAAGTCACACTGCCAGCCTAGCTTCACACCACTATTCTTGAGAAAAGAGTTTAGTGCAAAATTAAAGCATATTTTAAACTAGTTTCTTATTTTAAAAAATAATTATATATAGATGATTGTTTACGAGAAAAAGTTCAACAACTAAAAATAATGCAAGTTTCCTGTTAAGAGTGTAATATTTTGCATATGTGTGTATACGTTAAATCCCGGTGATAGACAATCTTAAGATGTGTTTGGCATGATGAAAAATATTTTTTAAATGGTCATCTTATTTATTTTTTGGTGTTTGAATAACAATAAAAAATTATTATTTTAATAACATTTATATAGGATCTATACAAATACTATAACATTGAAACACTTGATCCAACCACAATTTTAGACCCCAACTCCTGACTATGACAAAGGATAAGTAATCCGATTAGACTCTCAATCTTGAGCTAACACTTGACTTATGATCCTAACCTCAATTTAAGAATTGACCTGAGATCAAAAGTAATGATTTGATCTCAATCTGAAACATGGCTCTTGGCTCTGATCCAAGCCCCTACTCCTGATTTCGATTTAGGATCCAAGTTGGATCAGGAGTCAAGACGAAGTCATAGTTGGGAACCTTGAATTCGGGTGGTGATGAGGATCAAAATGAATTTTAAAAGAGACTTTTTTATATTTAATGAAAGAAAACTATTTTCCTTAATTTTTTTAAAGATAAATCTATTTAAAAAACATTTTAAAAAATATTTTAAATAATTAAATATTAAAAAATTAAAAATATTTTCGATCTACCAAACATACCATTAGAATAGCACGATTTGCTACAGCAAATATTGATTACAAGCACATAATTTATTTGAGATTCTCCCAAGTTGCTTTAAATAATTATACTAAGCTTGTGGTTTTGCAAAATCATTATTTAATTCATGTTTGTAAAATTATTATTGTTTTGACCACCCATTTGGTTGAAACTTGCCTATATTAGTTTATTCATTTGGAGAGGCAATTGTATTAAAGATCTGGAAACAAATGATGATGTTTAGAATGCCTATTTTTCTATCTGTTTCAACCAAAAATTTATATTCTACTTCTAAAATTAATTTCAACAAATGAGAACCTAAAATTTCTATTTCGATTCTTAATATCCGTATCATTAATATTGATTTGATTACTTAAAAATAATCATGATAAAAAAAATCTCAAAATAACTAATGTCAATGAAATTTGACAGAAGTGGCTTGAGGTAACATCAATCAAATAAGACCAACAATATATATAATTTTGTCAAACTTCTAAAATTAATTTATTTTAAAAAATATTTTCAAAAGTGTGTTTTTAAAAAAATTACTTTTGATGATAAAAAAAAGTGTTAGAATAATTAATTTGAAAAGTACTTAATATTTTGATTCTTAATATCCATAAATATTGATTTGATTACTTAAAAATAATCATGATGAAAAAATCTCAAAATAACTAATGTCATGAAATTTGACAGAAGTGGCTTGATGTAACATAAATCAAATAAGACTAATAATATATATAATTTCGTCGAACTTCTAAAATTAATTTATTTTAAAAAATATTTTCAAAAGTGTGTTTAAAAAAAATTACTTTTGATGATAAAAAAAATGGGTTAGAATAATCAATTTGAAAAATACTTCTGAGCAACAATTATTTTTTGAGGAGAATGTGTTAAAAATTACTTTCGTGGAGAATAATTTTTTCTTTTCAAGATATTTTTTGTTCTCCTAAAAGCAATCAAATGTCTCGACTCTCGACGTTAAAAATATTATTTTATTTTATTTTATTTTAATTTGATACACTAATTAAAAGAATTGATATTATGAATTATCATTTACCCAAATTAATTGATAAGCTTTATGTCACGGACCTAGAACTCACGCTAGAACTTTCGTTGCAAATATAAATATTAGTAAGTCTATTGCCTATGATCACTAAAGGAACGAAGACTTTGATTGCTTGAAAAATGTTGGTACCAAGCTTGAGAGCTTATAACTTTGCTTGATGATAAATGAATGTCAAGGAGGGGTACTTATACTACTCTACCTCCTTAACAGACGGTTAAAATTAATTTGATCTTACGATTAAGATTGATCCTCTAGAGTTTTCCTACAAAATATCTAAGATATTTACAAGTGCAAGACTTATCTACGTAATTCTACATGTCTCTGGAACCTTCCAGGTCTCTCTAGTCTTCTCTTCAATCTTCAGCACAATTCTAGAGCGTTCCAAGGCGCTTCAGAGCACGATGAACACGTTCCTACATTGTTTTTGAAGCAGAATTTAGACAAAACGTGTCATTTAGCCTTTAGGATGACCTCTTTGACACTTTCACAGTTGAAGTCAAAGTAATGCACCCTAGTCATATATAGATAAGATTTTAGTCATGATAGAAAAAGTACAATACAGTAAGTGGTTGTTTAGTTGGGAACAAATTAATTTAAGATAATTAATTTTAGGATAATTATTTTGAGATAAGTTATTATGGTATAATTTTTTTTATATTATTGGGATAAACAATTAAAGAATTATCTAATACCTCAAATCAAATATGAGATAAAATAATCTTATAATTTATCTTAGGATTATTATACTATTTCCGTGTAAATTTAGATGCCATAGTTTCTATTTTTAGATTGAAATTATATAGTTTTGACTAATATTTTAAAAAATATTTTTTATCATATCGATACGAAAAGAATTGCAATTAATTATATTTTTTTATAATTTTTTAAGTTAAAATTT
>JAOTQR010000045.1:20894790-20909096 GCA_025774065.1 Solanum ossicruentum | reverse complement strand
TATATGACTTTTGATATCGGTGTTATGTTGGGGGCGAGGGGCGCGGGGGGGGGGGGGGGGGGGGGGGGGGAGGAGGCGCTAATGCACAGGGAAAAAGCTTAGATAAAAGAATATGTTCTTACATCGCTAGAAAGCTTGACCAGCGAGAAAAAGTGTTTGGCCAAAGCCAAAAAGAGGGTGACCCACTTTAATCGCCAAGCAAATATTAATTTGATAAATTATGAATCGTTAATTATATTTGTTAAAGAAAAAGAACATTAATAAAGTAATCTTTTTTAATTATTATATTTAAACAATATTAAATATATGATTAAATACACACAATTTTAGATAATTTGAAAAATTCATCCATCAACTTATTGTACTTTTTTCTCTTACTTTTATTTTAAATTTATATAAGAGAAAAAAGTTATTAGAAAAAAAAAACTAAACTTATCTTTTTCATTATTTCATTATAATTTTAATCAATAATCAATCCAAATCAAATCATGAACACCCCTACGACGAAACTCATCCCTACATTCTCAGCCATTTGTTTTAACGTTCAAACAAAGCCAAATACTTAATCCTGTGACAAATCACGCATGCTGCCTCATAACTGTGTGCGCAAATCTTACTGAAATTTTGGCTTCTTATATTTTGTCTAACAATTAAAAAGATTAACATTTTTAATTTAGAAAAGTTATAAAAGGGCAAGCTCTTGCTATTCCGTGACTTTCTGATCAAATGATAATAACTTTATGAGTTACTATAAAATTTTTCTTCAAAAATTTGGCTGCATATTATAATTAATTATAATTTTTTGTCCATCAACAAATTTATATGAAATTATTAAATCGAATCAAACTAATACGTAGTATTTGATACAATTAAAAACTAAAGTATATATTGAATTGAAGTTTGCAAAAACCAAACCAAACGAGTATTCCTCAAATTAATTGCAGGACATGTGACATTAATGGGTACTAAAACTTTTGCCTTCGGAAATAAGAGCAAAATTAGCCTATTTTAATAAGGACATGGACATATTTGACTTCGATTATTATTTATCTATACAACATCGTCTTTTACTATTTTTAACAAATTATTGTTTTGTTATCTTTATTATATTTTTCTATTATATTTAATATTTTCTACAATATATATATATATTGTTTCATATTTCCCAAAGCTAAAATAATAGAACTATAAATATACATTACTGTTTATTAGTTTACTTAGAAAGACCTAAAACACCTAAAATAGACTCCTAAGCTAAAAAATATATATTCTCCTTTTGTAGCAATAAGATCTAAGTTGATAGGTTAGTATACCTCATATATGTATGGTTGGGATGTTAATATCATATTTTGCTTTTGTTATGTAGGTTTGGGTTGCTAACTTTATTTACTTTTTATTGAAAGTAAACTTTCAATAAACAATAGTAAACTTACAACTAAAGCATGAGAAAATTAAAAATATTTTTTAAACAATATTTTCCTTGGGTACCAAACACACCCAAGATGATTAATTATTGATATGTTGTTTTTAGCCAGGCAACGCAGGTTGGTACCGGTCACGTGATTTGTCCGAACCAACATTCAGTTGGCTGCACCCTCGTTTTGTTATATCAACAAACAAATATTGTGTGATTTGGAACGTTTTGTTTTTCTTAAAGGAATCGAATACTTTGCAGTAGTAACCAACTTATAATATTAAAAGTCTATAATTAACTAAACATTCCTCTATGGAGATATGGATAAAATTAAAATCCAAAATATAATTTGTTTGTTGGCAAAAATCTTACTAAAATCAAAATTAATTAAAAGCTAAATTCAGTTAACATTAACCAATAAAAATCCATAATTTAAAAAAAATAAAATAAAATTTAATGCTATTAGGCTCATATACAGCACGGACCACCATAAAGAAATTTTATTAATGAATTCTCATAAAAAAATTTAAACTGTACAAATAGATAAAATTATAAATAATACATAAATTTTGAGTGTTTCAAAAAATTTCCAAGGTATGGTATGTACTAACCTTTCCAACTCACAAGTAAATACGATTGTAGTTGTAGAAAAGAAGCACGTGGACTGTTTGTTAGTTGGCACGAGAGGTGGTTAGAGCTCCACGCCGACACACAAACTCCTACTCCCTTATAAATATTAGCCCCTTATTTCCCCCGACTCACTCAAGAAAAAAGTTAAAAATGGCACCTTCAACACTAACATCTCTGGCTGATGAAAAGATCCTGGAATCAAGTTTCATTAGGGACGAAGAAGAGCGTCCAAAAGTGGCTTACAATAAATTCAGCGATGAGATTCCAGTCATATCGTTGAATGGTATTGATGATATTAATGGGAGAAGAGGGGAAATATGTGAAAATATTGTTAAGGCATGTGAAGATTGGGGTATTTTTCAGGTGGTTGATCATGGGATCGATCATCAATTAATATCGCAAATGACAAATTTAGCTAGACAATTCTTCGCCTTGCCTCCGGAGGAGAAGCTACGGTTTGACATGTCTGGGGGTAAGAAAGGTGGATTCATTGTCTCTAGCCATCTACAGGTGATCAAAACTTACTTTTACAAATGCATGCAACCTTATTTTTATTTGTTATGCTTTTATAAATCTATTTTAATCATATTTGTTTTTAATAGAATGAAAAAGTAAAAATGAGGGAGCAAATGATAAGTCACGTCACTTTACCATATTTAGAAGTTGCATCAGATTGACTTTGAATACTTCATCAATATACAATCGTTTGCATGTGGTTAAATGTTTTTTACACTAATGAATGTAGCTTTTAAAAGGATGTAATTGCTCTATTACCACTCACTCATTTTTGTTGAAGTATTTTGAAAATATTTTAACAAAATCTCTTTTGAATTAATTTGGATTGTATATCAATCAAATTTTAAATGGATGAGTTGAATAAAAAAAATTGTTAATCAGCCCAAATTTCAACAGGTTGGATGAGTTAGACTTAATTTTGTCACCCTTCTCTTTTCAACTTTTAATTGCCTTGTTGGATTTCGTGGAAAATTTTGGCTCGTCACTGCTTATACACGCTAATTTCAATGACTCAATTAGCCTCAGTTAACACTGCATCACTCAAATGGATCGAGATTCTTTCATATTTTGGTGACTGGGTGTCTCTTGCTACCGATTATTATGCTTCTACGCTTGAGGTAGAAATTGAGAAAGAGAGAAAGAAAGAAAAAGAAGAGAGAAGAAGAAAAGTAAGAGTTGGAGACGTGAGGAGATAATTAGGTGAATGAGTAAAATAATATGGGTTGATATCATATTTTTAGTATGTAGGTCTTAATTGGATATCTTTATACTCTTCGATAATTTTGTATAATTTATTTTAGGAAATTTTAATGACAAAATTACTTTAATAGATTGAGACAATTAAATAACTTTTGAGTTGAAATATAAAATTGAGTGATTTTTTGATAAAAAGAATAAATAATTGAGCAACCATTCGAGGAATTGACTTAGTTGAAATGTGGATTTTAGATTTCTATGTACAGATATTGTTGAAGTACTATTCTCTCCCTTCAACTCACATTTTTTTTAAAGTTAGATCTAAAATAAATTAGTATATCTTTTTATATTTTCCTCAATGATATGATTATATTTTCCCACTCTAATAATAATTATCCACTATTAATTGCGAGTTAAATTTTTAATGAATGTTGTTTTTTAGGGTGAAGTGGTCCAAGACTGGCGTGAAATAGTGACCTACTTCTCCTACCCAATTGGGTCTAGGGACTACTCTAGATGGCCCGACAAACCACAAGGATGGATAGCTGTAACTGAAAAGTACAGTGAAAAGTTAATGGACTTGGCTTGCAAATTGTTACAAGTATTATCAGAAGCAATGGGCTTAGAGAAGGAGGCCTTAACCAAGGCATGTGTCGATATGGACCAAAAAGTGGTGGTCAATTTTTACCCAAAGTGTCCACAGCCTGACCTTACACTTGGTCTGAAACGACACACTGATCCAGGAACCATCACCCTCCTGTTACAAGACCAAGTTGGTGGGCTTCAAGCCACTAAAGATAATGGCAAAACTTGGATCACTGTTCAGCCCGTTGAAGGGGCTTTTGTTGTCAATCTTGGTGATCATGGTCACGTAAGTCCTCTAAATATTCTCATGAGAAATATAAAGCAAATGATTTGAAATTAATTATGTGATTTTGGACAGTTTTTGAGCAATGGGAGGTTCAAGAACGCGGATCATCAAGCAGTGGTGAACTCGGATAGCAGCAGATTATCGATAGCCACTTTCCAGAATCCAGCACCGAATGCGATAGTGTATCCGTTAAAAATTAGGGAAGAAGAGAAGGCAATAATGGATGAGCCCATAACATTTGCGGAAATGTACAGGAGGAAAATGAGTAAGGATCTTGAGCTTGCGAGGCTCAAGAAAGAGGCCAAGGAGAAGCAGATACAAGCTGCTGAAAAGGGCAAACTGGAATCCAAGTCCATTGAGGAAATTCTTGCTTGAGTTTTTAAAATTTTAGCACTTATGGAGAAAATATGCTATTCATCTATTATCTTCTAACCCCAGTGAATTCGTGAATTTCTGGTCATTTACGAATTATGTGAACTTCTTTTATCCTTATTGTCTTGTATAAGCATAAATCATGTTAATGTGAATGAGTGATGTATGCTAATGAGAAAGTAATTTTATTATTAGCTTGCTACTCTCATTTCAGTTTTGCAGTTGTTTCTTCTCGTTTTTTTAATTTTAATTTGTCAATAAGTTAATATTCACCAATTTGTAGTAGTGGTTGTTGCAAATGATAAAAGAAGAGGTGAATACGATATGGAGCCCTAAATATGTATTATTGTATTAATAATTTATTTATTACGCGTTTTAAAGAATTTTGTGTTCTTTTGATGGATTATTAATTTGAAAGATAAAATAACAAAAATTAAAAGTGAAGGAGGATTCTACAAAGTAAGAGTTAAAAAATCATAGTAATATTTTTTTGAAACAATTAAGTAGTGTAGAGAAAAAATGAAACAAAATGCAAAAGAGGTGAGTAAAAATTTAGTGGATGTTTGATGCAACACGAGGCCACTTCCTACAAAAGAAGATATATTAGCCCGCCCAGTTACTCAACTACATGGTTCTCTTAGCCCATTTCTATTCAGTCCAATGTTTTGGTAGACGACGCTACGTTTTTTTTCGACTTAGTATTTAGTACACATATTAAAGTTTGACTAAATTTAAATTCACATCGAAAAGTCACATATTTGAGGTAAAACACTCCTTAACAAAGACAACTCCGTATTCAGGAGGACTCGAATACCAGACCTCTTGACTAAAGATGAAAGAGTACTTACCACTTCACCATAACTCTTGTTGGTGCAGATGACCCTACTCAATCCATTTGGACACATGATGTCCTTAATGAAATAGTTGTTCTTTTTGTCAAAAAATAATTTAACATATCAGAGTAGTTCAACTTTCTTATTCATTTATTCAATTTTAGCAAGAACATCCCAAAATCACAAACGTTGACTCCATTTGTTTTTCCATGTGACTAATAAACAAAGTGAAAATGGAGGGGGAAGATCAAATATGTTGTCCGTTCCTTCTGTTGATGGTCGGCTGCAACCATTTTTAATTTCTTCAAGTTAGAAAAGAACTTAATACCGTATTGTAAAAATATAAATTTAAAATGGAGTGAAGTATGCGTCTTTCTTTCTCAATTTATTAGAAAACCACTTAATTAGAGTTAAATTCTTTTGATGTTGTGGAAAATACTTAGATAATACGGTCATTTTATAATAAACATTGATTTGTAACTTAATTATGCATAACCACTTAATTAATTTACATATAAGTTCTTTACACATTAGCTGTGTGTAAATAACTTAAGCCACCCTAAATATCCGATTAGCTGAAAGAAGGGATTTGAACAGGCAAAATTCTTGCATGTGATGCGGAGAATAATTTGTGCCTGTATATATGGCGAGAATATTACTCTCACCGTCTCATATCATGTGATACTGTTTGATTTGACACAACATTCAAGAAAAACAAGCAGAATTTTAAAATTTGTGATTTGAAATCATCCATAGATATTTATATGGTTAAAAAAGTTTTACATTAAAAATAAAAGGAGAATTTTAAAGTTACATTGTTTCTATTCTAATAAGATGATTTTTTTTAAAATGGACTAAATCGAAAAAATAAGATACAGAGTAATGAATAATTATATGAAAACGTCTTACAACTCCCCTACACATATATGACAGCTAGTTTACAATTAAAAAAATCTGATATAAATTTGTATATGGGGAAGAACATTAATATTCTAAGTTGTTGCAAATAGACGCGTGCACCTTTCTTGCAAGAAACAGAATTGGCCTTTGCTGTCCTGCTTTCGAAACCTAATGGATCCATCTTTCTCCTTTATTTAATCATTTTAAATACTACTTCCTAGGTGTCAAAAATACTTAATTGTCCTTTTGAAAAATATTTCTCTCAAAATATTTTTAAAATTTATGGTCTAAAATTATCCAAAAATATTTATCTGAATGAAAATTGTTTCATTAAAGGTAAAAAAGGGAATTTAAAAATTAAAATGTTACTAATTCTAGTATAAGATGAAATTCTTTTCGGGACGGATAAAAACTGAACAGATACACATAAAATGGGATGAAAGGAGTGATCTATTTCCATTTTACTCATCGTAAGTGTTTTTAAGACAACAAATACCTTAATTATGACACATAATTAAACGAATTAAATATTCAATGAGCTAGTATATAGTTAAACAACCCTCCTACTTAAGGGATTGTATATGAAAACACATAAGTATTTGAGATAGAGGAAAAGTAATTTCTAGCTATATCTCTCAACTATTTCATCAGATATCGACTCTTTCCTGATAAAGCTACGAGACAAATTTGCACATGTATAACTTAGATAAAAGAAAAAAGAATCATTTCTTGGGTTCCCTATTACTTTTCTAATTTATTGGTCAAGATTTGTGGATTTTTCGTGGTTAGTAAAATTAATTTGAACATAGATTAAACTAGCGTGGCAATTTCAGCTACATATGTGTCTTGGCATCTAGCTTTTATATATGACAATCTGGGATATTCAACTGTACTAGTAAGTGGCTCCTTTCAAACACCGACCTAGTTTGGACCACATGCACGTTTCTTTATTTTCTTTAACCCTCAATTATGTAGCTTGCTTTCACATTTGAGTACCACCCCAACAAGGAAAAAATAAATTTAAAAAATGCATAAGTTGTATATTGTTAAAAAAATATATTATATGTCATAATAAGTAATTTATAATCTTTTCATCTCATTTTATGTGGCATCGTTTGTTGTTTAAGAAAAAAGAAGTTATCCACACATATTTCATATTTATGGTTGAAAATTATTTCAAAGTGAAGGAAAATTTTAAAGTTAAATTATTTTTAATGGTAACATTCTTTATGGGATGAGCTAAAAAAAAAGTTATATAATATAAAACGACAAAGTATTATTTTTAAATTACACATTTTTGGGACACTTGCCCGTAACCCATAAAGAAAAGAAAAATAAGCAGCAGAAAATGGAGAATTAAACTACCCAACTCATAAAATTAGAAACGTTCACGCTTTTGCTGTGTGAAATAGAAATTAAATAAAGGAGCGTGAAAACAAAAGGGAGAGACTTGGAGGTAACTGAAAGCTAAGTCTAAAAGGACCCAACCTTCAAAATGATGAAAGCATTCGCTATTAGAAACAATGATTTTTTTTTATTGCAAATAAATAGGAATTTCATGTTATAAAATATAATTTTTCTATCGCCATTACAATTGAAGTAACTCAACAGGAAAATGCATGATAAAAAATAAATTCTCATTAAAATACTTAAAAGTTTTTAATTTTTCTGTGTGAAAATACTTATAATTACCTATAAAGATAGTCATTGAACATTATTCAATAAAAAATAGTAATCTTTTAGTAGTAGTTACATTTTCGTAACCCATATATGACCTAGAGTTTAGTTGCTTAACTTTTAGCCCAAATTCTAACAAAGTATAGTAAGAGTAATAAGTAAAAGGGCATGATATTCTTTACGCAAAAAATATCCTGTTTTTGGTGTAAAAAATTATGACCTTTATCCCTATAAAATTTAATCCTAACTTCGCTAAAATTACAAAGAAAGAACTAACTCTAATTCATAATTGTCAAGTTGTGGATTCAAATTACACCTCTTGCCCTCCTAGGAACTAACCCTCATTCCTAAACTTAAAGTTATGAATTCAGATTACCAACTCTTGCAATTTTAGAAACTAACTTTAATTCCTAAACTTCAACATAAAACTCCCAATTCGACACTCACTTGAAGAATTCTATTTTAAATGAGACTCCTCCTTCAATTCAAACTCCTTGTTAAGACTAGTTCAATTCAAATTCATTGATTCATTTGTGTTGTAGTCGAGTTCAACTCTTCAATTCAGCACATGTTTGTTTTCTTCAATTTATCAGCCAATTCTTGATTATTGCACATTTTTCTTAGTAATCTTGACACGGATTCAACTCTTTGAGACAATATATCTGTGAACCAAATTGACTTACAGGATTCATGTTACATTGTCAATAATGAAAACTGCATGAAACCAATAATAATAAACTACTAAATTGTTATTCTTATCTTCGTTTCCTTTTTTAAATTTTGAAAAGTTGAAACTATTGAAAGCTAGACATTTTAAATAACTTTTGGAGCATATATGGTACAAATTCTTACGTCTCCTTGTGATGGTCAAGATTAAATAACGCGTCGTTGTTTAAACGGAAGCACAATAATACAAAGATTTTTGGTCTCCTTCTGCTTTTTCTAAAGGGGTGATGTAAGTTTTTATTTTCACCTTCATTTATCTTTTATATATATATATATTATATTGAGAAAAATATTGAAAATATCGTTGAACTTGGCGTAGATTATTCATTTCATCTTTGAATTATTGATAACTTTAAAAATATCTCTAGCCTCTACTTGATTAACTGAACTTAATTATACCATCAATTTATTCTAATCTGCCATATGACATAACAAGTGGTCTCAAACTTTTATAGGATTGCGGGTCTAAATAAAAAGTTGAGAGAAGTATAATACTCCTAAATTTGACAAAAATATAGGGGTGTATTTCACTTTATGTTGCAAGATGAGGGTGTATTTAAGTTTGTTTAGTCAAATAGAAGGGTGTTTTAAGTCTATCAATAGTTCAAACACAAACCTAATAATTTTCATCAAATTTAAAAATATTTTCAATACTTTCCTCTATTATATTTGTCTAAAGTTCTAAACGATAAACATGAAAATAAAAGGGCAAATGTGTATCGAGTGTAAGTAGTCAAGTCAAGTCCACTACTCGTTCATATCCTCAAGAGGACTTTTTGTTTAAGTTTGAATTTTGAGTAATATTATTACAACCAAATAGACTTTTTGGAATATTCCGGCAAAAATGCTATTTTCTGCAATTTATTTTTCTAAATGTGAACATTTCTTCAGTTAATTAAGATCCCAGGGCACGCACCTTGAGATTATTGAGAAGATACTCTCAAAAAATCGATTTATTTAATCATTTTGTTACGTATGAGTAGTTCATTATAATTATTTATTTGTTTGTTCGTAGGACCTAATACTTTTTTTAATCCTCGTTGTCTGCTTCTATTAATTTAAACATAGTTCACGTCAATTCCTTTGATACTCCAATTCATGTTATTTAATTATTTGTTGACCCGTAGAAATTATTAATTCTAAAATTTATAGAGCCGATTTTACTTATTATTTTTCTAAGTTCCGTCCAAAGATATTTTATTAGTGTAGGCTTATTAATTTGTTTTTATATCGTCATTTAAAAAAAAAAAAGTATTTGCTATCAATTTTTTATTTAATTGCTAAACTCGAACTCTTAACATCAAATAAAGCCTAAGTAATTCTGAGAATGTTATGTACTTCTTGGTTGCACAAAATGTTTGGAGAACATAATGAAAACTTCTGGATTTTGGATTATTTTATTGGATTGTTGAAAAATGTATTTTAAACACAAAAGTTACCTAAACCTAACGATATGTATAAAACCCAATCAACGCCATTAATTAGAATCAATCTTCATTATTTTGTTTTGTGTCAACTAGAATGGTCATCCTATTAATCAGAATTTAGAATATAGAAGATAATTAATCACTCACTTGCATAATTTCAAGTTTGAATGTTTTAGAGATGACTTGTACTTGCAAAGACATATGGAAATTAAATTTGAACTTTTCCAAGAGACTAGGTCAATACTTGGTAAATGTGGGTAAGTGAACATTTCAAATTTAATTTGATGGATAAATGTGTAAATTGAGTGAGTTCAAAGATTAAGGACTATCAAAAAGTGGTTGTTAAACCACTTCAATCATCTATAGTTATATATAACTTACATTTCATCTCCTTTTATCTAAATAGACTTTATAATTGAGCATTGAAAATTTTTATTTTCCTAAATATAATTTTCTCACCATATATACAGATTTGTGTCTTTGTTTAATAAATAAAATTGATAGAGAAATCTCAATAAGAAAGAGTTTTCTCTTGGGATAAATAAGAGAAGAAGTTTGATCTTGATCTTTTTTTCTTAGAGGTAACTAAATCGTTAAATCGTATGAGAGAGAAAGAATAAGAAGCAAGGGAAAGAAATTAAGACACGACTTAGTTACTAGTCTGAAACAGTTACCCATTAGTAAACTTTGGCTATGCCTTTCTAGCTTCATCAGCTGATCTCGATCTTTTTCCTAAAATTCTCCTTTCCTTCACTTAATATCATACTTCGTCTCAATGAATATTCACTTTTAAGTATCGTAAAGTGTTGTAGCACCACTGTGAAAGGATGCATGCGAAAAATGCTTTTCTAATTTCTACCAAATTGATTAGGCTTTTATCATTTTAATGTTGTCAATTGATTATTTTGGAATGCCGACAAATTAATGCTTTATATGTATTGTTATTTTTGGAGCATAACTCTTACGAATTTACTCTAAATTTTATATTAATATCACACAATTTATCATATGCCTCTACTCATTTAATTTTAATAATTTAAATATTTATTTAAAAACATTCAAAATTAAACGACTTAGAAATTCCAAAAAACATCATGTAGTTTTTCTTTTGTTCCATGGGTAATGTAATTCCATTAAAAAAGAGAGAAGAAAAAATAAATTGTGAGAGAATCATTTTATTATTAGATGGAGAAAATCAAAAGAAATAAAGGGAGTAAATTTTCAGTTTTCTCCCTCCATTTCTTCCAAACTGTTAATAGGAGGGCTTATGGTTTTCTTCTTTTTGACCATTACCATGCCCCGTAACCTTCCTTCTTCTTCTTTTCTTCCTCCTCTTTCCTCTAATATTTAATATCCCCCAATTCTCCTTTCTTTTCTTTTCTCCATATATATATATAATCCATAATCTTGATTGTTTGAGGTTTGTTCCAAACATCTGAAAAAAGTTTGAGGATTTTATTCATTTGCCAAAATGGGCAATATCTGTTTTTCTAGCTCAAAAGTTAGTGGTTCTAACAGCAACACCCCCTCCACCACCACCACCGCCACCGTGAATGGCCGCCGCAACCGACGGAAATCAGCCAATCCGCCTGCTACAACAACAGATACATCAAGAAAACAAGAGGGGTCTCATTGCAATCGACAGAAAGCTAAGGAAAGCCACAAAAATGTTAAGCACAATAGCAGGAGGCAAAGTGGGGTTATTCCTTGTGGGAAAAGAACAAATTTTGGTTATGATAAAGATTTTGATAAGAAGTTTACGATGGGGAAGTTGTTGGGTCATGGCCAATTTGGATACACATATGTTGCCACAGACAAATCTAATGGAAATCGCGCGGCTGTCAAGAGACTTGAGAAGAAAAAGGTTCTTTTTTTTTCCTGTCCCCTGTTATATCAAATTCTTATGGAGTTATGTATTGCATCAAATTGGGAATATTGCAATGTTTCTGTTCAATCCTAATTATAGGTTCAAGTATTTCTTGTGAATCATTTTTAAATTTCTTGATTGACTTTGGTTGACTCATGCTTTTTAGAATTATTTATGGATTCTAACAGAGATTCTCAAAATGATTTATGCTCCTAGAGCAGAATATCCATAAACTATTCGGTTCCTCCAGCTTTGTCTATGATAATATCTTCACTCCAGTTAAGATGTGAATTGTGTTCACTTCTGGAATAATGGGGCTATATTCCTGCAAATATGAATACTTGCAGATGTTTTAGTACTATTGCCTGATCAATTTATCACTACTATATCATAACTCTTAGTGAATCATTGCAGATGGTTGCTCCAATTGCCGTTGAGGATGTAAAGCGAGAAGTGAAGATATTGAAGGCCTTAGCCGGTCATGAGAATGTGGTTGAATTCTATAATGCATTTGAGGATGATAACTATGTTTACATAGTAATGGAGTAAGTTTTGTTATTAACAGCTTTCCTAGTTCTTTCATTACAATTGATTATGCTATCTGATGGTTAGTTAATAGATTACAAATTTGTTTCTCTCTAGGTTATGTGAGGGCGGAGAACTCTTGGACCGCATTTTGGCCAAGTAAGCAGTAATAACCAGGCATAGTTGATCAGTCATGAGCTGTGGTGCCTTCTCTATTATTTATTTCTTGTTAAGAAGAATACTTATACAAGTTTACCGATAATTTCCTTTGATCAGAAAGGACAGCCGTTACACGGAGAAAGATGCAGCGATAGTTGTGCGTCAGATGCTAAAAGTTGCTGCTCAATGTCATTTACATGGTTTGGTGCATCGTGATATGAAACCTGAGGTCTGCAAGAAGTTATGTACTAACTTTGGCTTACTAATGCTGCTTGATGTTGCCTTTCTTAAACTCATTTCTTTCTTGTAGAATTTTCTCTTTAAATCTCCAAAGGAAGACTCACCATTGAAGGCCACAGATTTTGGTCTTTCAGACTTCATAAGACCAGGTGATTGGATGTCCACAATCTACCCAATGACATTTTAATTTAAACTCATTTTTCTTACTTGAAAAAGAAAAACTTTTTTTGCCTAAGGCGTCAAAGATGTTTGTGGTTCTTCCTCAGATAGCAAAAACTTATAACTGAAAATTAACAAATGCAGGGAAGAAATTCCAAGATATAGTTGGAAGTGCTTATTACGTAGCCCCAGAGGTATTAAAGCGTAAATCTGGACCTGAATCAGATGTGTGGAGCATTGGTGTAATTACATTCATTTTGCTTTGTGGCCGTCGGCCCTTCTGGGATAAAACAGAGGATGGCATATTCAAGGAGGTATTTATTCTAATAGCTTGGCAACATTCTTATAGCTTGGCAACATTTTAAATTGTATTTTTTCTTGGAAAACCTCTGGAAATGCACTATGATCTTTAAGCTCTACTAGGAAATAAACTTTTTATTTGGTCAAAGTGGCATGTTTACCATTGTCGACTTTGCATAATATGTTTCATTTTTACTCGCCATTCTTTGGAATATTGTAATTCTCTATCTTGATTAGCCAATTTTATATTTGAAATTTCATTTTTCCATTCAAAATATGGTACTGGCCAACGGCCATGATTCTCCTGTATATTTTTGGTTTATTATTTTTATGTTTTGATATACTTAGTCTGCCTTCCATAGTCAGTACTAAAATTTTTTGAATCTGAAATTTGCTTTTTCTTATTTGAGTCCATTGAAGCTACTGCTATCTTTGAATAATGGTTATCTTGGTTGGTGTTTCTTTAAAGAAATTCTTATTCAAACATGTTATTTTATTCCTTTGAGAGGCGTAACTTGTTCTTTGTCATGTTTGGTAAACTCTTTGTGCTTGAGATGATTTAGTATTGCTTCTAACTCCGTTTCTACTATACTAAGGTCCTACGAAACAAGCCTGATTTTCGTCGCAAGCCATGGCCAACTATAAGCAACAGTGCTAAAGATTTTGTTAAGAAATTACTGGTGAAAGATCCTCGTGCAAGACTTACTGCTGCCCAGGCCCTATGTAAGTGATAGTATTCTGAATTAGTACAACTTTTTTAAGTGATGCTTAAGTTTTACGATATCATCAGAGAAGTAACTAAAGATTCATACACTGAATTTTGTCAATTTTGAGTCACCTAATTCACTAGCAATGTTCTGTGTTGGATGTTCATTTGATCACTCTATTGAACAGTCTAGCATAGAATGGTTGACTAGACTGTTTAATGCTATTATGAAGACTGCCAAGATGCCTGATGAATGGAGGAGGAGTACAATGGTTCCATTGTACAAGA
>JAOTQR010000045.1:20879328-20891422 GCA_025774065.1 Solanum ossicruentum | reverse complement strand
TCCACTATTATCCTTTGTAAAATTATAAATATATAGTGTGATTTATTTCCTAAAAAATATAAAAATTCAATTAATGCAAGGGCGAATATGGAAAAATTTTCAAACATTCATCTTTAACTTTGAAAAATTCAAAAAACCTCAAAAATTCAATTAATTTGAGACGGGGAGAGTAATTACTTGCTATTCTTATTATTTTTTTAAATTACAAAAATCTCTTAAAATTTAAAAATTATAGATACATCACTCAACGTTTCAATTTATCGCATCCAAATTTTGGAGAAATCACTCAACATCTTGATGCATTGCCTCTAATTTCAAAAACGTTGAGAGTTTAGATACATTGTGTCTCGATACATTACTTTTATTGATACAAGACACACTTGTACCGATACATCACTTAATGTTTCAATAAATTACCTTCGTTGATATGAGACACACCTATCTCTATACATCACGTAAGAGTGATATCTCCGAAAATAGTAGATAGTAGAAATTTTTACAATTTTTTCACATAATATAAAGAAATTCAGAAAATATAATAAAATAAATCATGTATTTAAATATTTTCCCCCAAAAGATCACTAATGAATTGATATGCACCATATCCTGGCCTCCAGTAGAAATGACCTTTTGTTTTCATAAAAGGATCACACGGCAACTATTTCCAAAATATTTAATTCAATAAATTATTATTCTGATCAACATTACTTGTTCGTCGAGGCACGCATATATACTAACTTATGGAACACTTGACCTCAAAGTGATTTATTATGATATAGATAGTGAAGATATTAAGCTAATGACGCACTTCTGTGATATATATTGAAAGATTCAACTTTATACACACACAAACATCCTTCAGCAATTGTTTTAAATATGATATTATTCACAAGCATCCTTCAGAAATTATTGGAAAATAACATGATATCATTTTTGAAAGTTACGCTGTTTTTGAACGGAGAATACTTCAATAAGAAGTTAAATAAAATATTAAAAGAAATATAGTATAATACTATAAATATGGGGCCAAATTAGAGAACAAGTCTAGAGAAATACTTATCGTATTTTCTTTTTTTCTATACCTCTTAAAAAAACATTACGTAAAGAGTATTTGGTTAAATTACCATTAATTTTTAAAATAATAAATATTTAAAGTTAATTTAAAGGAAAAAAAAAAGCTATTTGTATTCAATTAAGGTCTTTGTCATGAAATGACTCTTGGGGTTTCCTAATGAATATTATTAGATATTAAATAAATTTGGTTATGGGCCGGTGATTTATTATTTGCTTTCACCATAACTCAGACCATATATGCAATTGGCAATAATAAGTCTTTTAAAATATTACAAAATGGTCTATTTTCATTGTAAGTTGCTTCACCAATTTGGCCTATAGTCTCTGCACATTGTGTGACATTTTATCGTTGTGCGCATGGATTCTAGAACCTTTTTCCCTTGAACTGATTTGACATGTTTCTGGAAACATTGAATATTTATTTATTCTTTCTTGCCCTTAATATGTGGATTGTGTGTCGTCTTATTAATTATTCAAATTATAATAATCACGTAAGTGAAGAAAAGTCTTGGGCTCGTGAATCAGCGGACACTAGACGAGTGATGAATATATAATTGTCCATCATGATTTTGGAATATTAAAGTCATCATGTTAAATAAATTTCTAAGTCTCTGGGCGTTTTGGGCATACATATGAATTATGATCGATGCTATCACTTTACGTACGTACATATATATAATTTGTTTGGGTTCACAGATGCAAATATTGGTGTCCCACTTAGGGTGGAGCTACCTCAAACGATGCCCTTTTGTCAGAAAATTCTATTGTATAGATAAATTAAATTTAAATTTTTATACTTAATATATATTAAAGTTAACACCTCAATCTCGACATAAACAGTTCAGTGATTCAGTCGTCGTAGAATCTCACCTTGGTTAATGTTTCCCCAATGGTCCCACTCACATAAAACTCCAAAACTGATTTTTAATCTTCATCATTATATAAGACTTTATTAAAAACAATTTATCGAAAGTAAAAGTAAGATTTTATATATATAACTAAATATATCGGTATATACTTTTATTTATTTAATATGATTAGTACTGAAGATATTACATTTTGTATTATGTCGGGGGAAGAAAAAAGAGAAGTCACAAACAACTTCATTTTCAAGTGGGTGATATTTATCTCAAAAGAAGTAATACGTCAAAGGAGGTTAGGATCTAAAATTTAAGGCCATTTGGGTAAGATTTGAGCTAGTTTTGAACTGAGTTTTTCATTGAAGTTTGAAGTCAAAGTTGAAATGTATCAATTGTATGTAATATTATAGTTATATAAATTTTAAGTTTATATTCAGTTGTAGCTCTATTAAATTTGTATGAATATTGTATGGAAGTTCTGAATGAGAAAAGATTGTGCGATTTTTGTTCTATGAAAATTGTTTTTAAGATGTCTGATGTTGTAGTTATTTTGAAGAATACAATTTTTATAGATATATATATGTTATTAGATTTTGTATACGTTTTGGATAATAAAAAAGGAATACAACTTTTCTTCTAGAAACCAAAAACTATATATGTAGGCACATAAGTTGATGAATGACATTAGGAAGTTCAAATTGTGTTTGAGTATATACATAACTCTCCATCCAAGTTGATTGGCAGTTTGCACCAAGTCTTTTAAATATTATAAAATGGTCTATTTTCATGGGAAGTTACATCATCTAATTAATTATGTAATACTTGCAGCATTGTATGACTTTTTATTCTTCTTTTTTGCTTGCATGTGTTGTCCATATCTAGAACCAATTTTCCTTAGAGCTGATTTTGACAGGTTTTTTTTTGGAAACAAATGGTGACAACTGACAAACACATACATGCATAAACAATTGATAGTTCAAAATTTGCTCCTTATTTCTTAATTTTTTGGTTGATTTTTTCAAAGTTGTTTATAATTAATTGTTAGTTATATAGTTGATTCGCTCTTGTTAATCTTTGTTATGAATTAGCAGACATTAGACAATATTAAGATTATATACTCTTAAACGGTGTACCTTTTGGGATATGACTTAGTATTTACTTTAGAGATTATAAATCTTCTTAAGTGATGAATTATTGGTTAATCACACTGGAGCTGCAATAAGTCAATAGCGATACGATCACGTGCCGAGAAGCTAATTAGGATTTGAGCTATATGTATAAATAGCGAGAAATAATTTATACTACTAATCAAATTTAATTTATAATAGCACGTTAATAATTATCCTTTATCAAATTATAAAGAATCCGAGATATTATCTTTTGAGGAAGGAACCATGCGATCTTGTGATCTATGTATCCAATGTTTACTTGTTAGAGCGTTTAGGGGTCTAAATGGGTTAAACTTAAATAGGTCGAAACAGGATTCACAATCTTGGGTGAAATAACATGTTGAAAAATATGACACGTGTTCCTCTAGGTTCTTTAAATTTTGTGAGTATATGTATATATAATCAAATGTGACCTAAAACTCTTAACGACCTTGAACTAATTCACTACTATTAACATCCACCTTCATCTAAGTCTCTCAGGTGATTTGATGATTCTTTTTATCATTAAATTTTCAATAAAAAAGCTTAAGTAATAAAATCATGAATACTATCAAAAAATATGATGCACAAATATAGTAAATGAGATTGCTCTTCTTTAATAAAAGATGTCGAATTCAAAGAGACTTTGTGTGTGGAGAAGTTCTAGATAGTAAACGCTTAATTTAATTCCTATATTGATCTCAAAAAAATCATGAAGAACTACTTAGTTTATATTTGTTTCTTATGTGATAATCTTTCAAATAAAAGATGATACCCTATTTGTTCACTTTTACTTGAACATTATTCATTAAGAAAGTAATGATGGACGTGATTATTTTATCGTACCATCTCTATTAATTGATGCGTAGTACTAAATTCAAAAAAATAAGTTCAAAAAATAAATATTAATTAAAAACAAAATATAAAATAATTACTTTTTATATACTTAAAATAATTTAAATAAATTATTTTTAAAATAATACGCCAATAAAAAGTTAAGTGATAAAAATATTTACCACGGAACAATCGATGTGATTGGCGGTGTAAATGATAATTATACATTATTGTTGTCTTGTGGTCAGCTAAAGAGTATGGGCCCCCTTCTGGTTTCAACGGTTTACAACCATTATTGTTTTTCTTTATTCACCGCTATTTATTTGTTTTGATATTTTTTTCTCGGTTGGATCTGGTTTGATATTTCGACAAAAACACTCATACGAGCAGCATTAACAAGTACAAAGATTTTAGTGGATAAATAAGTATTTCTTCATTGTTAATAAGAGATTTTGAGTTTGAATTTCATTGGATGCAGAATCATTTTTATTAGAAAATATTTTACTTTTTAATATCTAACTTTTTAACATAAATTTAAATTTAATTAAATTTTAATATAAATATCAATTATCCCGCGGAAAAAAGAGTAAAGGTTCATCCAAGACGGAGAATCTCTGAAGGCCCTTTCATTGTGTAAGATAAATTAAAATAAATAATTAATATTTATTAATTATAACATTTAAGCCACTCATTTAACCCGAAAGTGAAACTATTGTAAGGAAAAAAAATTCATTGGTGCAATGAATACTGACAACTAAGTGAAACCTCACTGAATTGATGAATAGGATAATAAGAATTGCTGACTCACCAAATACATAGAACGGATAAGACTTCCTTCTATAGCTTCTTTGGCCTCATAATTGCATATTGGGCCCTCAAATATTGAGACTACTACTCTTTTTGGTCCCCCACTCTTCACTATTTCAGTTACTGTTTTTTACTTTTTGCCCACTGTTAAAACCTCATTCCACTCTTCTATATAACTCCATGCTCCTCCTTTCTTTGACTCATTACACTCCACAAAAAAAAGGAAACTAAACATGCCTGTGTTATCCACTTCCACTCATTCCTTTCTTCAAATCCCCCCGTCGCCGGTGAATATATTTTCCTCCGGCGACAATCCTGTTTCATCACCGTCTTCGGTCAGGTTCCGGCAGTCCGGTTACTTCACGACTGCCGCCACGGCGACCTGTGCTTCCATCGAAACCGAATCTACCACGTCATCGGCTTCAAGGTACTCGACGCTGCCTTCTAACCTTGTCCATGATTCTCCGGCGTCTTTCTACGATATTCTCGGGATTCCGACGGGCGCTACGATCCAGGAGATCAAGGCGGCTTATCGGCGATTAGCTCGAGTTTGTCATCCTGATGTGGCGGCAATTGATCAGAAAGGCTCGTCGGCGGACGATTTTAAGAAGATTCATTCTGCATATTCCACTCTATCGGATCCGGACAAACGTGCCGATTATGATCGTCGCCTTTTCCGGAGGCGCCGGAGCGTCAATTTGTACTCCGGCGGTTGTTCTCCCTCAGCAATGTCGGGATTCACCGGCTATACTCCACGGAACTGGGAGACAGATCAGTGCTGGTAGCTCTTTCCGTTATCGGATTTAGAATTCGAAGCCTGTTGTAGATTTTGTGAGGCACAGTGGGAAAGAGAGATTAAAAACCAAAAAAAGGAAAATTAGTTAGATTTTCTCTGTTAATTTGTTTCTGATTAGAGTTTCCACGTAGTATATGTTGATTATTATTATTATTATTATTATATAACTGAACACTAACATGAATTTCAATTCTCATAATTCCATTACTCTACAAATATCTGTCCTATGCATGTGGTCCTCTTCTCTTGTTTGATTTTTATTTCTTTCCTTTTTTCTGATATTTATACTTAAAAAAAATAAACTAAAGAGTGGCCATGAACCCTTTACTTAAACCACTGGTTCAAAGCAGAGATCTAATTGGATCCCTATGTCACTGTCGATTCGATTTGAACTCTTATTTAAAAGGTTCATTGGACATTCTTAATACAAAGTGTTCATTTGATTTTTGTATTTTGGATATTTTAAAAATCAATTTTGAGATCACTCCATTAATCTCATTCCAAGTTGGATCCGTAATTTATTTGACCAATTACTATGATTAATAAAGAAAGAAAACACTGCAAAAAAAACCTCTGTAGATTTACATTTATTGGGATTGATTCGAGAATATGAAGATTAGATTAATAGATACTTAATGTAAATTTGAACATAAAATTTCTAATTTTTTTCGAAATCAAAGTTGCATATCCTAAACTTCATCATTCGTTATGGTTTATTTTGAAATTTTGGTTCAAAAAAGAAACGACAAAACAACATAAAAGGTTCATAATTAAAACTATTAACTTTTTGACTTTTCAAGTAATAGTAACTAAAATAGATAAACTGAAACTGTTGAAGTCTAATTTAGTCATTGATAATAATCTTTTCTAATAATACTTGTTCATTTTATGAAATTAATGAAAAATTTTAATTTTATTTTTATTATTAATTATAGTCATTTGTCTATTACTTCAAGACATCATATTTATTATATTCAAAGGGTAATTTGATAAAATTACACTATCATTTACTACTTTTAATTCTTCTGTTAAGTCAATAGGAATCAATTAAAATTAAGGAATCAATTAAAATTAAATGAAGAGAGTAATAATAAAATAAATAAATAAGCCATGTACTAAAAATACATTTGCAATGAGTAATAAAAATTTGTATTAGATATTCTTCAAGAGTAAGCAGGGCATATCTAAACAAAGATATTGATACTCTAAAGCAGCTAATCAAGTGATTATAATTAATTCAAATCATAGTATTCTGAATTTTAATATAATATTTTAGTAGGATAAGTCCACCTGAGTTTAATGTACATGCACCTCGATGTAAACTATGCATAACACAAAACTGCAGCTGCCACTAAGTTTTGTCTCCTTGTAATATATGAAGTTTGTGCTTTGGGGAAAATTAAAGTCTTTTATTTTAATATGGGCATGTTGGGGTGTAACGGATGGCACTAAAAGCTGTTCCTACTGGAGGATGCAGTCATTGTCTCTTTTAAGTAACCGTTCCCTGTACAATTATAATTGTCCATTATAAATTTAATAAAAAAATGATTAAATAATTTATTAAATAATATAATAGATAAATAAAAATAGATAGAAGGAGTAATAACTAAAATATAGGAGCTATTATTAAAAAATATGATGTATTGGACGGAATATTGTTTTCTTGATTAGAATATTTGATTTTGAATTATGAAGATAAAAAGCAATATTAATATAAAACCACATCTTTGAATGAACTTTATTTCACCAAATCACAAAATATTGAGAATAAAAAAAAATGGAGGGTAAGTGTCTGTCTGACTTTTAAACACACTTTAGATGGACCATAATTAGCTTCATTACCTTCATATGTGACATTTTTATTTAGCTGATCGATATTTTTTGTAATCAATTCTTATATTTAAAAATATTTTGATTTTAAAAATTGTGATTTGACCTTAAGAAAATAATTTAATGTCACACAAACTGTTAACGACTTATTTAAGATGAGAATTTTTATCAAAACATCTTTTCTTCTAAAATTTGAGTATTAATAAAACAAACACATAAATTGGGTAAGATAAACTTGGTGGGGTAGCTTTATGTTTGTCCCTTTGCATGATCTTTTTAATGTTTGGCAAATGTGGAGAGCCATAGTTAAGTACTTACTGTTGTGATTAATTAGATTAGCTTTGTTTAGGACTAATTTTTAAATTAGAAGAAATGCCTTAATCAGAAATTTCTATCCATAATGGTTGATTAATAATAAATGATTCTATTTATCTCACATGCTTAATTAATGGCCGAATTTCATGTCAGTTAATCCAATCGTGTGAATTTGATAAATACAAAAATCAAACAATTGGAAGTAAATGATGTGATAAGTTTGTTTTATCTCATGTAGACTTTGACTCTTTTACCCTCAGAAAGAACTCCCTTTGACCCATATTAGATGGACACCTTAGTAAAAATATTCATCTCATGTTAACTGATCACTTACTAAGATAAAATTAATTACTCATTTTTTTCATTTTATTCCTATAATTAATATGACCTTTGTAAATTTAAACAATTTGACGATTCAAAATTTCTTTTTCCAAAAGGTTAATTAGTGTGAATAAAGGGTAAAATTGTATAGTAGTTGATTAATCCATCTAAATTTATTTTTAATTTTTCAAATTTTCATATCTAAATTTATAGTTAAAATTAAATTAAAGTATAATTTTTTTTAGGTCTTGGACTTAATTCACACCTCAAAAGTTAGTTCAAACCCAAGTTAGCATTTGATGAATGGACAATTTTAATTTTTTGGGGCCAACATTAGGTGAGATGGTCCTGCTATGATACCATGTAAAATTAGGTCTTTGGGCCTAACCGACATCCGAAAAGTCAACTCAAAGGAAGTAGGATTGTCCAAATCTTATAAAAAGTGCATTCATCTTATTAATCACTAATATGAGATTTTTTTCATTCTTCAACATAAATTTTATAATATATTATCCAAGTCGGTCCATGAAATTTTTATTTTAAAAATATTACCATTTAAACCGATGAACATGATAAAATATTAACATGTATTATCCTTCACAATCAGAGAATTATAAAGGGACATAACAGGCTTGCCAGAGAATCTAGCTGTGACAGCCTCATTTAATATAAGAAAAATAATTGTAGGAATATATATATAGTTCCTGATTGAACCTCCATTTCAAATTATTCAAGTATTTTTCACTTGAAATGAAATTTAAAGAAATATAAAAATGACTATCACATAATCCTGATTCAGCCTCCATTTCAAATTATGCATCTAACTTTGATTTAATTTGAAATTTTAAAAATATAAAAATATTTTTAGAATTTTATGATATTATATTAAAGATAAGCAGAATATACTTGAGCGTTATTGTTAAACTATGTAAATTTTGATTAATATTTTAAAAAATATTTTGTTATTATATTGATATGAAAAAAGTTGCAACTAATAATACTTTAATCATAGTTTTTAAATATTTAAATTTTTATATAAAATAACAAATTAATTAGTCAAATATAATTTTAAAAAATAGTAAAATTGATTTTCAAAGTTGATTACATCATCCGTATTTGTCCATGAATTAAATTTAAGTTTGAAAAGAATTAAGAGAATCTCAACCAATGAAAGGTAACATGGGCTGTTTGACGATTAAAATAATAATTTGATTACCTGCACCAGAAATACAATGAACCAGTAGGCCCATCATTTATCTAATAATTAATTTGTCCAGAAAAAAGAAACGCAAATACTATGAAATATACCGTCAAAGTATATTTCATAGTATTTATGCAGATGTCAGCATGATGTTACGTACGAAATAAAAAAGAGTAAGTCGATAGAAAGGTAAATAGTTTGGGTAATGTGATCATTAAAGGTAAATAGTTTATATTTGTCTATTAAGGATAAATAATTTCAACATTAAATCTATTTTGTGTACTTTTTCCTTTTTTAAATGGACTTCAAAAATTTTAACTCAATTCTGCTAAATCACGAATTGAGTCAGATTGATCTAACGGACCTGACCCGACTCTAAATTTAACTAACGAATGCAAACAAATATTTACTATCAAAATAATAGTGCGTTACGAGATGTCCGGTCCCCCTAAATATCTAGTAACAAAGATGCACTCCAACACGAAAAGATGTTCATAATTAAAGGAATTGGCTGGAGCCATTTGTATCGAACAACTATATAAATTAATTATTCTCTTTTTGTAGTTCCATGCAAGTTGCAAGATAGCACTACAAATTTTCTAGAAGCTTCAACTCTTAAAAAAAAATAATTTGAAACTAAAGGAGAAAAGAAGTGTTAAATATACGGATTTACCTGATATATAGCTAGTAGTAAGCTTTTAACTGTCTGCGTTTCTTTCAACTGTGAAGTAGCAGTTAGTCAATGCAACTTTCGACGCTCATCATTGGTCATCTGGAAACAGTCGCTCTATGTTTTTAAACATAGGGTCAGGCTGGTACATCCAACTCCCCTTACCTCGCAATGGGCGGGAGCCTTTGAGGCATTGGGTAATGTTGTTGTTGTAAGCCTTGAGAGTTTGGCCATAAGTCACATAAATCTTAAAAATTTATGCACTAAGCTAAAATGGGTCGAATATGGGTCATGATTTGATCAAACATTTTTACTAAATTTTAATTATTTTATAATTTTTTAGTACTTAATAGTAATAAAAATTTATGACGACTGTACATAGGTGTTAATTGTGGGAAAGATCGTTTTGGAAAAAATTAATTTAAATTTAATTGGTTTTAAAAAAATTATTTTTTTAAGAAAATAGGAGTTGTCACTTAATTTTTAAAATAAATTAAGAAAACTTTAAAAAGATTTTAAGATTGTAATAGAAAAAGTTTTAAAAGTTAAAGAGAAAATGGATAAGAGTTCTAATTTCAACAATCTTGTAATGATTTTGGTAATGATTGGGGTGATTTAAATTTATTTTTATTTATATTTGCACAATCATTTGTAATTTTTTCATTATTTTATATTTGTAAATTGAATCGTTTATATTTTTATACAATTGATAAAAGTATAGTTATATATTTGATACATCAGAATACAACTACAATGATTATTCCTAACTAAATAAAAATACAATGACTATTGTCAAATAGGTGGATACAAATATGATGTAGCTAAATATAAATACATTGATTATTACTAATGTTACTAATCATATGTATAATTAAATAAAAATATAATACAATCATTATTGTCAACTCAATACAAATATAATGATTTTGTATTAAATTTAAATGAATACAACATAATTAAAGAAGAATAAAGTAAATTAGATAGATATTCTTTTTTGTATTTGAATTTCTTGACTCTTCAATTTTGTGTTTGATTTTGTCACAATCACTTAAGATTCCAATTTAAAATAAGAACATTTTTAGGGAGTGATTTTATTATTTTAACTAATTTGCCATAACAAAAAATTCTATTCCTTTATTATTTTTACTAATTTACTAGTTTGTATCTGTATTTTTTTTTCAAATCCACGAAAAGATAAAATGGATACAATGTATTTACAAATCAAATTGTGATTATGAATTGTAATTAATGAAACTATAACTAAGACACCCTATTTAAGGCCTTGTGTTTGCTATTTCATAAAATATTCCTCTTAATATATGTGTTAAATAACATATTTGGGCCAAACATTTACCTCTTCACTAAGCCCATGTACCAATCCCTTTTGTGTTTGTTTGTTTCGTGGGATAACTATATCATTTAGAAAAATTATAGAAATAATTATGCGGACAATAGAATATATAGTAAATAATTAATTAATATAGTTATAGTTTAGATTAGTTATAATGTACGATAAATATCTAATTGTAATTACAGTTTGAGTTTTGTATAATTCATTTGATTTATACAAATATTATATATGAATACAATTTGAGTTTTGTATAATTCGCGTTATTATACAAACGATGTGTGCAAATCAAATTATATTGCGAAATATACAAACACTGCAAATTATCTATGGAATTATACAAATGTTGTGCACGATTTGTATAGCAAAATATATATACGATATACAAAAATTGCATATTGTATAGAGAATTATACAAATGTAACGCGAATTATACAAATATTGTTATAACTATAGTTACGAAATGTAATTAACCAAACTATAGTTATAAAATATAATTAAGATATTTTTTGAGTGACTATATGTGAAAATTCCTCGAAATTATTTATGCAAAAATAGCACATTTTTATTTTTACTTAAAATGGATAATCGATCACTGATTTTATAAATTAAATATCGATCGACTATTAGCAAAGTACTTCCTCCGTTTCAAATTAATTGAATTTTTGAGGATTTTTTTAAGATTCAAAATAGTTGAATTTTTTAAAGTTCAAGATGAATGTTAGAAATTTTTTTCATATTTATCCTTTTATTTATTTAACTTTTACATTTTCTAGAAAATAAATTATACTATATATTTATAATTTTACAAAGAGTAATAGTAAAAAATATAATATAAAATTTATCTTTAAATATTTTTTAATATATATATATATATATACATATATTAC
>JAOTQR010000045.1:20849257-20871303 GCA_025774065.1 Solanum ossicruentum | reverse complement strand
TACATACTTGTATATACATGTTTATATACTATTTATATAATATTGATACACATTTAAACTTTGTTTATACAATATTGAGGAATTTCTTAAATCTAAAATATGGAGAAAAAACAATAAATAATTAAAAAATAATTTAAACCGAGGAAGCAAAAATAGACTAATGATCTTGGATTAATTTTGTTGGATCTATGACCTTGAGCTATATGAGCTATTTTTTTGATAAATTTTTTTAATTTTTGTTATATTCCTTTCAACCCATTTTTGTTCCATTTATACTTACTTTGTAATGTAAAGTAACCCAAACATATGATCCAAATTAACATTAATCAATCTATTTGCCCAAATCAAAATACTTGCGTCCCACCCCAGAAAAGAAGAAAGAAGCCCTCTTATCTTTATAGGATTTCGAATCTTCTGTTAAATATATACTCGTCTTAATTTACGTAATAATTTTTGAATTTTGAAATTTAAATAATTTTATTTTTATTTTTTATTTATCTTTTAAATATTTTGAACCATGTGTCTTTACACATGAGCCAATAAATTATAAGTTGCTACTTAAAACTCAAATATTATTTATTTTTAAATTCACCAACTTAGGTAATTAATGTTAAATATATCCACATTGAAGTTATCAGATAAAATTTAAAAACTAAATGTTGACATATTTGTAGCTTCTTTAATGTATCATCAAACATGTCTTATCTACATATCAAAAATAATCATTTCAAATTTAGTGACTTAATTTGACCATTATTTTTGCTCCTGCGTATATAATGGAGATAAAGGCCTGTGCAATTTCATATTTCACAAACAAACGTTTCATCAGTTTTTCTATAATCACATTTTAGCTGTAGTTTCACAATGTATTATTTGATTTAATATTACATAATTATGTAAGTACACCCACATAAGCATCCACTAAAGCCTGTTAATTCCGAGGTAAGTTGGAAGAAATTGGTTCAGATATATTAGTCTTTTAGTATTTCTCTTTGAATTTTTCTTTACTAAACCGGTCACCTACTTCAATATTTTTTTCAATTTTTTTTGTTTGGGGTGGAGGGCTGGGAAATTACAAGGGAAAATTATCCAGATGTACATTTATTATATCATATTCTTTAAAAAATTTTACCATATGAAAATTTTTCATAAAAATCTCCTCTCCCTCCTATTGTCTGATACAATGAAAAATCACTGTATGTGATGTATTGAGACGTCAGATACATACTACATATTTTACGTGATGTATCAAGACGTATGTGATGTATTTGTATTTCACCAAATTTAAGGGATTTTTGTAATTTGAAAAAAAATATGAATAGAATGTAATTAGGTTTTAATAGTAGGCATATATATTATTTTAATTTAATGAATCCAACTATTATGATTTTCACATTTATATATACATACATGCACGCACACTTCATATGAAAATTATGAGTCCCTGAAAGCTACATCAACTAATGTAGGTGAAGCCTAGGTACAGGAAAGGCGAAACGAAAGACAGAAATCAAATTTGGCACTTGTGTGTTCAGTACTAAAGGTAAGTATTTTTGAAAAAATATTTTTAATCGTGAACATTTCTGATGGTATTTTATCTCTAGAAATTTATTTTTGAAAAAGCAAAACATTCAATGAACCCAAACGAAATTAGCAGTCAATTCTCCGATTTTTTTTATTGGATCTTATTTTTTTAATTTTATTTTTGTTAATGTAGGGAAAAATGGCGATGGAAGGGAAAGAAATGGTAATTTTGACAATGTTGGTGATGCTATGGTGGAGTAGAGGAAATTGTTTGACATTCAATGTAACAGTTGCACAAGATGGTTCAGGCAACTACAAAACAATCAGTGAAGCAGTAAACGCAGCTCCAACGATGAGTGCAAGACATTACTTTATACTTGTCAAACAAGGAATTTACAATGAAAACGTCACAGTTCCAGAGGATAAAACAAACATAGCTCTTGTAGGTGCTGGTATAAGAAAGACAATAATTACAGCAAGTAAAAACAGTGGAGGATACCCAACACCTAACACAGCTACATTAGGTAAGTATAAAATCATTTTTGGTAAATTAAATTTATTGCAAAAGATTTGATAATTTATAAAAGAAAATTGTCAATGATCTACCTGCTTTTAGCTTTTGGCCTTTTATTTTATAGCTAAATTAAAAGTCTTCTTTAAAAATAAGTCAATCCAAGCACTCACTATTACTTTCTCTTTTATTTGTCTTGCGAGCTTATGAACCTTTTAGATTAGCCTTCATCCAAATTGAATGACCTCTTTCCTTTTTTGATAATATTTTAATTTCAACTTTTCACGTGATATATTTAAGATCACAAAATTAAATAACATTTTGACATAACTTCAATTTACAACCACAAAATAAAAAAAATATTCTTTATTTTATTAAACTTCCTGTCAAGTCAAATTATATTATTTTTTTCCCAATGTTTAACATTATAAAATTTGATTGAACAGAAGTATACGGCAGTGGGTTTATTGGAATGTTTATGACCATCAAAAATACAGCTGGACCATCAGGTGGTCAAGCTGCAGCACTGACGACTGCTCCTTATAAAGGGTATGCTTCATTTTATCGTTGCCGGTTTGAGGGTTACCAGGATACAATTTTTTCCCTCGACTTTGCATTTTTCAGAGAATGCAAAATTTTTGGTACGATCGATTTTATCACTAGTTGTGGACGAGCCTTTTTTCAAAATTCGATTATTAAAGCAAGATCCCCGGAACATGGACAAGGAGTCAGAATAATTGCCCCAGGTGCAGACAACATTACGACAAATCCAGGGATTATTCTACAGAATTGTAGCATATTGTGTGTGAAAAATTTTAATCGGTCAGTGCAAAGTTTTTTAGGCTGGCCTTGGAAAGATCAAGGGAAGGGAGTAATTATGTCAAGTTATATTGATGGTTTTATTGACCCGCAAGGATGGTGCGCAAACCCGGAAGTGAAGAACATATATTTTGCAGAGTACAATAATAATGGTCCAGGGTCCAATACCGATAATAGAGTAAAATTTGCCAAAATCATCGATAAAACAGAAGCCAACAACTTCACTCTTCGCAACTTTCTGCAAGGTGGTAAATGGATCCCAAATATAATCCCACGCGATCTTGATCTTGATTGATAGTGTTGAGGATTCTGTTTGGAAATGTTTCCTTTTCATTCTTCCAAAAATATATATCATTTCAACTATATTGTATGATGAACCAATATTCTATCAATCTCGGATAGAGTCGAAGATTTACTATTTTTTGACTTTGGGGTATGATGTAATAAACCAAAATGACTCTTTAACTGTGTGCGCTTCTTTCAGTTGTAAAGTAGAAGTTAGTCAATGCAACTTTTGACGCTCATCATGGGTCATCCGGAAATAGTCGCTCTATGTTTTTAAATATAGGGGTCAGACTGTGTACATCCGATCCCCCTTACCCCGCAATAGACGGAAGTCTTTGATGCACTGGGTAATGTTGTTGTTGTTGTATGATGAAGCAATATTTGCCAAATTTTTTGGGAATATCTATCACCAAACTATCCGTATCATAGTTCCAAAAATCAAGAAATTTTGTTAATTTGTACTACCGAATGACACTCAATGAACAAATCCATTATGGACCGAATATCAAATGTAATTGATAAATTGAACATACAACATTTTCAATTTGTTAATAAAATTGTAAATGAACCGCCTCTTGTCCATGTGGGCTAAATTAAATTAAGAAAGAGAGGCGAGGGAGATAGGGAGAGATGCTAAAAGAAATGTAGAAGCCCTCTCTCATTCTACCCCCAACACTAGCTCTCGAGCCTTTTAGAATTTCAAATCATGGTTAAAATTTGTTTTGTATCTAATATTTCACTAACTTAATAAATGTATTGAGATCAATTCAAATTCATATTAATAAGTTAATAATATATAAATGTCATACTTAATTTATTAGTAATAATTAATAAAAAGGAAGAGGCACAACAGTTTGAATGAAAAATTGTGTCCCTTTAAAATTATAAAATGATTTTCTTTTAGAGAAATAACGTATCTTTGAACAAACAAAAATTATAATGTTTCTTTTTTCTTTTTCCTTCTACAATTCTTCAAAGGTTCATTTGAGGATTATTGTGATTATAGACTGTGAATGCTTTGATATAGTTTGTGTTTCATAAATATATGATTGCACTATTAGACAAGTAAAACGAATTCAATGATCTAACAAATTAAGTGTTTGATAATATTTTTCAACATATAAACCTATAAATTATACTCTCTATTTATTTTTACTTGTCATCGTTGTTTGATTTGGCACACCTAATGAAAAATAATTATTGATATAGGTATTTTACCATACTATCCCTGTTAACTAATGTTTAGTATTATGTCTTGATGATTTGGAGACAAGTAAAAATAAAAATCTATTTTAGGACTGACTGATGACAAGTAAATATGAGTGGAGGGAATAAGTTAGATTGGTGTCTACAAACTAAATGAGGTTTTTATTTTTGAATTTGCCTACTTAATTCGATACTAATGTTAAATATATTCACTTTAAAGTTACCAAACAAAATTTAAGAACTAAATCTGAAGCAAAGTTGATATCTTAGTTGCTTCATTAATTTATTATCTAATGTGCCTTGAACCATTGCATCTAAATATAGAAAAAAAATCATTTGAGATTTAGTGACTTAATTTGACCATCACTTGTGCCCCTATATAATGAAGACGAAGGCCTGTGTGCAATTTCATATTTTCACCTATGTTTCATCAGTTTTCTAAAATCAAATTGGTAGTCGTAGGTTCACAATATACACCCACATAAGCATCCATCAAAATTTGTTTATTTCCTGGTAAATTGATGTTAATTGTTTCAGTACTCTAGTATTAGTTAGGCATTTTTTGTATTTTTCTTTTTTACTAAACCAGTAATCTACTTTAATGTTTTTTTCCAATTTTTTGGGGTTGGTTGGAAAATTATAGTATGATTTAGATTTAATGAATTCAATAATTGAGATTTAAGCTTGATTTAGATTTAATTATTTGTTGATATTTTAATAAGTTTTGTACTAAGGAAAAATATTTTTTAGGCAGAAAAGAATTCTGATGGTGTTTTATTGGTAGGATCTTAATTTTTTCTTTTTGTGTGTGTTAACGAAGGGAAAAATGGAGATGAAAGGAAAAGAAATGGTAATGTTGACAATTATGTTGATGCTGTGGTGCAATGCTGGGAATTGTTTTACGTTCGATTCAACAGTTGCAAAAGATGGTTCAGGCAAATACAAAACAATCACTGAAGCGATAAATGCAGCTCCAAAAATGAGTTCAAAACTATATTTTATACATGTGAAACGAGGAATTTACAATGAAAACGTCACCATTCCGATTGATAAAACAAATATAACCCTTATTGGTGATGGTATGAAGGAGACAATAATTACAGCAAGTAAAAGCAGTAAAAGATTCCCAACTCCTAACACAGCCACATTAGGTACGTATCTAAATCTCTGTCTGGTAATTGACATTGTTCTTCGTTTAGATGCTTAGCGTCATTACATTTGACTGAACAGAAGTATATGGCAGTGGTTTCATTGCAATGTATATGACAATCAGAAATACCGCTGGAGCCATAGGTGGTCAAGCGGCCGCATTAACCACTGCTCCTTTTCAAGGGTTCGCGTCATTCTATCGATGCAGATTTGAGGGCTACCAAGACACAATTTTTGCCTTTGACACAGCATTTTTCAAAGAATGCAACATTTTTGGCACGATCGATTTTATCACTAGTAGTGGACAAGCTATTTTTCAAGATTGTCTTGTTAAAGCAAGACAGCCAATAAATGGACAAGGAGTCAGAATACTTGCTGTAGGTGCAGACAACATTACGTCGAATCCAGGGGTAGTTCTTCAGAATTGTAGTATAAAACCTGTATCAAATTTTGATAGGAAAAAGGTGCAAAGTTTCTTAGGCTGGCCCTGGAAAAATGGAGGAAAGGGAGTAATTATGACAAGTTATATTAGTGGTTTCATTGACCCTCTAGGCTGGTCTGAAAATCCACAAGTAACGGACGTATATTTGGCAGAGTATAATAATTATGGCCCAGGGTCCAATACTCAAAAGAGAGTAAAATTGTCCAAAGTCCTGAGTAAGAAAGAAGCGTTCCAATTCACTGTGCGCAACTTTCTGCATGGTGATAAATGGATCCCAAAAATAATCCCCTACTATCTACATCTTTGATGTTGGTGCTGAGGATTATTCATAAGTGTTTAGACATGTTTATTTTCTTTGAGTCATTTGTAGTATATTGATTAGACAAAATGCGTGCTATAAGGTCGAGAAAGCATATCTTGTCATTTGTGTACTAAGAATTTATTGTTGCCTTTATTTATATCCTTGTAAAGCTTTGAGTTTTTTCATTCTTCCCCTTGTTCGATTATGGATCAGATAGGTGAAAAATGGGAGTGCTTATGCTACAAAATGAGATTAACAGATGCTCTTAGAATTTTGCTTGAATAACTCTCATAATGGTTTAACTAGGAATTCACATGAAAATAACACACTTCTGATGTCCATTTTTATTTATTCATTATACTATTTGGGATGTTCAATCCAGTTTATAAAATTAAAAGATAATTTTACAGTAAATTCCTAATTTACCCTTATCATTAGTTTTGGTAATTTCCTTATTATTATATTTTTCAAGATATTGTATTTATTATATTCAAAAGGTGATTTGGTAAAATTAACTCCCATCATTTACTACTTCTTAATTTCTATGCTATGTCATTAAATGACAAGTAAAGATGAACGGAGGGAATAATATATCTGGAGCCCAAGTTCAACCTACATTGAGTAAATCAATAATAAGGTGACTTCAATACCATAACCAAAAAAGATACCATTTTGAACTTAACTCAACCTCAAACGTAAGACCATGAGCTGAGGACCACCCAAATTGCAATATAACGAGACAACTGTCTAGCTATGTTCATTGATTCTTTCCAATCTATAATGTTGGAGTTTTTGTGCTTGTGGTCCTTGTTCTTCTAATAATGTGATCATGAAAAAGAAGAGAAAAAAATACAGCTGAACTTTGATTAAGAATTGGTGGGTAATGTTCGAGGAATACAAATGTTCTTTATCCAACAAAGGGTTTATAGTTTTTCAAGTATGAATCTATTTTTTTCTTCTTCTTTTTTTCCATGGCAGAATTTAATTTTTATGTACCCTGCATCAACTGTGTTCAAAAGATTACCTTTCCAATATGCCATTGCTTGTGTTGTTTCTTGGAAAGATCAGAAGCAGAATGATGTCAAAAATGTACTAAATTCTCCCAATAATGAATTATGATAAGCATTTGGTAAATATATTTAATGGACACAATTTTTCCATGAGCATATTAGACTAGTTTTTCGTCCCACAAAATTTCAAATACTCCAATAATATATGGTTATTAATTTGCTATCAATAACACATGTCTAGTATCTTTTCAAGCAATAAACTATTTTTAGAAGAAAATGTAGAATCTGATTTTTTATTTTTCCCAGAGTCCAAAGAAGATTTCGAGTTTAGAGATGTGAAAAGACCAGACAAAAGTAATTAACACGTCATCTCACTTTCTCAATATCCTTCCTTCTTTGTTGCTTAGCCTTATATGAACATGTCTTTTGTTTGATTTATCTTCCCAGAATGGACCATATCAAATTTTTTTAATATTGTGATATCCTTTCACTTAACTGAAAGTGCATTTATCATTCACCTTTATATTGTTTTTTAATGAAAAAATAAAATAACTAGACAAACATATGATATATATTTACATTATACAATATAATTTATAGCTATAGGGTTTCTTGCTAGATATGCAATTACGTATGTATATCTATTGCATATATACAATTATTTTGACATATATACATAACCAATCCGACAGATATACATATACAATTCGCCACTCTCCACTCTCTGCCCTCTCTCTCTCGCCTCTCTCCTCCCTCTCTCGATCTCACTCACCTCTCTCTTCTCAATCTCGCTTGCCAAATATATAAATACATATGTATATTAGTTATATATATATTCAATTATTTGACTAATATACACATATAATTTGACAAATATACATATACAATTCATCTCTCTCCTCCCTCTCCCCTTCTTTCAAGTTCACATAGCCGAGGCTATGCCGTGTAATTATGTAAAATATAGCTATTTGACCATAATAAGTTTCAACCTAGACTATTTATGAAAATTTTCTTTTTTCAATCTGCTGTATTTGCCATGAGAAATTAAAAGAATCTTAGATGTCAGGTTATCTATGCATTTCTCCTCCGTTTTGATTTTTTTCAGAATGGACTAAAGAAAATGTCACATAAATTGGAACGAGAATAAATTAGTAGTAATACTTTAACTTATTTTTGGCAGTGTCTTCCTACACCATCCATTCTCCATATCAAGCAATACGTATTTGAAATTATTGGGAAGCAATGGAGTTCGTAGCACGTACAATTATTGGATTTCGTATCCCCAAATGTTCCATCAATCTCCATCTAACAATTACTTCTTGTTTGAGAAAAAAATATTCGATATCGTTCATCAGCATAGCTAGGTAGGGAAAAAGAAAAAATAGTTAGAATAGATCTATATTTGTGTGAAGTTATATGTATGCACATTGTTAACAAATCTATAAGAGCCTATCTATGTTTAGAGTACGACTTTCCATATAAAGGACTGCACTTTTATTATTATCTTGACGCTATTTCCTGTTACTATTCCATTAGTTAGTGACTTAGGAGTCGTTTGCGGAGGAAGCTCCTCTTCATTTTCTTTCTCTTTAAATTGTTTTCAAATTTTTATTTAAATGAAACACATATGTAATCGTTAAAATTTAATCATGATAAGTATAGTAGATTTTACATGCAGTTGACCATTTAACTTCGTTTGTTAAAGTTCATATACATATATAAATTCGGTACTTCGTGACTGCCACTTCCAATATATGGTTTGCCAACTAAGTAATAATTAAGATTCACCAACTTATTAAATAATTACATTGTACAAATAATATACAAATACTTTTCTCCCTTTATAAATTTTAGTAATAAATAATTGCTTCATATTTTTCCTTGTGTTGGGGCCAATTAATTATCAAGTTCCATAATTTCCGTTTGTTAGTTTCAATCTGTACCAGAAACATACAAAAGAAATTATTATCATTCCCCTCCAGTTTAACCAATAAAGCAAAAAATCCAAAAAAGACAACTCAAACAATTCAGTTTTTTATTCTTTTAACATGTAGAATTTTTGTTGATATATATTTTGAACAAACTTATTAAATAAAGTAACAATAATATATCAAGTGAAGATTTCATAAGTGGGTGCACGTAAACTTTATCATTATTTCATATAAATAAAGAGATTTTTCGAAAGACACTCATCTACTTATTAAATAAAGTACATTAATTAAATTATCAAGAGTTTGAATCGGTAAATTGACATCAAGTGATTGTGAAAACGTAATTAAATGGATGCAACATGTAGCTTTCTTGGCCCTTGGGTGTGATTAATTAGTTCTAGTATAAATCTACTCTCTTCTAATTTAATAAAAATAATAGGAAAAGTAGATAAAAATTGCCATCAATCCTTTAATTGTATGCCATAATTGTCCCCGCAACTTGCCAAGAAAGAATATGATAACTGCAAATGTAAAATAAAAATTGAAAGTCAATACTTGACGGAGTACCTAAAATGATCATTGTGTTTCATTGCTATTAAAAAGAATAGAAATCTTTCGTGGGTTGGTTTAAAAAGATTGTTTAATGACGTGTTGTCGTGTTTAGATTAAGTTTGAATGATTTTTTAATTGTATAAAATAGTTTAGCGATTTTATATGATACTTAATTAAATTAATTGAGCGGTTTTATAATTTAAAAAACAAATTATCAATCCTTATACAATAAAATAAATTGATCAGTAACCACTTCTTTCTATCTCAGTATTGGGGAGGTAATTAGATAGGATTTGACGCAACTTCATATCACCAAGGACATGATCTTAGAAAGGAATGGACGTTGCGTATTAAGGTAGAAGGCTAATAGACTAGGAGAGATAGGATATTATCTTGCCTTATGATAAAGTAAGATTGTAGGATTAGTCGTGTTATTATATATTGTGTTATTGTTTACTAAATATATTGTTTGATTTTCTAATGCTATACTCTATTAGAATATTGAAAAATAAATTTATTATATTACTTTAACGGGGTAACAATTATGTTAAATATATCTTGTAAATATTTTTATAATATATATTTGAAAAATAAATATGTATATATTTTTAAAATGTATATTTGAAAGGTACATATCTTATTTACATTTAATTCCGTCGAAATTCCCCTTCTATCAAATTCATATACAAATGATGCAATATATTTTACGAAATCAACTCACTTTAAAGTCCAAACCAGATTAGGTGTTTACTTGGCATCCCTTGATAACCTCAGCTTAAAAATGAGTCTATAACAAACTTCTAGAACAAATAAAAAGAGAGAGAAATATCATTTTCTCTTAAGTGAATTTTATACTCCTCACTCTATTCAGTTTTATATATTCAATTCGCATTTCGCTATATTTAAAATAATATTTTTATTTTTTATTGTCTATTTATGCATATATAGTCTTTTTTCCTATTTGAAATGAAAAACTGAAAATAGTCATGAATATTAATAATACTCCCTTCATCTCATTTTAATTGAATTTGTAAGGTAATGCACATATATTACAAAAAATATTTAAAGATAAAATTTAAACTATACTTTCACTATTACCCTTTGTGAAGTCATAATATGTAGGGTAATTTATCTCCTAGAAAATATAAAACTTTAATAAATAAAAGGGTAAATATGTAAGAAGTTTCAAACATTCATCTCAAACGTTGAACAATTTAACTATTATGAACCTTGAAAAAAGTCTCAAAAATTTAATTAATTTGAGACGAAGGAAGTAATATTTTTTTGGTTTCCCATCTAGTGTCCGGAGCCCGTGGAGTCCCGACTAAATCCAGATCGCGCATTTGGGAGTGACGCTCCCAACAAGATTTTTTCCATTTCCAGGACTCAAACTCAAAACTTCTGATTAAGGATAAAACACTCCCATTACTGCATCCTATCCTGTAATAAAATGGAATACAATTCATAGGGAAAGTGTGCGTGGGAATATAGCATAATTTGTGGGAAAGCAGCCACTAGCCATAAAATTGTGTGATGGCGCTTAGGTAATTAAATGAAACCTGCAAGCAACTAACAGTTCCCATTCAAATTTTTACCATCACACTTGCCTACATGATTTCCTATATATTCCATGACTTTCTAACTAATGCAATCACGCGTCAATTAACTTGTTATAATATTCATCATTTCCTTAAGTGAGGCAAACACGTTTTAATTGTTCATATTTATAAAGTCAAAACTTATGCCCGTGGTTGAACATTTGCGATCTTATCCCTTCGTGGCGAGAATGTACAGTTTAAAGATTGGGATTAAGGTAAGAAAGACGAGACGAATCTACAAAATTGAGTCAATTGAATTTTTTTTTTAAAAAAATATCTGATTAAATTTAAGACAAATTATTCATATGTAAATAAGTTTTTAATATAAATATAAATTTTTTTGGCTAAAATAATCGAAGAAGGCTAAAAGGTAATAGTCATGAATATTACTTAATTATTTAAGTTAAAAAAACTAAATATAAAGATTTGAAAAGTATTTTCAATCGGTCGAAGGTGTCTGCGTCCAAATTTGCATAGACAAGATATTCCAAATTCACAAAATACACAATATTGCAACTTGACCAAAGATCAATAGCGGCTCATTAATGAGCTTTATAAACAAAAGAGTATTCTATTAAGTTTTTCATTTATATTGACTTATTAAAATAGGCTTTATAAAAAAATTATATTTTACAAAATTAACTTTATTAATTATATTTTGTTAGTGTTTACTCGCTCTATTTCATAGTAGTTGATCATCTTCCTTTATACAAGTATATTTAGAAATCATAAATAAGAACACAATTTTACTAGAATTCACCTCTTAAAAAAACTTTTTGGGAACTTTACAAATAAATATGAACACTTTAAAAAAAATTAATTTACAAGGATAATATAGAAAAAATATAATTAATATTACTAATATAGACAAGTAATATAAGACAACTATTTTTAGAAATATGATCAATTAATAGGGACGGAGGGAGTAGTAAGCAGAGGAAGTGATACGTCCTATGCCCAAAAAGGTATCCATCCGTTTAATCTGCCATTGAAGGAGGCAAGTGAGAAATCAGTCCTTAAAGCCACAATAACAAAGCCCACGTACCTTTTCATCTTCCTTTCCCTCCACATCAATCATACACCATTTTTTTTTTGAAAATAGCGGAATTAATATTTTTATCAAAGATATTCATATTTTAAAAATATGAGTGGATGTATTTTTTATATTAAGAGTGTTTAATAATTAATATATATCAAAATATTTATATTTTACCTATAAATTTTAAAAAAATTGATAAAAAATATTTATTTGACCACCCGAATGAATATAATGGACCATTTCCAATAGTAGGTAATTAAAGTGAACTAACAACCCTTCTGTTCATATATTAATATTGTTATTATGTTATTGGGCAGCGTTATGGCAGTTCCAAATGTCAATTTTTTTTTTAAATCCTTTACATATGCCATTGTTTGGATGGTTGATTTATTGCCGTATATTGTAACTGTAAAAATTTATTCACCTCAAATATTTATATTAAACGTAGAAATTGAGACAGCTAATTACAACGCAGCATCCGCAGTCCAACATTATAAAAGTCGAAAAGGAAATAGAATATATTACTCCTATAAAACACGGCGTTTGACCTCGTAAAAATCGTAAGACTGTCCAAGTCAGTCACCCAACCTCAACTCCTCCATTGCCAAACCTTTCAAGACCATTTCAGCTTTTCAAAATTCAACGTAAACAAATTCATTTCAACACCAAATTCCAGTTCTCTGTTCTTCTCCTGCATCTTCGTCCCTTTTTCTCATTACAACAAAACCCAATTTTGTAACTTTTCCTGTCAGTGGTTTTTTGGGTTGATTTTTCTCAAGATTTTGACTGGGAGTTACTCAAAGACTGAATATTTAGGACTTCTGATCTGCGATTTTGTTGTAGTTCAGAGGTTTTTTTTGAATTTGTGGGGTTTTATGGCGGACCTAGTGAAGCAGATCTTGACGAAGCCGATCCAGTTAGCAGACCAGGTGATAAAGGCCGCCGATGAGGCTAGTTCGTTCAAGCAAGAATGTACTGATCTCAGGTCCAAAACGGAGAAACTTGTGGCTCTTCTCCGTCAGGCTGCACGCGCTGGCAACGATCTCTATGAACGGCCCACGCGTCGGATCATTGACGACACAGAACAAGTCCTTGAAAAAGCTTTGGCTCTTGTGTTGAAGTGCAGAGCCCATGGACTTGTTAAGCGAGTTTTTACCATCATCCCTGCTGCTCAATTCCGTAAAATGTCTTCCCAGTTGGAAAACTCCATTGGTGACGTTTCTTGGCTTCTCCGTGTATCGGCTTCAGCTGATGAACGAGGCGATGACTGTTTGGGTCTTCCTCCTATTGCTGCTAATGAGCCCATTTTATGCCTAATTTGGGAGCAGATCGCCATTTTGTACACGGGAAATGTTGACGACAGGTCAGACGCGGCTAATTCGCTTGTTTCTTTAGCCAGAGACAATGACCGGTACGGGAAATTGATTATTGAAGAAGGTGGAGTTGGGCCGTTGCTGAAATTGTTGAAGGAAGGGAAAGCGGAAGGTCAGGAGAATGCTGCTAGGGCAATTGGTCTTCTTGGTCGTGACCCAGAAAGCGTCGAACACATGATACATGCTGGGGTTTGCTCAGTGTTTGCGAAAATCCTCAAAGAAGGTCCTATGAAAGTTCAAGCAGTGGTAGCTTGGGCAGTATCTGAGCTTGCTGCTCATTATCCCAAATGCCAAGATCTTTTTCACCAACATAATACAATTCGATTGCTGGTTAGTCATCTTGCTTTCGAGACAGTTCAAGAGCATAGCAAGTACGCCATTGTCAGCAAAGCAACATCGATGCACCATGCTGTTGTCTTGGCTAGTAATACGAATGGTAACACTGCAGATACTGTGAACAAGATGATTGAGGATGAAGAGAAATGTCATCTTCCACATCCCCTGGGGAATAAGAAGCCTACTCACATGCACAATGTCGTTGCTACGGCAATGAAGGGTCGAATAAAGCAGCCTCAGCAGAATCCTGTCAATGGTTTAAACCAGGCCAAGGTTAATGGAAATAACAGTCAGAAGCAAAATCAAGTGCACCACCACAATCAGCACAATCTTTCTTCATCTGGGCTGAGTAATAAAGGGAGAGAATTAGAGGACCCTGCTACCAAGGCTTATATGAAGGCAATGGCTGCAAGAGCATTATGGAAACTTGCCAAGGGAAATTCGGCAATTTGTCGTAGCATCACTGAATCAAGAGCATTGCTCTGCTTTGCAGTACTGTTAGAGAAAGGACCTGAGGATGTTCAGTATGATTCTTCTATGGCAATAATGGAGATAACATCCGTAGCAGAAGTAGATGCGGAGTTGAGAAGGTCAGCCTTCAAGCCTAATTCCCCTGCCTGCAAAGCTGTTGTTGATCAATTGCTAATAATCATTGAACAAGCTGATTCAGATCTGCTTGTTCCATGTATTAAAGCTATCGGGAGTTTGGCTAGGACTTTTCGAGCCACAGAGACAAGGATGATTACTCCATTAGTAAAACTGCTCGATGAGCGAGAAGCAGAGGTTTCTAAGGAAGCTGCCATTGCCCTCAAAAAATTTGCTTGCTCAGATAATTACCTTCACCTTGATCATTCCAAGGCAATCATTAGCGCTGGAGGGGCAAAACATCTTATCCAACTTGTTTACTTTGGTGAACAAATAGTTCAAAGTCCTGCATTGCTTTTGCTATGCTACATTGCATTGCACGTCCCTGATAGCGAAGAGCTTGCTCAAGCTGAGGTGCTTACAGTTCTTGAATGGGCATCAAAACAGTCATACTTGATTCAAGATGAAGATGTGGAGTCTTTACTGCAGGAAGCTAAAAGCAGGCTAGAGCTCTATCAGTCCAGAGGATCAAGGGGGTTCCATTAAATTTATTTGCAAAACTCAATGTGCAGGATTTGTAAGTTAGATGGAAGTTTCCATTTCAATTTACAGTGTTCTCTCAGTTTACTATGGTTTTGGGAGTGTACATAAGATAGGTCTTTTTGTCTGCCATAATGATATAGTGGAACACCCTGTTCACCCCCATACAAAAATCAAGTGACTGTTGCTCCATTGTCATGTTGTTCACTTCTACAAGGTGTATTATTGTATCTAGGACACAGAATACCTTATTCTTTGGTTATATTGATATTCGTTTTCTCATATGTCATGTTTTTAGTTCGTGATGTTTAAGGGCATTTCTCATCTTGCAAGCAAAACTTTGCTTCTTGCTTCGCCTTGGAAAGACCATATGACAACATAACCCTTTATCTCCCTTTGTGTGTAGCTATTGCGCCTCAAAAGTAGGGTAATATTTGCGTACATCTTACCCTTGTGGAATTACACTTGCTATGTTTGAAGCCCACCTTCTTTTGCTGAGGTGATTTGACTCGGCCAAAAGAGCCCTGAATTTGACAAAATGAGGACTCAAGATTGGACTAGTGCAGAAAACTGATTCCAACCTAGAAACACCATTCTTGACCATGAAATTCCAATAAAGATAACCCAGCATTCTTGCCAAGGAGCTTTTTCTATTCTTTCTAGATCCCAAAGAATAGGGAGGAATGAACAACGAGTGGCGGAACTATATATAAGTTTAATCCATTCATTTATGTATAAATATAATGTACGATTTGCTGTTGATAGTGCTGGTCTTGAGTTTCGTTGGAGACTATTCTTTTTACTTTATCGAATCACCTTGTCAAAAGTCCCGGCTTTGCCCCAGTGAGCAATCCAAAGACCCCAGGCTGGACACTGGACGTTTTCAATCTGTCTTATTAATATACAGTTGTTTTAGGTTGGGAACTGCATACTTTATAAAAAGAGAAGTAAAGCCAGCTTTCACAAATTCAGTTTGCAACTGAAAAAATTAGAACTGTTTATCACATTAATAAAAAAGGGTCTATACTTTTGTGTTTATTAGAGAGAACATAATGAGGAATCCACATCTCATCCATCAACTTGAGACACTTTATAAAGTTGTAAAATCTGGGGCAGTATAAATAGACACTGATTCCATTTACTTCTTGCTGATTAGAATGTCACATTCATAACCACGAAAAAATGACATGGAAACATAAAATGCCTCTCATCCTAATTAGTATTAACTAGTTAAACACTTGTTGCAGTGTTGAAATTTGAAGGTGACACCAAAACACAAATTTGATCTTTTTGTAAACACATAGTAAAAGATTTTGAATGCTAAATGTTTGATGGTTGAGGACTTCAGAATATTCAATAAATAGTCAAGTTATTAAATGAGGCAACAAAATAAATAGGCACATAAGAGAAGATACGACAATTACCTAAACACTATTATTTCTCAATTAGTACAACGATTCACACATTAAATAAGATAAAAAGTTGTTATATTTTCTATCCAAAATTTTCTTTTTCAAATTTTAAAATACAAGATTTTATATATATATATATATATGCAGCTCATGGAAAAGTGTGAATTAGGGCATTTGATGGATGTTGTAACAAAAAGTCATGATAACTTGTAAGAGCAAAGTCTTTGGACGTTTTTAGTTGATGGGCCAAAATGATGGCCTCATCAAGTTGTGGGCTAAAAGAACAAGTTCATCATCAAAATATGAGAGATTGAATGAACTGGTAAGGTCTGCGTATATTTTACCTTAGCAGATCTTACTTGTGGGATTACCACTGGCTATGTTGTTATTGTTATAAATGAACCTAGAGTATCAGAAAAATGTAATCGAGATTTTGAGTTTGGGTATAAAATGTTTAAAACAAAATTCTCAAAAAATGTAAATTCTTAAATTATTTTTCATCCCAAGTTGCTTGTGCTGGGAATTTAAATCCTTGTGCTTAAGTTTGCCCATCTGGGAAGTACTGTAGTGGATTTCTCCATCATTGAATTCGTGAACTGATTCAGCATGCCTGTTAACGTAAATATGAGCTAAAGTTTATTTGAAAAACAGTTTATTCAGCAATTCCATTTTAAGTTCTAAATAAAAGACCTTTCTTTTTCTTTGCCTCGATATGTAAAAGGTAGAAGAATAACAGGATTCTACTAATACGAAGCATTTCAACTTACTTCCATTTACTTAAAACAAGTGTCATTTAGGAGTACATTTTACCATAACTTTGTCTTGTTTTATCTTAATATCAACCATGTTGTCAGTTGTTCGTTGTTACTAATAATCATTTGAAGTTGTATTTGGACATGTATTTAATTATGTACGAGAAGTGCATATAAGTTGATTTGTTAGATGAAATAGAGTTTTAGTTGGAAAGAATAAATATCAAGGAGGTGGTTGTTGTCCACAAAATAGTTAGAAAGTGAGTGCCAAATGAGCAAAGGCTGTAGAATCATACACTTCTCTTATCCTCACATCCTTTCCCCTTCCAATCTCCTCCACCCAATTCTTAATCCACTACCCAATCTCTACTAAAAACATCCCATTCCCCCCTCACTCCTTATTTTTCCTCCTTCACCCTTCCCTCATTATCATCAATTCCATTTCTCGTAAACATGGCTGCTGCAGTAACTGCTGCAGTTTCTCTTCCTTCATCCAACTCCACCTCTTTTCCCACTAGAGCCTCCATCATCTCCTCAGATAAAATCAACTTCAATAAGGTACAAATTAATTTTACTCTTAGTGTTGATATTATCGTAAAACTGACTATGGATTAATTTGTGATGACAGGTGCCTTTGTACTACAGAAATGTGTCAGGTGGTAACAGATTAGTTTCTATCAGGGCTCAAGTGACCACAGAGGCTCCTGCTAAAGTTGAGAAGATCTCAAAGAAACAGGAAGAAGGTGTGGTTGTCAACAAATTTAGGCCAAAGGAACCTTACGTCGGTAGATGTCTACTCAACACTAAGATCACCGGTGATGATGCACCTGGTGAAACTTGGCACATGGTCTTTAGTACTGAGGGTATGGACTTAATCTAACAAATTTTTGCATCTTTTTTTTTTTGTTCCTAGTATGAATTATTGAGTTAATTGATTTGATCAGGAGAGGTCCCATATAGAGAAGGCCAATCCATTGGTGTGATTGCTGATGGTGTTGATGCCAATGGGAAGCCTCACAAGCTTAGATTGTACTCAATTGCTAGCAGTGCCCTTGGTGACTTCGGTGACTCCAAAACCGTGAGTTTGTTCTTACTATTTATTCGAAAATTTTCAAAGATTACCATTAACTCTAAAACACGGATCGATAAGCATGTGCCTTGAGTGTGATTAATATTGGCCAATTATCATTTCTTCCAATAACTATAACTGATACATTATACAAATTCCAAAAATTCTCATAGTTGTTTTGGGGCCTGCAAGTTTGCCCACAAATATAACTATATGAATTTGAGATAGACAACGATAGGGTTATAAATTTGACTAGTTTGATATTTCTAATTTTATGATGAACGGATCATCTGAATGTAAGGTTTTATATAGGTTTCCCTATGTGTCAAAAGGCTCGTGTACACCAACGACAAAGGGGAGGAAGTTAAAGGAGTTTGCTCAAACTTCTTATGTAAGAATCAATGACTCCCTAATTTCATAGACGATGTTAAGGTTTATCTGTTTTAGTTTAGTTTGACTGTGCCTAATATATAGTAGGAGTACTAGACTATGCTTGGCTTGTAGTTAGTAAATTCAAATGTTATATTATTCAGGTGACTTGAAGCCTGGAGCAGAGGTCCAGATTACTGGACCTGTTGGCAAGGAAATGCTCATGCCAAAAGATCCAAATGCCACTGTTATAATGGTGAATTTTATTTGCAGCTACATGATTGTCATCTAAGATATTTTCGCTGCTTTTCAATTTGACTATGCATTTTTTCTAATTTGCATTTGTCTCTCAGCTTGCCACTGGAACTGGAATTGCTCCTTTCCGTTCATTCTTGTGGAAAATGTTCTTTGAGAAACATGAGGATTACAAGGTACACAAAATAAACGTTTGTGTGACTGTTTCTCTTCATTCTTGATATGATTGGCTTCAGCACTTGCTATGGAAAATGAGAAGAACCAAAAGAAAAAATTGCTTGGTTACTGTCAAAAGCCCTTTTCTTGTCTGAATAGCTCAAGAAACTTATAGGCCAATATGATGTGTGTCTATTTAAGTTTTCTATCGAATGTGGTCAAGTTACACATAAATGTAAGAGTTTCAGATGGACAAAATGGTAAACTATTATGATGTCTCAGTCAAGGATGAATGGTTATTAAACATTTAAAATATCCTACATTAGTTTATTCAAAGTGAGATTACATTGGGTATGTAGTTGTTATCGTCGTTGTGGTTTAGGTTTATTCAAAGGTCCACCAGTATATCATTGTAGGCATATGCAGCATTTTCATACCTCTGAGCATTAATCTGAATGACTTGATTTGGTGTTATGTAGTTCAACGGTTTGGCATGGCTTTTCTTGGGTGTTCCCACCAGCAGCTCACTACTTTACAAGGAGGTGATTTTCGACCATATGATCATTACTGAGCACTGCTGAATCATAGTAGTAAAGTTGATCAATTGTTTGAACTTGGGACTATTCATGTTTCTGTGTTGTAGGAATTCGAGAAAATGCAGGAGAAGGCTCCGGATAACTTCAGATTGGACTTTGCTGTGAGCAGAGAGCAAACAAATGAAAAGGGGGAAAAGATGTACATTCAAACCAGAATGGCTCAATATGCTGAAGAACTGTGGAGTTTGCTCAAGAAAGACAACACCTTCATCTACATGTGTGGTCTCAAGGGCATGGAGCAGGGAATTGATGACATTATGACTTCACTTGCTGAAAGAGATGGTAACATATGTCCACATTATGTCGTCATTTTTTAAATATAATCCTCATACTTTACCCCAACTTCCTTGGGATTAAATCGATCCGAGTCTTACATTTGTTGTACTCTTGAAGGTATTGTCTGGGCGGACTACAAGAAGCAGTTGAAGAAGTCAGAGCAATGGAATGTTGAAGTCTACTAAATATTTTTACTTCTCTTTGTACAAATATGAGCCAACTTTATGCTTCTCTCCCTTCCATCCATGTAGATAGGTAAAATTTTCCTTTCAAATTTGCCTTTTTGATCTTTCATCTGTATCTCTTAATGAATCAGTGTATTGGCATTTGTCCCTCTAAAAAGTTGAATTTTGAGGGCCTAGATCAATAACATATAGCTGAATCAAACTTCTGTTGCACTCTCTTTATCCCAAATCAAACTGTTTTTTCAATTACTACAATACCCTTGCGTTCCCATGGGTCAATTAGTTTTGTATTCATAAATTTAGTAATTATATTTCTTATAAAAGATATTTATGTTTACAAATAAAAAATCAGAAATAATACACCAAAACCTTTATAATGTGGTTTTCCTTTTATTCAAATAGTAAAGAACTATGAAGCTAATTTATAACATTATCTATCCTTTTTACAGCACAATTTTTGAGTAGTTCCTCCTATATGTTTTCCTTGGAATTTTATTTTTCTTATTTTATGAACATTTCCAATATAGATTCACCCTTTTTTAAAAAAAAAAAAGATAAAGACTCACTATTTCTCTTGTTGTCCACTTTTTTCTTTAACAGAGAAAGGCACGACACTTGGTTATCAACATCTACAGATCAACATGAAATTTGAACATCCTTTCAGTCATACTTCACAAAATAAACAAATTTTACGAATACAAATAATTTAAATTTTTATGAGTGACTATTTGATTTTCTAATTTGTAACCCCTTTACATGCTCACAATGTTGAAACATTATCTATATCTATTTTCCTATATTTATACTATAATAAAGCGCTTTAAAAATGTAGTTTGAATTTTTTGTCGTATTGAAAGACTCTACTTTACACAAAATTATTTTTTCACTATTTTTCTAAATTTATAATTTTATTTATTTAGTTTTCAAATTCATTTTTGATTAGAATTTCTTTATATTTAAAATTCACTTGAGGACGGTTCTATATAAATAGTTGTCTAGACTATGAAAAAAAGAAAAGGAAAAAAAATATTATAATGTTTCTAATATTTAAGACTTTAAAATTAATTAAAATTTTGATGAATATTTTGTTAAGAAAAACATGTAATATAACAAATTCAAAAGAAAATTAATTTTATTACGTTGTAGATAAAAAACTATTTCATTTATATTTAGGAGTCTTTTTTCAATTTAAATTTTAATCAATTAATTATTTAACTTCTAAACTATTCAATTATAAATTATTAACATATCTAAATTATAAATAATTGAATAAATTTTTTCATCTTTGTCAGTTGATTAAACTATTGTATCAAACTAATTTTATTTACATGAATATTGCATTTATTTAATATTAAATATTATTTATGTATAATTTTTAAATTGAAACAACACAAGCGTGCAAAACACATGCACTGAACTAATACTATATTAAAAACATGAAATTCCTTAGAAATATTTTTGAACTTTTTTTGCAAAATCTTTTTTTCATTATTTTCTTAATTTATTATTTTATCGTTTATTTATTTAGTTTTAAAATTTACTTTTGAATTATAATTTCTTTATATTTAGAATTCACTTTTGGTTTAGGATTATTCTACGTAAATAATTAACTAAAATTTTGACTATCAAATATTTTGTTAATAAAAATGTGTAATATAACAAATTTAAAAAGAAAAAAAATTAGTAAAATGAAATTGAAATATTAAACTATTCTTTTTATATTTAGGAATCTTTTATTATGTTAACTTTTAATTAGTTAATTATTCAACTCCAAA
>JAOTQR010000045.1:20831158-20849157 GCA_025774065.1 Solanum ossicruentum | reverse complement strand
GCCATTTTGCTTTATTCCATCATACTCCAAGGCCAAAAAATAGTCAATCTTTGGCTCCATCCGAGATTGATGGAAAGCCAATCTACAAAAGATACGACAAGGAAATGGATCAAGACCCTTTGGATGAACAATACAGGAAGATGGCTAAGCATGCCCAATCCTTTCTTTTAATTCCATCTTTTATTCTCTACTTTGCAAATACTTGTTATTTCGGTTACTAACTCTGACACTTTATTTGTTTTGGTTTCAATCTAATTAAATTCTCAACATGTCAAAATCATTTTTGTTATTTTCGTTTTATTCTGAAAAAAAAAGTATTTGCATAAAATGTAAAAAAAAAATGATTTTTAAACTTAGTCAATTTTTCAAGTTTAGTCAAGTTTAATTAAATCTTTTCAAGTTTAGTCAAAGCCTTTCAAAATTAAATCAATTTCAAAATCAATCAATTTTTTTCAAATCAAAAGCTAGTCAAATATCTTAATCGTCGGATAACCGCATTTAGCGGCCATTTCGAGTGTGTAAAACCTTCTCGGAGTGGAAATGTGAACCCGAACATGCTCTTTGGATTTTAAAAAGATTTTTCTATTAGGTCTTTTTTAAATATTTTATCGATTTCCTAATTATCCTTAAAATTAGGTGGCGACTCTGTTTTTTCTTTCGAATTTCGAGAATTAATTTTTCTGAAATTAATTAAGTTTAAATCAATTTTTTTGATTTTCGAATTATCTTTTTTTTTTCAAAAAGTCATTTTTTCATATAACAAGTAATAGAGTGCTGTAGTAATACTTTACATATTTTAATCTTTATAGTATTTAAGTGATTAGTTATCTAATTGAATATTTTATTCTGTAATTAACTAATTATAACTTTTGCAAATTTGTTTTATTAATGCAAATTCTCACTATCATTTTTATCGGGTAAAACAACAATCGAACTGTTAAGGACTTAAAACCGATAAATTGAAAATCGATAAAAAATATTTTATTGGTTTAACATATTTAAAAACTGAAAATCGATAATCTGAACCGATAATGTACAAAACCAAATTGAATCGACTGCTACACACCCCTATCGATAATGAGTTATTGATTTGGCTGTTTTGATAACGATTTTAATTTTTTTTATTATCGGATTATTGATTCTTAACGAGTTAATCGATAGTCTGATACTAAATTAAATAATTATACTTATACGATTTTGTATTATAAAGTCCTTGACTTAGAATTTAATTTCATACTTTTATTTCAGATTGTCTCAAACTCTCATCTATTTTTCAAAAATGTTAAAATGTTTGTTTTTGATTAAGATGCAATATATCTCATCTGCATAATTTATTTGATTTATCACCTTATTTTCTAAGTAATTTTTAATTAAAAATTATGTGAATATATCATAATGATTAAACCAATAAATAAACTGATAAGAATCAATAACTAAAAAACCAATAACTTTTAGTATGGTCATCGATAAATTTCATAACCAAATCGAACCGACTAGTAAGATTAATTTATTAACGTTAATAAAAGATATTAACGGTAAACCCTAATAGCCACCCCACTGCCGCCCTCACCTTCACCTTTCAAGCATCTCTTATGGCTTCCGGCACTCAACTGAAATTAAGGAAACCATGAAACTCCTATATTCCTCATTCTTTCGTTCAATCTCTTCAAATTCATTTTCTGTAACCAATGAGGTCCTCAACATCATTCAAACAGTGGATCCACTGGAACCAGCGCTTGACAAACTTGCCCATTTCCTCTCTCCCGATATTGTATCTTCTGTTCTTGAAGAACAACAAAACAATCCTGAACTGGGTTTTCGATTTTTCAATTGGGCAGCCAATCGAAAACAATTTCTCAGCCGGGTTTCCGATAATTTAATCGAAGATATGCTTGCTAAAGATGGTGGGTTCGAGTTATACTGGAATGTTCTGGATAAACTCAAGGTTTCTGGTATACCCATAGCTTCTAGCGCTTTTGCTGCTTTGCTTCGGGGTTATTTGAAGGTAAATAACGCAGAAAAGGCTGTGGAGGCTTTTGGTAGAATGAGAGAGTTTGATTGTAAACCTAATATATTTACCTACAATATGATTCTTCATATTACGGTTAAAAAAAATATGATTTTGTTAGCTTTAGCTGTCTATAATGTGATGTTGAAGTTGAATTCCATGCCCAATACTCACACTTTTAACATTTTGATTGATGGGCTGTGTAAGAGTGGCATGACTCACGATGCCCTCACACTGTTTGATGAAATGACTGAAAGTGGTGTATTGCCTAGTAAGATGACTTATACAATTATTTTATCAGGGTTATGTCAGGCTAAGAGAACTGATGATGCACATAGGCTGCTTAATCTGATGAAGAGCAGAGGATGTAGGCCGGATTTCGTTACGTACAATGCCTTGCTTAATGGATTTTGTAAACTAGGTAGGCTTGATGAAGCACAGGCACTTGTTAGGTTTTTTGAAAATGAAGGTTATGTGCTGGATATTAAGGGATATACATGTTTGATTGATGGTTTTGTTAGAGCCAAGAGAATTAATGAAGCACAAACAGTCTTCAAAAAGTTCTTGGAAAAAAATGCCATTCCTGATGTTGTATTGTACACAACTATGATTCGGGGTTTATCCTTAGCAGGTAGGGTGAAAGAGGCTTTGGGTTTGTTAAGAGATATGACAGGGAGAGGTGTGCAACCAGACACGCAGTGTTATAACACTCTGATCAAGGGCTTTTGTGATATGGGCCTCTTACACCAAGCTCGGTCACTTAAGTTAGAAATATCAAAAACTGATTGCTTTCCAAACACCTGTACTTACTCTATTCTTATTTGTGGGATGTGCAGAAAAGGCCTTGTGAGAGAGGCTAGGCATATTTTCAATGAGATGGAGAAGCTAGGATGCTCTCCTTCCATTGTAACTTTCAACGCTCTCATTAGTAGTCTTTGTAAGGCTGGTAAGCTTGAGGAGGCTCATCTAATGTTTTACAAAATGGAGATAGGTAAAAACCCTTCATTGTTTCTTCGTCTCTCTCAAGGTGCTGATCAAGTCCTTGACAGTGTAAGCCTGCAAAAGATGATTGAGAAATTGTGTGAAACAGGTGAGGTCCTTAAAGCTTACAAGCTTCTTATGCAGTTGGCTGATTGTGGAGTTGTACCAAATATATATACGTATAATATTTTGATAAATGGATTATGCAAATCAAAAAAAATTAATGGTGCTTTAAAGCTTTTTCAAGAGCTTCAAGTTAAGGGGCATTTCCCCGATTCAGTTACATATGGGACACTCATTGATGGTCTCCAAAGGGTTGATAGGGTAGAGGAAGCTTTTAAACTCCTTGACCAAATGAGCAAGAATGGCTGCACACCGAGTGCAGCCGTCTACAAGTCCCTCATGACTTGGTCCTGTAGGAGGGGACAAATCTCTATTGCGTTTAGCCTTTGGTTTCAGTATTTGAGAAACCAGGCTGTTCGAGATGGCGAAGTGATAGGGTTAATTGAGAAACACTTAGAGAAAGGTGATATAGAAAAAGTAGTTAGTGGATTGCTTGATATAGACTTAAAACTGAAAGAATTTGATTCATCACCTTACAACATTTGGTTGAATGGACTGTGTAAGAAAGGCAAGCCACACGAGGCTCTGAAGATTTTTTCCTTACTTGTGGAGTTTCATGTTATGGTTTCAGCCCCAAGTTGTGTAATGTTGATTCGTAGTCTTTGCGAGGAAGGAAACTTGGATCAAGCAGTCGAGGTTTTCCTATATACTTTGGAGAGAGGTGTCCGCTTGAATCCACAAATTTGCAACAAATTGCTTCAGTCCCTTCTCCATTCTCAAGATAAAGCACAGCATGCTGTTGATCTTTTGGAAAGAATGAGGTCTATGGGCTACAACTTAAGTTACTATCTTCATAGTGGTACAAAATCTCTTTTTCGGCGATGGAACAGGAGGGGAAAAGAGAATCCATCGCATGGATAAGGTTGCTTCTCAGTTTTACCAGGAGTAATTCATCATTCCCCTTCTTAATTCCATTTCTCTGTAGCCTTACTTCATAAACATGGCTGCTGCAGTTTCTCTTCCTTCATCCAACTCCACCTCATTTCCGATTAGAACCTCCATCATATCTGCAGACAAAATCAACTTTAACAAGGTAAAATTCGTTTGGCTCTTTGGAAATTGTGATATACTGTAATACTGACGATGGATCAATTTGTCATGAAAGGTGCCTTTGTACTACAGAAATGTGTCAACTGGTAGCAGATTAGTTTCTATCAGAGCCCAAGTGACCACAGAGGCTCCTCCTGAAGTTGAAAAGATTTCAAAGAAATAGGATGAAGGTGTGGTTGTGAATAAATTTAGGCCAAAAGAACCTTATGTTGGTAGATGTCTACTCAACACTAAGATCACTGGTGGTGGTGCACCTGGTGAAACTTGGCATATGGTTTTTAGCACTGAGGGTATGCTCTTAATCTAACAAAGTATTGGCCTTTCTGTTAAAGAAATAATGCATGTTAAGGATATTGACGTCAATCAACATTTAAAGATTATTTTGGTCATTCTGGCTTCCCATTTTTATACTTAGATAGTAGTAGTTTTTACCAATTCGATTGATTACTGATTATAAATTCATTCAAATCTTCATATATTTTCTTTAATAATGAGAATTGCAGGTGTAGAGTTTCCACCTCGAGAGGAAAATAGTGTACCTTTATTTACACCACACAAATGCATCCATTAGTTCACATGCCTTCTGCTTATGAGGAGGCTGCAGTTGAGGCCTCTCTTGAGTTTGCCCCCTCTGGACTCTGATTAACTTATTCTTTTCCGTTTGGTATGGTTCCTGCTCAAAGTGTTGGAGTTTTATTTATGAACATTTATGGATATTATTTATGTGTACCACTCTCTCCAGCAAGTGCTTCACTATTGTTTATATGCACCACCTCTGTGTTTTAAGGTCAATAAGCATTCCTTTATTAGACTCTCAAGTTAACTATCTAGAAATGAAAAATTTGAGGCAGTACTAGTGGTATCCAGCATGTATGGCAGCCTCGTTCAAGTGTAAGTGAAGTTTGTGATTCAAACAATGCATTGTTGGATGAGAAAGGGATGGGTGCTCTCCTTATATGGTCTTGGTCTTGGACAATCCCTCCCTCTTGAGCTAGTTTTTGGGGTTGAGCTAGGTCCAAGATCCATTTATCATTTTCTATTACATCAGTTAGCAGTTCCGACCCATTCATAGCTTATGCATTGTAGCTGGAAGAATACAGTAAACCATTAGAATTTTTGGTCAAGTGAGCTACTTTTATCAAAACACAGTTCCGATTGTCAGTTTTGATGTTGCTCGCAACAATCATTTGGTAACTGTTTTGTAGGCATTAAATCGTCCCATCTTAGCCAAGGTGGTACGATATGAAAAGCCCTGAATTTCAGCTATACTCTACTGCTGCTTGCTTTTGAATTGAGTTTATATTGGCATTTAAGTGACTTGTGATCTTTGGAGCTCTATCTTTTTGTTCAACTACTATGCACTCTAATCGATGAGGATTTTTTATCCGACTTATGTCAAACTTTATTGCAACTTTCTGCAATGCCTTTTGTTCCTTGTCTTCTGTTTAATGAGACGGCATGTACAAAATAAATGTGGAAAAATAAAGAAATCGCAATTTCAAGTAAGCAACATTTCTTAAAGAAGTGGTAATTTCAAGTAACAGTTTTGGTATCCTGTCTTTTCAGTGTTGTGGAGATTCAAAGTGCCGAGGGACTAGCAGATATCCTGATGGAGGATGCTTGGTGCCTTGGATCCAAAGAATCCTCAGGTCAGAACTCGTTCTGCGTTCTTGTTTCTCAGGTTCATAGTGGTCATTTGTCCCCATTTGCTATTATAAAAGTTGAAATCGGAAGGGTTGTATGAATTATTCAATAGGCAAATGAGTTTCTTTTTTGGGGGTAGTCTTTGGCTACTTCATTCTATTAAGTGGAAAATTTCAGAGCTACACTTCCTTTGAATGCGCCCTTCCTCCCCGTCACTTATCGAAATGATAAGCTTAGGTAAAATTATTAACTATGCCCCCTTCAGAATTCCTTTAATGAAAAATATCTGGCATGTCTTTTTCTCCCTTCTGATGGGGGCATGTTGTTGCTGCATTTAGATTTTTAAGAGAAAATATTGGTGCAGTACATAAGGTTGAATGACTAGTTTAGATTGAAACATTGAATGTCAAAGTAGGAGACATCAAGCATTTTTTTGTTGTTGTGAAAACCAATATGCTGCGGTAGTTGTGGACATGAAATTGGTAATACAACAACATACCCAGTGTAATCCCACAAATGGGGTCTGGGGAGGTGTGTGTGTATGCAACCTTAGGCATTCCCAGCAGACCCTCGGCCCCAGCAGACCCTCAGCTCGAGTAAAGTATATCAAAATCAGTAAGAAAAGGGAATATAATAGAGAAGGAACCATATAGAAAACATTGGAGAAAGGAATTCATCATTTTAATGGTGATCGAGATACTTTTATGTGCCTAGTACAGATATTGGTTTTGTCTAGTCTGTAGGTTTAATCCATAGGGCTAATAAATCATAGAAATCCTAATCTTCCTTTCAGTACTTCTACTGCTGAAATACGAGGAACTATACTGTGGTATTCCATTTTCTGGATGACTGATGTTCTATTCATCATTGAGTGTTAAAATATATACTGGTTCATAGCATTGTTATATCCAATTTATGTTTGGCAGTACTTGTTAAGTCCAAGACGAATTATCGTTCATGTTTTAATTTATTATGTGACATCTATGCAGTCCGTGAAGGAGACGGTGATAGTCGATCTTGTTGAACAGTGTCGTTCTTATCAAAAGCGTGTGATGATTCTTGTGAACAACAGTGTAAGAACCTCTAGTTCTTGTGGTTTTATTTCGTTTCTAATAGCCCTTAACATTTGTTTTCCTTTGCAAATCCAGAGACGAGGATCTGCTGTGTAAAGGATTGGCACTCAGTGGCAACCTGCAGTGAGTTCTTTGTTGACATGACGATATTGCCAAAGGAACCTCAAAAAGGACTGTACCGCCCAGAGAAACTCCTGATGCACCCTTTATGAATGTGAATCATGAGGATGATGAGTCAGAAGATGATTTGTCTCACTTATCACGGAGGTAATGCTTGGTCATTTTGCTGCTATGCTGTTTATTGTCTCCCCACCTGCACAGTAGTTCTATTCAGTTCTTTTCTTTTAGTTTTGCCTGGTGGTTGCTGTTCGTACTACAAATATTTCCACTTTGGCGTACGTGATGCAGATCCTTAGATGGTCACTGATTATGATAAAATAATTAACTCCCTTTGTTCTCTATCAATGGAAGTTGGATTTCATTCTCAGGGAAGAATTTTATGTCAAATGTTTCCTAGATTTCATTTTCACTTTAGTTCTCTCAGCTGTTTAGGTGGATAGTACACTTCAACATTTATCCTAGTTGACATGCATCTGATGTATCCTACTTTTAGATTTTTTAACTAAAAAACAGTCGGTGTCATTTCCGTTAGAGCTATTGAAAAGGGACTAGAATTGTGATATTGTTTCAAAATTTGGTTACCAAGGTTTAGAACATTCATAGTTATTACTTCATAAAAGAGTCGAAGCTTTCTCAAAATATGTCCAGTTACTTAAATAGGAAATTTTGGGGATAAAGAAGAATTGGTAGAGTTTCATTTCCTTTTTAATTTTTAACAGAATATTGGGCTGGTTATATTACCATAAGAAGTTCGGGGGCAAGGTCCTTTGGTTCTTTTTTATTTCTTTTCTGGACCTACTTTTCCTACTGCTGCCCCTGGTGGCGTGACCATAACTTCATAGGGTTGTCAAATTCAAAGGAGAATTTAATGGTACTACCTGGGTTCTCAAGGGAAAGACTTTTGCAGATTGATATTGGTGTCCACTGTCCTGGATGCTGTTGAAATTGTGCAATCTGTGATGATCGTATTTCCTATTTCAATTGCATCCCAATTCCCATAGTTAAATATGTAAACAGTTAGCAGTTGGATGGAACGTGCAACTTCACAGACATGTCTATTTCACCGAACCTCTCTATCTGAGACTGCCCAGATAATTGGTACATGGGGGAGAGCTGTCACGACCCAATTTAGGATCATGACCGGCGCTAAGGGGAAGAATCTCAAAGCAAGCTTTACTAGAATTCTGTGGAAAATCAGGCAGAATTTCCCCTGTTTTTAGGCCTATCCAAAATTTTTACTACCAACTCGTCTCCAACAATAGGAATAAACTTAAACTCAGTCACATATCTAGAATAAACAAAAGAATGCCCATTACTCTAAATAAAGTAATGACTATGGAGCGGCTCTTTAAGAATTTCAAGAAAGGTGCGTAACAAAATAAGCTTGTTTACCGCACGAACAAGAGCGGGGCTCTCCATGGAATCAACTTGTTACCTTTAGCTAACTAAATCCTCGCCAATATCACCACTATTTTCTATAAAAAAAATAGCGGGGAGTGAGACGCTAGCTCAGTGAGTAATAACACCTAACCACAACCGTTTTCAAGGAGGAACAAGCCAGAAAATATGCTAGTATAATAATCAAAATCATGTAACAAATGCTCTTTCAAAACTCAATAACCATAGATAATCTTGTTCTCTCATATTAGCAAATCAACTTAGCAATTGAAATCTAATTATTATCATATCAATCAAGTAAATAAACTCAGTAAAGCACTTTCATATCAAATCATATACATATACTCTAGAGGTTTCCAAGAATGAATTATCTAATCGGTAATCGGTACGTGTATCCTCTTAAAGAATAGACGATAATTGTAACTTTCATATAGGTAAATCCCTACTCGAGGGATATCGGTAACGGTATGCTAGTTCTACCTTCTCACTAGCAAGGACTCTATTTGTAATCGGTAATACAAGGTGCACCAGGTCTAACGAGTTCGCCTTTAGCTACGGGATTCATCAAGGTCTACTCCCATTAAAACTTTCTTTATAAACCATATAAGCTTTTTCAAAGCAGTACAAGACATTTAAATCTTGTAGTCAAATCATGTCAACTTAATGAAAACACATGTAGAAGTATTTATATCTCAAGTAAATGTCAAATCCTTTCAATAATAGTAATAATCTCAATTATCTATGTACTTATCAAAACAATAACTATTTGGTATCAAATCAAGTAAGAGGACTTATCTCATATGCAAATTCAAATTATTCAGTAACAATTCACTTTATAAATTAGGTAAAAATCATGAAACTTATAAAACACAAATTGGGTTACGGTTACTACTCACAGTATTTGTGTAGAAGTACCGAACTTGTCACCTCAAGCAATCCGTAGGACTTCCTTCGGTCAATTTATATTCATATCATAAAATCTCATGTTACTTTCTTTGTTCAAGCTAAGTTCATACTAAGTTTAGAAATTCTCAATCCCCCAATTTTTTGACTTCTATTTTCTATCCATTTGATGATATACATATGTAATACCCAAACCATGAGTAATTCAACTAGTTCTTAATCCATCCGTTTTGACATGCTTTTATAATTATTTGTTCAACTCTCGTCCAAACTTCTACTAGAATAATTAATTAGCCCCAAACTAGAGCAAATAACTGTCTATGATAATTACAATCCCATTTTTTTCCCTAAAAAGAAATACCCTGCCCCTAGCTTCCTGGTTGCTCCTCTGATGGTCCTTACTTGAGTTTTTGATATGATCTACACAACTTTCACAACTCCGAACTCATCAACTACTCTAATTCATATTATTCATTCATCTAATTCAAAGAGAGTTCAAAGGATTATCTTCTCAAATTCCAAAATTTCCTCTCTTTCTTCTAACCAATGGAGGTTTCTTAACTTTTCACCCCAATTTTCTATGATTATGGAATAAACAAAATCAAATGTATAAACCAAATTTTGAAATTACCTTCTTCTTCTATTTTTATCTCTTTACTCGCGACTCCGAATCTCAATTTTTTTTTCCTTCGTTCTCCAGCAGCTCCGTGTGCAAAATTTTCTTCCCCTTCTGATGGCTGAAAAGCCTTAGTCCCCTAAAGCTACTAAGCGACCCCTTATTCTTTCTTTTTACGTGTAAGTGGACTAAGCCCAACTTTCTCTTTTCTTTAATTCTTTCTCTTTTTTTTGCTTCTTTATTTTATTTTATTTTTTGAAAGGACAATTATGCCCCTACTTAGTAATTAGGGATATTACAAGAGCTGTCCACCCGCCAAAGGAGCTACACTCCACATAAGCCGATAGTTGGCTATTGTAAAAAGCATGGAAACTTCTGGTGTGAATAATTCCGTCCAAAGGAACCTTATGTTGGTAGATGTCTACTCAACACTAAGATCACTGTGCGATGATGCACCTGTTGAAATTTGGCACATGGTTTTTACCACCGAGGGTACGCTCTAAATCTAACAAATCATTGGCTTTTCTTTTGTTGTATAAATTATTTCGACCCAGGGTTTGTCAAAAACCACCTCTCCCTTCACTAGGTAGGGGTAAGGCTGCGTAGCCCCTTATGGGATTACACCGGGTATGTTGTATAAATTGGTGAGTTTTATTTGAGCTGAATTAATTTTAATGGGTTGATCATGAGAGGTCCCATATAGAGAAGGCCAATGCATTGGCGTGATTGCTGGTGGTGTTAATGCCAATGGGAAGCCTCACAAGCTTAGATTGTAGTCCATTGTTAGCAGTGCCCTTGGTGACCTCGATGACTTCAAAACCGTAAGCTTTGAGTTCTTATTTATTCAAAAATTTTCAAATGCTTACAGTTAACTCTAAACAGACTGGTAAGCATACACGCTTAGAGTATGATTGATTTTGGCGATTCTCATTTCTACCAACAACTATAAGGTGATAGATTAGACTAATTTCTACTATTACTCATAGTTTAGGGGCCTGCAATATTTACAGTGAACAGAAGTGTCTGAACTTATGCTGTGAGCAGAGAACAGATAAACGAAAAGGGTGAAAAGATGTACATTCAAACCAGAATACCTTCATCTCCATGTGTGTACTCCAGACTTCCTGAAAGAGTTGGTAACTTATGTCTTAACTATCCTTTCCGCGCATTGATGAAATCCTTCGTTCATTATAAATATGCATTTAATCAGTTGGAACTAATATAACCGACCTCAACGTGCTTGGGATTAAGGCATAGTTGGTTTGCTTCATCAAAAAAAGGCATAGTTAGTTTGGTATGAGTATCGACTCAAGGCTTACATTTGTTGTACTTTTGAAGGTATTGTGTGGGTGAATTAGAAGAAGCAATTGAAGAAGGCAGAACAATGGAATGTTGAAGTCTACTAATGGGTAGTCAACATTTTACTTCTCTTTGGGGTGCATGGATGACGATTCTTTCATGAATGTTTAAAATAAATAGTGTTTTATATATTAATTTTAATATATATAAATATTAGTTTTTATCTACTGTCATAGATACTCAAATTTTCTCTTTTAAAACTAATTAATTTCTAACAACTTACCTGGTGAAATTTTGTAAGTAGAGTCTCGGGGATAAAATGTATGTTGATTTTATCAATATCTCGTAGAGCTAAAGAGTCTGTTTTCAAAAGTCTCTTAATGTAAATAAATCAGGCCCAAAAGTAGAAAATGCTAGATACAAAGATGATTGTAGTGGAAAATAATTGAAAACTCATAAATACAATACAAGTTGCAAAATAAACGGCGGTCAATAATTACACAATATATGATGACATGATTAAATTTATAATCTCGTTATATTACAAGGCAAGACATCATCCTATCCCTATTAAACTTCTATTTTAATATACGATGTCAATTTTTTTTAATCTAAGGTTATGTTTTTAGTGATATGAAGCTATCATATCTTATTTAACACCTCTCCCTAATATTTTTCTGGTCTATCTCTATCCATCTATATAGCTCCTAATTCCAACCTCTTGCACCTTATAGCTGGAGCATATACACTTCTTTTCTGTACATGCTCAAATCATTATAGTATTGGTTTTCTCATCTTGTTTGCCACAACGATCACCCCTAACTTCTCCCAAATGATCTCATCCTATGTCCACACATCTGTCTCAATATCCCCATCTCCGTAACCTACATCTTCTGAATATATGAATTTTTGTTTCGCTGACACTCCACCTCATAAAGTAAAGACGCTCTAACCACCATTATATATAAATTACCTTTAAGTTTAAGTGGTATTTTCTTATCAACAATATTGTAGAGGCAAGTTTTTATTTCATCAATGCTTCTCCAATACGATGCGTGATATTATCGTCGATATCATCACTATTGGATGATGGACCCAAGATATATAAAGCTTTTTCTGGGAAATAAATTGAGTAGCAAGCCTCACTTCAATGCTCGTTTCATCCTTCCCAACACTAAAGTTGCACTCCAGATATTCCATATTAGTCCTGCTCAATTTGAACCCTTTTTAGATTCTAAAGTATGTCTCTAGACCTCCAACATATCATTAACTTTATCCCTGGTCTCATCAATCAGTATTATATCATTTGCAAATAGCATACACCATAAAACCTTCTTCTGGATAGACTATGTCAACTCATCCATCTCTAACGCCAAGAAAAAGAGCTCAACACAGATCTTTGATGAAGCCTTATCTCAACAGCAAAATACTCCGAGTCTCCTCCCATCGTCCTTACCCAAGTCTTGGCTCCATCATACATGTCATTTATCACTCTAGTATACACCATTGGAACACCTTTCACCTCTAGACACTTCCAAAGGATATCCCTCAAAATTTTGTCATAGGCCTTCCCAAGACCAATGCATATCATATGAAGGTCCCTCTTTCTTTCCCTACATTCTCCACTAGTCTCTGAACAAGATGAATTGCTTAAATAATCAATCGCCTTAGCATTAATCCAAACTATTTCTCTGAAATAGTTCTATAAATGACTTTTAAAAGAGGATTCAAATTGATTTTTTGAAATAGTTCTATAAATGACTTAAAAAAAGGATTATTATTACTATTATTATTATTAAACATGTAAATATCAAATATATCTTATCAATCGATAAATATAAGATTTTTGAATCGTCAAATTTTAATATATATATATATATATATATATATCCAGACAACCTAAGTCACATAATCAACTCTTGATTCTTGTTATTCCTAAATTGTTGTGTTTTTTAATCATCAAAGTTCTCAGCAATCCTAGTTGTCCATGTTTTGATTGGTATTACAATTATAACCTTTTTATTGTGAATTTGTAATTTGTGCTACTGCAGCGCATGATTAAAAGGTCCTGATTGACATAATCACTCCAATTTTCACATTTAACATTCTTCATTTATTCAATTTGTCATGATTTAGTCAAAAGGGAAAAAGAAAAACAGAAGAAAATTACTCCATACTTCATTTTATATTTTCCATAAAAATGTCAAAAAGCACAAATTTGAAAAGAATTTGTTTTACCTCCATAGCCAAATATTAAACATGTTCACATAAAACTAGACAGGGAGAACAAATGTTAATGATTTTTGAGGAATTTGTATGCATAGCCACTTAAAAAATACTTTAATTATATTTCATAGCTATAGTTTTAACAATTATATTTCATAATTATAGTTGTAGCAACATTTATATAATTCGTGCAATATTTATATACGCTTGTATAATTCATTATACAATTTACGAATTTTTGTATAGCGTTTGAATATTTTGCTATACATTTGTGCACAACATTTGTATGATTCGCTATATAATTCGCAAAGTTTGTATATTTCACTATACAATTTGATTCGTGCACAATTTTTGTATAATCGTGCACAATGTTTGTATAAATCGCACAAATTATACAATATTCAGACTGTAATTACAGCTATATGTTTGCCACGAGTGGTGATTAATTCAAACTATAACTATATTAATTAATTAACTAATTAATTAACTAGTACATATTTGCTTATCCGCAACACTAACAAGAAATTACTCTTTCCATTCTATATTAATTATTTATATTATAATTAAATTATTTGGTCATTATGCAGTTTTTACATACTATCATAATGTTTTAATTCTTTGCTTACTTTTTATCCAAAAAATAAATTAAAAATTTATTCATTTTTCAAAAAGTATTTTTAGTATCAAACAAATGCAAGTTTTAAATTTTTTGAACATATATACTTATAAATTACCTCATCAAAATTAAAATAAAATTGCTTTTTTAATATGTTAAATGATATAATTCATTTGACAAAATTCCCAATTTTGGTGTCAAATTATAGTCTCCAAAGTTCTTCTGTCATTTAATTCTGCTATATTTTGTGCTTAAAATTCCTAATTAATTGAATTTAGTCAACGAGAAAATTGTACTTCTTTTCAGCTTTTTTGTTCAGGTTGATCAATCTATCTTATCAAACTTCCACACCCACAGAGTACTACCCTAATTTTCTTATAATTATGAATCCTTCGTTTTATTTTATGTGATACGATTTAAGTTAGTAATATTTTGAACAAGATTTTTAAAAAAATAATTTTTTTGTAAAATAATTTTTAAATCTTTTTATTAAAGGCAAATTAAAATTTCTAAAGTTATATAGTTAGGTGACATTCTTTTTTGATGAACCAAAAAAGAAAAAATGTCACGTAAATTGAGATAGAAGGTAGAGCTGTTAAAGGTTTGATTTGGATTTCGTAAAATTAAAATCAAACCAAAAAGTATCGATTTTCAAAATTTAAAAATCAAGCCTAACCAAACCAATCAAATATCAAATTTTTTAATCGATTCGGTTCGATTTGATTTTTTAACCATAACCATGAACAATCCTCATAGGGAGAGACTTGTTGAAGAGATGAAATACAACCAAGGTATATCTTCTGGGAAGTTGAATCGATCATCAGAAGAAAAATTAGGCCAAAAATTAGGATACATTCTGGGAAAATCAAACTTCCATCTAAGAGAAGCAATTGAAAGGCTTTCATAAAAATTCTCGTAGAATTGAGAACGAAGTTTTCATTCTGCATATGCCAGATCATGAATTAGTAATTGTTTCCAATTTTAAAAAAAATACCAATTATATCGAGCTTTCCATTTTTGGAATAGTTAAGGAATCTCTATGAATAGGATCAAACCTTATTTCATGGTATTTACATGAGTTCCCTTTTCAAAAAAGTCCCCGAGAGGGCTTAGTTGATCCATGATTTATGTATCATTTTTCGTTTCTTGTTCGTTTGTTTTGAGAAATCTATGGATCAATTATTCCTCGTCTAGAAATATCCAAATTTTGATGTCCAATATTCCATAGATAGTTTCAACTGTCTAAGAGCAATAATCAATTTTAGCTTGAATCGTTTGTAGAGAAATCCTACCTTCTCTAATCCATTCGACATATGCAATTTCTTTTCCATCGATACGCCCCTCAATTTGTATTTGAATTCCTTTTGTATCCGCTTCTTCTGTTAATTCAATAGCCTTTCCATTGCTTTTCGAAATGAAACTCTATTCTTCAATTGTCAAGCTATAAAATCTGCAAGAATATTAGAATTTTTGTAAGATTTTTCAATTCTTGTGATAACAATATTCAGTTTTCAATTTACACAATTTACTCAAGGGAATAAGGGATATACCACATCAAATAAAGATGGACAAAGATAGTATTACTTGTACAAATTTCTAAATTGCAAATCAAACATAATAGATTAATTTTAAATATGAACAATTTATTATCAATTATTGTTAAAACAAATGATTGATCAAACAATATAAAATTATTTTCATGTGATCAGAAATTATGAAATTAATCCACACCAAAATACAAAATAAGATTACATACAATAAATTCATACTATCCGATATTTTTATCTTCAAAAACTATACATAAAATAAAATAAATTAAATGCGCGTAATTACCACCCAAATTTTCCCGCCAAAATGTGCCGACCGAAACAGTTGTAAGGCGCCGCCGATTTTGAAATGTCAAAAAAACGCGGTCTTAAGTGGGGGCCACGTTTGTCGGTGACACCCCATACTTTACTGTAAAATCATTTTTTATTTATTTTATTTTATTTATATAAAAAATGGGAAAATAAATACAATAATCATGTTTAAATATTTGTCAATTTATGAATTTTTAAATATATTCTATTATCTTGATTGATGGGACAGAGGACTATTTTGTTGGTCTGAATAATTTCATTTCAATTAGAACTTTCAACATTTTCAATTATTTAGAATTCCCACTCATAAAATTATTCAAATTTTAATTATTGATAAAATTTAATTTTGATCTTTAGGTATTTGATGTATTCAATTTTCTATATATGAAGTAAATTATATTTAGATACTAGTGATTAGCTCACTAAGTCGATTAAGCAAGTGTTGGGGGTTCGATCCCGCCTTGTATACAGCAACCAACTGGCCAAATGGAGCTCAAATTCGTGAAGGATTAATCATTGGGCTGTCAGGTCGGGAGATACCTTGAGAAACCAAAAAAAAAAATTAGAAGATAATTTTTAAAAATATATTATTATTAAAATTAAAACAATCATATCAGTTTAACATAAATTTATATGTAATTAACTGATGAAATAATTAATACTTCAGAAAACTTGTGAGTATTTCATGCGTGGAGAAATAGAAGGTTGACATTCAAATAATTGAATCTTAAATGTGTTACTGACACATCACCGTGACCAAAATTTAAATTTACTCACGTTTGTTGGAAATTCGTGATAAAAATAATTTTTAAATATTTATGTGATTGTAAATTAATTGAATAAAATAATAATTTAAATTATTTTTAATTATAAATAAAAGCAAAACAGAACTATGTTAATAATTAATACTTCTTCATATTTTTTCAGTCTGTTTTAAAAAAAATATTACCTTTCATAATTGAAAATAATTTAAATCTCTCATTACCATCAATGAAATCATTCATACTTGTGCAAATAATAAAAAATTATTTTAGACGATAAATAATCAAAAGGCTTTTCTTTATTCTTAAATTCAGTGTCAAATTAAAACGTGTCATATAATTTGAAACGAAAAATGTGTATATTAACTATATATATAGAGTCAATTCTTTTCATATAAAATATATTTATTTTTAAAAAATGTATTACTCCTTTTATTCAATTTATATGATTCATTTTTCTTTTAGTCAACTTAAAAGAGAGTAACATATTTTTATATTTAGTAATAATTTGTAACAATAAAATGTCCATTTTATTGTTAAGGAAATAATTTTCAGTAACACAAATATTAATCACATTTTAAATCACAATTTTTTTTAAAAAAAGTCTTTCTTAAACTCCATAATAATAGTTTACTTTGTATTTGATGAAAAAGCCAAACCACTACTCTCCTTCCATCCATCTTTACTACTCGTCCTTATGCAATTTTAGGATGTCCAATAATACTTGTTTACTTTATAAAATTAAGAGATAATTTTATACTTAGTTCATAATTTATCCTTATCATTAATCAAGTCATTTTTCTATTGATTTTTTTAAGACACTATATTTATTAAGAGTAATTTAGTAAAATTATTCCAGCTCCTTAATCCCTGTGATAAGTCAATATGAGACAAGTAAAGATAGACGGAGGAAGAGTACTATTTTAAATTCCCCAATACAAATTCCTCCTTTGCTCTATTTTGAGTCAACACTTTCTCTACTTTTCCCTCTTCCCATAAAACAAACACAATATTCTCTACTTATCATTGTGCAGAAATTAAGAATACAATATTTGTTTATTAAAGTAGAATTTATGAGCATGGAGATGGAAGAAGAATTGTGTACAACACCAAAAAATCAAGAATGTCAAATACAAGCTCCATTAGAGTGTCCACCAGCTCCAAGGAAGAAGAAGAATGAGAAAAGAACAAAAACAAAGAACAATATTGCATATTTTCACTCTCCTGATCTTGACTCCTTTTTCGCTATCAGCAAAGGAGCCAGAGTTCTAGTTACGAATTCGGTAATTCAGTAATTGATTGAGAACCATCTTCTCTAGAAT
>JAOTQR010000045.1:20818290-20831058 GCA_025774065.1 Solanum ossicruentum | reverse complement strand
ATCATTATCTGATCAGAGTAAGAAAAGTAACGAGACAATAATATCCCTCAACTCAACTATAAGCAGTTGGGCCAGTCTCATGTATTAAGCTATAAAGTTAACTATTTTGCACAATTAATAAAGTCAAGCATGTGCATTAAGACATAGCAAGCTCCCTTCTAAACAATAAACAGGTTTAATAAGTTCTTTTTCAACATACTTTTCGGGACCAGGAGAAGTGTCCTTTTTCATTATTGCAAGAGAAAACTCCCTAATTCAAGGAAGAAAGAAGCACAGATGCTCTGTGGAGAAATTGAGTTCCATGATGATAGATAAAATTAAAGTAAGAGCAATGATAGCAAAATTATGGTTGCACGGATATCCCTCATTTTCCGTCAAATTTTTATGCTTATATTCGAACATTGTTAACATGAAGAGAGTATGCAATACAAGAAGATTCATATTAACACACCTGTGAAAAGATGAGCAAGAGCATGATTAGAGGATAGAAAAACAAAAGGTGTTTAAAGCAGTAAAACAAAGCAAACAGAGTCTCTATATAAGCTTAGATTTTACTTAAGCTGGCATTATCCATCTTGTAATGACTACATCATATGTAGAAGCTTTACCAAGCCAAATTGCAAAGTTTCTGTTTCTGTTTCTGTTTCTAGCCCACAGGACACTGATGAGAACATCCATCAACATTACTCCAATGTCTCAAAGGCTCCCGCTTTTTTTACGGGGTAAGGGGGAGTCGGATGTACACGGCCTGACCCCTATGTTTAAAAACATTGCGCGACTGTTTCCGGATGACCCATGATGAGCATCGAAAGTTGCATTGACTAACTGCTACTTCACAACTAAAAAAAGTGCAGACAGTTTAAATAGTCATTTATGCTTTACTCCATCATACTCCAAAGTCAAAAAATAGTGAATCTTTGGCTCCATCCGAGATTGATGGAAATTGATGAGAACATCCATGTCAAAGAAATTTGCAGAGACTTCCTCAAAGGATCATCTTAAACTAATTATGGATAGAACGCTGAAAAAATGCCTAGTGTATTTAGAAAACCTCATGTAGAAACAGTGAAAATTGGCCGAAAGTGGTGAAACTCGAGACAACAGGACGTGGGAGGTTTGTTTTCTAAGTAAGAGAATATTACATATTATAAAAGATGCCCTCTGTATGACATCACATGAACACAGTTGCAGTTCGGGGCGAAGACTCTGCAGTGGGAAATTACAAGGTGAGGAAAAGACCATTTCATTGTCAACTGAGTGTTGAAGAGTTTGCTAGAACAGATCAATCTGATATCCAATTCAGTAAGATGTGAAATAAACATTATATGACAACAGGTGCTAAAGAAAAGGGATGGAATCTGCAAAACTGTACAATTTAAGTCAGATTGGAACCACTATATCAACTATGTACAAAAGGAGCATCGACAAGCAACTAAAAAATGCCAAGTACAACATATCCATGAGTAAGGATAGGACTGACCACCCATTCAATTTGCTTGCACCTCTTAACAAATCAAGCAACAAATTTCATGGAGCAGGTATCACTGTGGATGATTTGGAATTTGATCGCACAGAAACACATCCCACATAGCATACATGTATATTTAGATGAGAAACCACAAACTCTACAAAATGACAGCGGGGATCAATTGGAGTTTGGAGGTCCTACCGCTGCTCTTGAAGAGGTTGTACATATGGATTGGTAGGAAGGAATCTATGTGTGCCTTTTCCCCTTTTTAACATAGAGAGAGGGTAGTAAAACAATTTCACTGAATTTTGAGATAGATAGCATGTTATGAATATAACTAAGATGGAGGACCCAAGTGAGAAGACGCCAAATCACATTTGGGACCCCGGGGAAGATAATATTAGGGTAGGAGGCTTTCCTTTGTTATAGAAATCCGCAAACAAGATTCTTGAACTTCCAAACCAAAGAAATGCAAGATGAGAAGGAGCTTTTTGCGTTACGCTTCAATAGAATGAATTCGGTAAGTGTACATATTGAAGAGAGAAATAATCAATTAGGGCTATGCTTATGAAGTTCTCTCTTATTTCCTTTAGTTCTGGAACCCCGCCCTTCTTCCTTTTTATTTCTTCTTCTTCCCTTGGAAGATTTGTTATTAGTTTGCAGTGATTACAATGATGAACTCTTATATTTGTATGTAGAATTCCAATTATCCATATCAATACTATATGGGTTCATTACATAGCACCTAGAAGCCAGGAAGATTCTGCACTCATGCAATAGCTCCAGGAAGGTTTTGGGAGCTCTTTTACTCTCAAGTGCCTTAGCTTGGTGTGTTTAGTTATTTGCATTTTGATGTTTCTTCTGATATACACTAATAGAATGTGAATAAATCTAAAGCTAAATTCATAAGAGATGATATAAAAGTTAAATTTATAATAAGGAAAATTGAAGTAAATTGCTGAACCTTATATGTTGACAAGTAGCTAGCTAAGCGAAGCACTCATTTCAAATTGCAGACTGAAAGAAAGAATATACAAGTACCGAATGTTCAAAACTTCATACAACATAATCGTCCTAATTGAATAAACTAAAAGCTATTAATACACAGCTTTCGGCCAAGTGTTTGCAAAATCAATCTCCGATCTACATTACTACATGTTCCTGAACTGATAAATAAGTATAGTACGGAGGAAAATGAAAAATCGGTTTCGTTTAAGCGAGAATAGCATAGTGCTTTAGAAGATCTAAATGGATGACTGCAGACATTAGAGATCATCGCTATGTTAGCAAACCTGCGTCCTATTATCAGGGGAAGAGCTTCATCCACTGTCGCCGCGTCGTTGAATCTGACATATCTTCATTTATTTCAATAAATTACTATCCAAGTTCGAAATTAGTTCGGAGGTTCTTCACTCTACCAATGAAAGTTACTCGGTGGATGTTGCAGAGAATTCGTCGGCGAAAATGGCGATGAGGATAGTGGTGCGATAGACTTCACTTTCAGGAAGACGCCAATCCTGTTTGGCCCCCCAGAATTGTTCAAAACTACGTACAGACCTACGCAAAAATGCACATATGCCCCTAGATTTGTTTCGTCATGCATATATGCGTAGAGTTTTCTCCTAAAAAACTTTCTAACTTTAAATAGACTTCTCCATTTCAATTTATTTATCTCATTGACACAAAACTTACGAAAATAAATACTTCTTATTTTTAAATTCAAAATACTTAAAATATATTTTAATCTTGTGATTATAAATATATAGTGTGAAAAATTAGGATTAGAATATTTGGATGAGACCTTTTCACCGTGGTAATTACTTATTTCTACTTAGGTGAGAAAAAGCTTCCTATAATTGAAATACGGTGCCTTCGGCTTGCAAGCCAGCTCTACACCAAACCTTAACTTAATCGGACTCAGCTAGTTATACATTGCAATTATCATCAAACTGCTTTCACAATCAAATTCAAAAGGATTTAGGGTATAGACAGAGGCCTACTTGGGTGTTTAAAGTGTATAAATGAAAATATTTAAAATGACATGTAAGCACGCTGATGAGAAATAGAAGGGGAAACACATATATACATACAGACGCACAAATTAAAATAAAGGGAGAATATTCTTTGATTTAGATGAAACAATATGAGTTGGGTGCAGTAATGAAAATATTGCATCCTTAATCAGAGGTGTCGAGAAAAAATCTTGTTAAAAGCACCATCATCGAATGAGTCTTGCAGTGCACAATTCAAATATAGTTAAGACTCTCTTGTGGGGAACAAAAAAATATATCTTTTAAGTTTCTCAAAAGGTCTATTTTTTAATTCTAAATCCATATATACATATACATGAACAAGAGAATCAGAAAAAGCTATAAGCACTTGAGATGTATGTTGACCTCTTAATAAATTCTCTAGGATAAGGTGAAGATGAGATGCATAGATGCGGCAATGAGGAGGTACGGGAGGTTGATTATGATAATTATGAGTAGAGATAGAGTATAAATCAAAATATTGAGAGAAATGATTAGACATGATAGGTAACTCTTGCAACTTGTTGAGGAATAACCCTAGGAAAATATGGAGATCGAGAATTAAAGTAGAAGATTAATAAGAATATTTAGTCGAGCATTGTCTAGTTTTCCTTATCATCATTTTTATTAATGTTACTTTCCTACAATTTTATTCTTCTATCTTATTATATTTGTTGTTTTCTTTGCTTCGACATCATATTATTTGTTATATTGTTATTGTTTCTTCTTTGTTTTTAGCATGACTTCTTCAGTGTTATATTTTCTTTTCATACTTGATTTAGATACGTTATATGAATGAGGGGTTTATCGAAAACAATCTCTCTATCTTTATAAGATAAGAATTGTAGAGATAAGAATAAAATTGCATGCGCTCTACGTTAACCAAACTTCACTTGTATGCTCACGTCGGGTACACAATTGATTAACGTTGGAAAATTACATACTCCCTCCTTTCGGAGTTACTTGTCAAATATTTCCTAATTTAATTTTTACTTTTACTTGTCATTTTTGACAAATCGAGAAAGGACAAATTTTATTTTTCTATTATGCCCTTAATTTATTAGCACCATGAGTTAATATCTTTGAAAAAAATGTAGTGAGCAAATATGTTTAAGATTCTATCAAATAATAGGAATAAAATGATAAATTCACTATTCCAATCATTGTTTTTTAAATAAAATGTATCAAGTCAAAATTTGACAAACCTAGAGAATATAAAACAATAAGCATGATGATGTAATACAATAAGAAATAACAAAATAAGTGGAAGTCGATTTCCTCATGATAAAAGCGACTATTTCGATCAAATTGTGGTATTAATTAAGGATTGAAAACTTAGATTAAATTAATCTCAATAGTCAATTCAGAAGTTGTAGTGTCCCAATCGGATTCCACGTATGTGAAGTTTAAATGATAGTATGGTACCATAATTTAAAATAATATTTAATCTTGTAATCATAGTTGATGGATTAGTCAAAAAAGAATACAAGCTGCTAGATTTATCCAGTCTAATTGTGGAATTAATTTGTGAAATAATATCGAGCTCTCTCACAACTTAGTTCGTGTAGTTTAATTAATTGCAAGGAAATTGATTTTAAGTACTTGTAAATTAACAATAACGAGAGCAGTAATTACTAGCTAAGTTAACAGTATTTTCCAGATTCCAAATAACAATAAAGCTTAAAGTAGCTTATTCATTTCCATGCATGCACCCCACTTATGTCCCCTCCATAAAAGACTTATGTTTCCACTTTTGAATAATTAATAATTTGTCTCCTTTCACCTTCTCTAATTATAGTGTTAATTTTCTACTAACCTAATGATCTTTTCTTCCGCTTTCCGCAATGTGGAGTTGTGGTAGTATTTAACTAATTCTTGAATAATTAATTAAATGGGCATAATCTTATCATCAATTCATCATCCTCAAGACCAACTTTCCCACCCCTTTTTATCATGATCTATTGATCAGAAAATACAACATTTTGGCTTTTAGAAAAAATAACTATGCTTAAAGAAACATGAAGAGGAAAAAAGCTTATTTTTGGGAACTTTTCAGAAGGAACTTGTTAGATACCGACATATATCTTTAGTGGGATGACGCCAATATAATGTTCAAGAAAAGCAGAAAATAAGATAGAGAGATGATGATGCTCATCTTATGAGCCCAAAAGTTTCTGAAAATCATATCTTCAAGCTACTTTTTAGGGCAAAAAGGCAGCAATTGGCACCAAAAAGATTTTGCTAGCTAGAAGCAATAAAATCAGAAAAAGTAAAATAGAACCTTGTAATGCTCATATATAGTGTACGTTCTTACATATGTAGATGAGTACCTCACCTTTGTAAAATTAGGTCTTGGACGTAACTCACACCTCTAAAACCTAACGCAAAGGAAGGAGAATTGTTCAAAGTCTTATAAAGAGTTCATCATTTCATTAACAATTAATGTGAGACTTTTGTCATTCTCCAACACTACTTTACATAAATAAGTTGTTTCTGATAGATTCTCCACTAAAAAAAATACTTCAAAATGAATTTAAGAGATAAAATGCAAAAGAAGCTCGAATGAAAGTACTAAAGAAAGAGATGTTAAAGTAGAAAAGTTAACAATAAATAATAATGATAAGTATACTAGAAAGGAGGAAAGGGAGCGAATAATTAAGATATTCAACCATGCTCTTCCAAAAAAAAAAAGACATCCAATTATATACTTGTTAAATTTCTTTTCTAATGTTCCATCTTCATGCTCTATTACTATTAATGGATATTACTATGTGAATATATATAACTTAAATTGTTGGTATGGAAAACCTCTAAATAAAGTTTACTTTGATCTCACTGTCATATCCTGACCCAAACTTCACATGGTTTGTTTGAAACAGCTTCTCTTTTTCCTCGTGGATAATTTATGTAATTGCTTGCTGGATCCTGTGTTTTATTTAATTTTTAACGATTAAGATTTAAATCAATTAGCGTATAAAATTATAGTTAGGGAACTTGTCTTTAAGCAGCTGACTTCCACGTAGCTATAGCTACAGAGGATAATCTCTAAAAGCTATAATTGTCTCTTCTTATTATTCTCCGAAAACATACTAAGGTTTTGGCAATCACTCTACTGACAGGAACCTAAGAGCTACCAATAAACCTTTAGGCAGGCAGCGGAAATGGTAAATGTCGTCTTGTAGTACATATTAATATTCCATCTTATATTTCTATATACAAATATTGAAATTTTCAAACATGAACCTAATAATGCATTTGGTTAGCCTGATAAACAGTAATCTTCGAAAATGTTTTCACTTTTGAACATTCAAAAATGTTTTTGCTTTATAACAGTGTTTTCTTTTGTTTCACAAAAAAATGAAACATAAAGAATATATTCTTTAAAAAACAGAATTCTTCTTTTTCGCTAACATAATAGCCTCTACTCATTTAAATATTTAACAATACATAAGATTTCCTTATTTTTTTCTCCAAACACAATAGCCATATTGGATTTAATATCTGAATATAAAATATAAGTTGATACTAACGGGTCTCCAAATGAGTGAGGAATATTTTCTTCTTATTAAATTTGAGGAGTACTTTTCAAAACACATTCACTTTATCATGATTATTATATTATTGTTTAATATAATCTTGATCTTTTAAATTACATAGGGCACATGTCTTTTATCGAGATATCTATATGACAAAATGAGAAAAAAAATAGAGGAAATTCGAATTCCATAAAAATAAGAATGTAGAAGTCACTATACTATGTATTAATTATAAAAATGAAACTAGCAAAGTTTTTATGTGGAAAACAAAAAATACATTAAGTATGACAGAAAAAGCTGAAAGAGAGTAGTAAAATAAAAAAAAATTAAGGGGAAAATAAAGAAAAAACAAAAAAAAACCAAAATAGGAGTAATATGTTGTGTTATATTCTCTCGATTCATCTTTATTTATCATCTATTAACTTGACACAAAAATTAAAAAATAATAAATAATAGAATAATTTTATTAAAAAATTATAATTAAAAAATAATATATTAGATAAATAAAAATAAATGAAGGAGAGAATACTGAATGAGCTAAAAATAGAAATAAAGGTAGTATGGAGAGAGATACACCAATACATGTGTCGGTGAATGGCATTATGGAACTCGTTAGATCGTCGTCGAGAAAGGGGCGGGGGCCTTTCCATTATTTGGTATCAACACGTGTCCTCACACTGCAATAACTTTTTACTTTCAAACAATTTGACTAACGTGTCCACAAATCCATCCAATTGATTATTGATTAAAATTATGTTAATTTAAATAATACATGATATTTTCGAAATTATTTGATTTAAAAGATATTTTGATATATTTAAGATATTTTAAATTTAGTAAATTTTGAACTTCTTTGACATAAAATAAAAAATAGAGAGATTTTCTTAGTTTTAGTAATTTTGTATATGTAGGGGACGTTTGGTGTGATGAATAGGAGACGCTAATCTTGGGATAAACTTTTAGTGATCTTTAATTGTTTATTTGGTTACACTGACAATTAATCTTGGGATAAGTTATCCCTTCTTGAGAGTGGAATAATAATCCCAAGATAAGTTGTGTGAAATAACAACAATACATCTCTCAGTCTCTTTTATACACCACTTTTATATTTATGTATACTAATATATATAATTTTTAATAATATTCGCAATCTTAATTAATCATTGTTTTTATATATTTTTCCATAAAAAAAATTATATTTTAATATAATTTCTATTTATGAATATATTATAAGTTGAATTTATGTGGCTATTACTTAAGTTTATGTATATTTGACTTCTCTTAAAAAGTTTACTCTACTACTAAATTATATACTTTCAATTAAATAGTTTATTACTCACATAAAAGTTTATTTTTTATATATCAATTAAAATATAAATTATTTTAATAAGATTTTTTGTATTTTTAGTAAACTCAACATGAAAGTTTTATTTTTAAGCTAAATAAGATGAAAATTTTATTTTTTAATTAAATAAGATGAAACTTTAGTTTTAAAAACGAATGGCGCAATCATGAAAATGCATACACATACCATAAATAAGATGGAAATTTTATTTTAACAATGAATAACCAAAACTTTCAAAGAAAATTAAAAAAAAAAACTAAATAAGGTGGAGGATATTTTTATAAACAAACATCTCATTTTTAGAAATTGTACCATAAAGAATAGTTTGAATATGTCAAACCAACCAAACAATAAAAACTAATATCAGCATAACTAATCTCATTATAACTTCTATCCAAATCAAACGATCCGATATAGTATAACTATGTACTATAGCCAGGATTATGAGTTTAGGACAAAATATAATCACTTAATCAGACATCACTAAAATGGATTAAATGTTTTTCACGAAACCTAGAGATGTCCCTATTTCTCTACCTTTGCCAGCAGCTGAAAGTGTTCATATTAGTTCTGTCGATATCTCCAATAATCGTATTATTTTACGCATCTCATCTCATCCTTGCATGCGTTTGGATGTCCAACATCAAAAGTTATGAACCACTCTTTCTCAAACAGACAATCTTCTTGTGGAAATGTCACCAAGTATATTTTCACAATTACAACTACATGACAAATTTACTTTATTATAACTTGCACTTGCACATACTGTTGTGGGAAGTTCAACCTGTCCTTTTCCCTGTGCCCATCCAGTTTCCTTTTCATTGCCAAGTAGAAGTTGTAAATTTTTTACCTTATATGTCATCTTGTGTCTCTGTGTGATACACTAAGCTAGTAGAAATAGTGATATTTTAGACTCTTATAGTTCATAAATCAGATAGGTTTTTAGATTAACCTTTCAGTTCTTGAGTTTGGAGAATAAAGCCATCAAACATTGTCCCAACCAAATAAGCAGACATTTAAGATAACTCATCACTTAACATGAATAGTATGATTTTTTTTATTATTTTAATTCCAAAAAGGTAAAATTCTAATTTACAAACAGATAAATAAATATTAGAAGATGTAATGTAGATAATAATTCATATCTTCAACATGGAAACATATAGTGCACCAATACAAATAAAGAATTAAAATCGCGTTGAATTAGAGATTAAATATCTCAATTGAAGATCTTTTTAAAATGAATTAGAACTTCTAATTTAAATCATCTTGAGTCAAGCTTATAAATTACGTATAATTGTTTTCGCTCATATTCAAACAAACCCCAAAATTTTACGTATAGTTACATCTACTTCCTCCCAAATAATGCTCTTGATCTTTTGTGACAAAGTATTTATCTAATTAACTTATTTTAATAAGTACGTATTTGGAAGAGTATAAGCAACTAGCTAAAATGCATCCGAATTGGTGAAAGTAAGTAGCCAGTCTTCCCCACCACACACCATCAATGTGCCGACTTTGGTTGTTTTTATATAATAAGCAGCTAACCCCATTTCTTATCTTTCAAAGATTCCTTCTCATTTCACTATATCACCCACCTCCTTGATTTTCCAATTCGTAAATAGCTTCGAATTTGGTTCTTCTTTAATTTCATCTGCCTTTCTCTTTAGTTACTTCACCATTTCCCATTAACTCCTATTTATATCTCCACCAACAAAGAATCTGTTATCACCATAACCATTGGTTCTTCTTTCTCCACACTTAATAACCTAATTTATCAGCATTATTCTTCAGAATCTCTATGGCTATCTCCACTTCTTTGATGATTCTGAGCCTTCTTTTTCTCACCTTCTGTCAAGGTAACCAACCAGTGCTCTTTTTTGTTTTTAGATTGGGGCAGGGGAATACGAGTTTGGTATTGACCCCTCAGTCCCTACGTGTGATAGTTCAAATAGCCAATCAATTCAAGATAGAATGCTCTGTTTTCTGCATTTGGTTTCTTCTTTATTGAAACAATTGTTATGAAATTGTCATTTATAATGGTTTTTTAGTTCTTTAATTTGGTGTTACCCTTTTTTGTCTCTGTAGGTATATTTGGGGCGACGTTTACATTTGTGAACAAGTGTGACCATACTGTGTGGCCTGGAATTCTGGGCACTCCAAATCTGGACAGCACTGGTTTCGAGCTAACCAAAGACACTTCTCGTTCATTTCAAGCGCCGACCGGCTGGTCAGGCCGTTTCTGGGGTCGAACCGGCTGCAATTTCGACGACTCGGGAGCCGGTTCATGTGCAACGGCCGATTGCGGCTCGGGACAGATGGAGTGCAACGGCGGAGGAGCCGCAACTCCGGCGACACTAGCAGAGTTCACACTCGGGTCGGGTTCTCAGGATTTCTATGACGTGAGCCTAGTGGACGGGTACAACTTGCCTATAATGGTGGAGGTGAGCGGCGGGTCGGGTCCTTGCGCATCGACGGGTTGCAGCGTGGACTTGAATCAAAAATGCCCGACGGAGCTGAGGACGGCTGGCGGCGGCGCTTGTAAGAGCGCATGTGATGCTTTCAAGACTCCACAGTACTGTTGCGAAGGCGCTTACGCTTCGCCGGCGACGTGCTCGCCGTCGGTGTACTCGCAGATATTCAAGTCGGCGTGTCCAAAATCCTATAGCTATGCATACGATGATGCGACAAGTACATTCACATGTTCTAACGCCAATTACATCATCACATTTTGTCCTCCTTCTCTAACCAGGTGAATAAAATTATAAAATCTAGACAATAACAAAATTATCTCAATGTTTCAGAGTCTCTCGCCCATTGCGAAGTAAGAAAATTAGATATACGCAACTTTTCCTGTGTTTAAAAAAATTATAAAATCTATGTTGCGTTTAAATTGTATATATTTAAGAGCTTTGGCCTTGACCCTGAGTTATAATGAAAAACAATTTGGCGCACAATACATGTATTAATTAGCAGGTTAGGGAAAGGATCGATATAGAGAGTCTAGTGGCTCGACCCGTGTGACCTAAGAGTGAGAACTTTTAAGTCAAAAATTAAGCATACAAATGACTATTCAAATTAGTAAAATGTAAGTTAATTTTGAAGTAAATTAATATTAAAAATGATTTTGGCCAAGTTTAATAAGCTTTAATTAACATTTTTTTCTTTTTGTGCAGCAAAAAATCTTCAAAATCAGATGGATCAACAGATGAGTCAGGGATTGAATCAGGGTCAAATTCTGAATCACTATCTGATTCTGAATCAGGATCAGGGTCGGGAGCGATGGGTCAGACAATGCTAGTAGATGGATCTTGGTTAGCAAATTTGGCTACGGGAAGCTCGTCTAGTAATCGACCTTCGAGAGTCATGCAATTTATACCACTAATGGTGGCTTTTGTACTTTTTATAGGTTCACTTTTGAAATTATAGAGTAATTAAATTATTAATTTAATTTCATTGAGTAGAGTAGATAAGATTGTTAATTGTTAAATTAAGAATAAAATATCAGAAGAAGGTATAAAGCACCAACGTGCTAGCTTTTGTTAGCTTCACATTGTAAACGATTCCATCCATTAAATTTTCATCAAGCTCATCCTTTCGTTTTTTTTCGTTTAATTAAATAATATTTACACATTTAAGGGGGTGTTTGGCAGAATAGATTAGAGTATATGGTCTATGGATTAGTTAGTGGTATTAATTATTACCAGTAGAAATTTAGATCATGTATAATTAATCCATGTTATTAGTTAATATCACATTCATGGTATTAACTAATACCTTCCATTTGATAGTATTAGCTAATACCATGGATTAAATACACAAAGACACAAATACCTCTCAAATTTTTTTAATTTTTTTTATTTTCTTGATTTTATATTTTATATTTGTAGTTTTGTATTAGTAAATTTATTTAAATAATTAACTTACAAATTTTATTTATTTGCGGGTTCATATTTTCATAATATAAAAATAAATAAATTTATCATGTTAAATTTTTAAATTTTATTTATTTGTAGTTTCATATTTACATAATACACAAAATTTATTTTGACATGTCCATTTTTTTATAACTAATTTTAGTTGAGCGATTTTATTGATACAATATAAAAGTCCAATGACGTTGGATATATTTAAAGTTGAGTGGCCTCGTAAGGATATAAACACTATATTAAAATTATAACTTCTAAATTTTTGGATGTAAATATAGATTGTCTATTTACAATTGTTCACTATCTTTTCTATTTTAACAATAGTTGATCTATCTTTATTAAATTAAAGATTGACATATTATCGTCGATGAATTTATTAATATTAAAGTTATTTATTCTCAAAATGACAAATTATTATTTTTCTAACTAGTTAGAAATCACAAAAAAATAATCTATTTTA